>CM035428.1:107958744-108376244 GCA_020310875.1 Ceratopteris richardii | reverse complement strand
ACACGTACACGTACACGTACACGTACACGTACACGTACACGTACACGTACACGTACACGTACACGTACACGTACACGTACACGTACACGTACACGTACACGTACACATACACATACACACACACACACACACACATACACATACACATACACATACACATACACATACACATACACATACACATACACATACACATACACATACACATACACATACATATACACATACACCTACACATACACATACACATATAGATGCTATTGTGAAGTAAGAATAAATGTTGAGGCAGACAATCAAAATAGTTTTTTTTTAAAATTAACAATCATACACACACATAATATTGTGAATTAAGAAGGAATGCTGAATCTGAAAACTACAATAGTTTTTAACTCACAATTATACACACATGCATACAAACATACACATGCACATACTATTGTGAATTAAGCATCAATATTGAGTCAGACAATCACAATAGTATTTTACTCACAATCATACACACACATACACATACTATTGGGAAGTAAGGATCAATTTTTAGTTAGACAAGAACAAAAATTTTCGACTCACAATCATACACACATGCATACACACATACACATGCACATACACATACACATTATTGTGAAGTAGGAGTCAGTGTTGAGTCAGACAATCACAATACTATTTAACTCATAATCATACATAGACATACACATACTATTGTGAAGTAAGAATCAATGTTGAGTCAAACAATCACAATGGTTTTTAAATCACAATCCTAAATGCACAGATACATATACATCTACATACACATATTCATACACCTAAGAAATCCACTCGCATATACTGAATGCTAAAATATCTCAAAAATATTGCGAATTAAGAATCAATTTATGATTCAGACAATCATAATAGTATGTAAACTATAAATATACTAAAATAATTTAAATATTTCAAAATTTGAATGTATTGTTTTAAATATTATTATATTTTTAAGAAGGAATTATAAATTTTAAACAAACCTAGAAATTCCAAATATTTATTATTGCTTTCACTTGTCTTATAATTTTCTATTTATTTAACTCTAAAATCTATACTTTTCTTTTTTAACTTTTATAATCTTAAAATATTGAAATTTTCTTAAAAGACTTTATGCCTTTCTTTTCATTGACACTATCAATTTGTACAAAATAAGGTAACTCTAGTGATAATACATCGTAGGTCATGATTTTATGGAGAATCCTTTCAATCAAACACTTTTCAAATGAAAAACTTTTCGAATGAGAATATTTCGATAAAAAATACTTTCACTCAAAAACCTTTTAGATCGAACGATTTTTTGATCGAGGATCTTTTCGATCGAAAGAACTCAAATTTTTTCTCAAAAATAATTCAAACTTATCCAAAAAATTTGATGTGGTACCAAATAATTTGACTCAAATAATAAGGTTCTACCATGAAATTCCATAATTATTCACAAATAATCGGATTATTGAATAACAAATAATGGTATCCAGCAAATAGATAGTTTGGTAGAAAGCTAGGTAGGTTAGTAGGTGGGGTGGATGATTGGATGGGTTGATGGTCCTGAAGACCGTTAAAAGTATAGAAATACTAATCTACACTTGCAAGTAGAAAAATGTTTGAGATTTCTCTATAAAAAGCTTTATCCATAAATATTTCTCAGTGTTAAAAATAACCTCTTTCACACTCCCCTTTCTCTCCGCTCTTCCCCCCTCCCCTCTTCTCCCATTGTGTGCCCTTGTGTGTCACATCATTTTGATTACCTAAAAAAGATCTACACATTACAACAAAAATCAAGAAAAATAGAAACATTTTAATAGAGTAAAAAAAAACCTTTCTTGAATGTGCGAGTACAATTACTTTGAACACTTGGTGTGGAGAGATAAAAAAATGGCATCCTAGGGTCTTAAACTTATATCAATCCATGGTATTAAAAATAATCAATAATTAAATAAAGACTCATTAGTACAAAAAAGATATGATCAAGCATATCTCCAAGTGAACTATAGTTAAATAGAAAATTCTAAAGAAATTCTAATAGATATCTCTCAGTAAAATAAAGAAATTCCTTTAATACCAACCAAAAGGTAAAGATAGTCTATACATTAACTCAAAAGAGTTTTAATAGACAAATATGAAAACATCTTCTTTATATTCAGATCAACAAATCAAGTCAACAGTGTTCATATAAAAAAGTCGCCCAATCCAAAAATTGTATTGAATGTGTATGCAAAGGGGTTTCCCTCCATTTTTTGGAAGAGACTTCAATATCTAAGTGTTTCTTAACTAGGAAAACCACACCAAGTGCCTTGCAGGTCTTAATGAAAAAAATATTAAAATCTTCATGTTCAAACCACACAAACATAGAGAGGTGATATCCATGAACCATACGTAGTATGTATTTATGTATTTAGATGTTAGGCACACCCTTGATCCATGCGAAATTGGCATGAATCTCACCACCCAACGAACTATTATATAGATTCTCTCAAGGCGAATCCCACAAAGAAAGCACACATATCTGTGTGATGTGTCCTAGTTCTCCAAGTGGAAATTGCACACATGTATGCCATGTGTCAAAGTGTATAGTTCTAGAATCCTCTAGAAAACCTTGGGCACAATACTCATTTCATATGTCCCACAAGATTTGAGCCCAAGACCTCCTCCTTCTTATGCATTAGACAACTGCTAGGCTAAGCTCTTAGCTTGCCTAAGAGCTACAAAATCTAAACCTTAGTTTGATGTTTACTCTTGTCATGCCTATGTGTGTCATGTTTCCTAGTGGATATTTATAGAAGGCTCTAGAAGTCTTTTGGAAAAAATACTCATCCTATGTCTCCAACACATTTCAACCAAAGACCTCTTCCTTCTCATCCATTGGACTTAACCACTATTTTGAGAACCAAAAGCCTAATATGTATACATACATACATATAAACATACATGCATACATACATACATACATACATACATACATACATACATACATACATATGTACATACACACATACATACATACATACACACACACACATACATACATACACACACACACACACACACACACACACACATATATATATATATATATATATATATATATATATATATATATATATATATATAATCCTAAATGGGAAAAGGAGGTAGAAATTTTAAAAAATTCGTTGAAGGACATATAGAAACCTCATTTTTGTTGAAGTGTATCAAGACCAATTGGTTTTAAGAGCTTTGCAATATCAACCCAAAGAGGGACCTAACTTAGAACAACATGATAAGGCTTTTTCAAGACAATACTTGGAAGCTGAAAGCTTCAATTTGTGTAGGATAATGATAGAGATAGCTTAAATAATGTTGGAACCTAATATGCCCCAAAATCATGCTAGAACTCCAAAAGAGAAGATTAGACTTTTAATGGAACAAGAGTTCTTGAATTAGTTTAGGCAAGACAAGGAAGAGGAATTAGAAGGTAGCTCACCACCTATTCAAGAAATTGGGGGAGAACAAAATAAATCAAGGGAATGTCAAAGAATTCGGGAGTGGTTAGAACAAATATGAGAAGTGATAACACTAGAGAAAATAAAAGGAGAAGTTGGACGAAGAAAAAGATCTAAGAAAAATTGGGAAAATTGAGAAAACGTAAAATTCCTACCCATTAGAATGAATCTCTAGCTAGCAAATAACTATATCAAGAAGTCATTCGGTCTCCTAGAAAGGGAAATATTGAAAATGTATGGGATATATTTCGAACATACATTGTTCATGGTAGAATTTAGTCATTTGAACACTTTGATGTTATATTTGATGAGTCCTTCATTCAAAAGATTAATTCAAGATTTGGGAAAATATTCTCTACTTACAGCATGAAGGGGCCAAGTAATTGCACTCATGAAGTAGTGGCCCTCAAGTTATGGAATAGAATACATAAAATGCAATGTCTAGATCAAGATGAAAGATCAATGACATAATAGAGTGGGAAGAAAAAGCTCAAGTTTGGCTTTGTAGGACAAGTTGAGACAAAAGGTTCAAAATCTTATAGAAAGAGGATTGTAAACTCGAAAGAGAATTGAGGAAATTTGATTATCTCTCAAAGGAATTTGGCAATGAAGAGTTGATCATATGGGTCAAAATAGATTCTCTCAACAATGGAGATAGTGAATGAAGAAGAGATAGCTATTAGATTTTTTAATGAGAGAGTATTCAATGTTGTTCATATTTCCATAATACAAGTGGCATCTTAATCTAAACATATTCAAGAAGAACTAATTTTAGAGACCAAGAGAGCCTACTCCAATATGTGTTAATTGAGGACATTGTAAGAGATTATATTAGTAGAACATATGAAATATCTCCCTAGATGAAGATAGAAATAAAATAAGTGCAAGTGACATTAAAGAATGGAGAACAACAAACCTTGGGAATAGAAAAGAAAAGGACCAAAGGATGAGGAAAAAAGAATTAAAATATTGGTAAACTAAAAAAGGTCAAAAGAATAATTGAGAAGGAGAAGCAGAAATGTAAGGATGAGGAAAAGGATGATGCAATATTTATAGATGCCCCACCCATTTTAAGAAGTGACAAGTTGAGGAGAGGAGGGTAATATTTGCTAAGATGCAAAGTGAGAAACGAAAAGGGGATTCATATAGAAAGAAAAAGTCATATGGAAAGAAACAGGACACTAGCATCTACAACAATGGAATGAAGACATGACATACAAATATGCCTAGGAAGTGACATGGGTACCATAGAAGAAACTCACTTAATAGATTTTATCAAATGATACAGGGATTTGAATGGATTAGTTCCTAAAATATGTGAGCATAAAATTCCCATGGCTTCCTTCCCCCTTTCTACCTTAATGGGCCATTGAACTTTGTATCCTAGTGGTTATTAGGCATCTTACCTATACTTTGTAGGATATGAGGGCCACATGGATGCTATGCTTGCCTTTTTTTGTACTTTCAATCAATTCAAACTTAATCAAAATAGTAGATAAACAATTTCTCAATAATAGTGGAAATTCCTTAAAAAAATTGCTCAATAATTGAAGCCTGATTGTACATATATTTTCCCACATACTTGCTCTCTTCATTGCGTAATCGTCACCTTTACATCATCATCTTGTCTTGTTTTAGTAAACTATAACATTAACAAAAAAATAGTTTACGTTTTGGCCTATTTGTATGGAATACCAAATTTAAGAATCTTTTTTAGGACTTTGTTAGAATGAGCCGGAAGTGTGAATATGAATTGGTCTCTTTGTCAAAATCTCATGCAATCAAACTACATAGTTCTACTAACATCTTTCTCCTTTGCTGCATTGCGTCTCAATCTGAATTCATTTTCTTATCAAAACCTAGGACTTTTAAATAGTTGTCTAATACACTTTGAACATATCATTCATACTCTTTGAATATATCACTATTAATTTAATGGTTGATCGACTCTTGTAATAACAATGCTATTACCCAAAATTCAGGGTAAATTAACCCAAAATGCTCATGGATGTCCTTGTAAAAAAGAGATAAAATCCCCTCCAAGCCAGAAACCCCCTCCAAGTCGTTAATGATTGTCCTCTCTTTCAATGTTCGGTGGCTTTTGGACCCCGTGCATATGACAATCATTGGTCAATGGCTAAAAATCAATGGTCATCTCGAGGTCATCAACGATGGTAATCTATTGAAAAGACTCAAGACTATTTTTGGACATCATTCCTTGGTCTCCATGGCTCACGCTAGGGGTTGTGGAAGTGTTGTTGTGGGATTCAAGCAAAGCTGTTCTTCATCTTTAATGGGATCCACCTACATGTTTCTCTTAGACTCCACGACCCTATCTCCTTCTCAATTGTTTTGGTGTATGCTCCAAACATGAACCATGAAAGAGATAAAATGTATGGGTTCCCTCTCGACCGATGTTACCCTCGAGTGATTTCAACATGGTGGAAGTGATTGATGACTACTCATAGCAAGAATGTATACCCATTGAGGGTAATGCAAGACCCTATTGGGATCACTTTATGCTCCACAAAGACCTATATGAATACAAAGACTATCAAGGTCTTGTCTAACTTTCAGAGTGGTGGCAAAATCCACAAAGTTAAACTTGCTAGTGTTTATGTTTCTATGAATATTATTTTCATCGTAGGACCCCATCTCTCTTTCTCTCTCTTAGCATTGTATCATGGTTTTAGATCACTTCCTAATCATTGTTTCCTCTAGGTTCTCTTCCTAAAGTAGGAAGGCTCCATGGTTCCATGCGGACCCATCAATGTTCACGCTAATCTCTATTGGCCAAGCCATTGATCAATTTTGGCACCAAGCAGTCCAAGACCATGAAGTGCTATATTATAGTGGTTAAGGCTACTCAACATATCTTACACTATCAAATTTCAGATCCAAAGAATTAGAAATGAGAGAAGATAAAGGATCTATAGAAGACTTTCATGGCTCCAGGATGAAGTGAACAAAGGGAAATTGCACCTTCAAAAAGGCCTTCTCAAAATTAGGAGAAAACTGAGATTGGAAGAAGAAACCAGACGTAAGAAGCTCTTTATCTTATTATATTTGTGGGTAGGTAAAATGAACAAGCCTTCTAAAATGATGTGTAGTATTCTTAATAAAAAAAGAGTTAGGAAAAACTTCCTAGCAATGCCATGATAAACAAGAATGGTTTGTAGTGTGCTTTAAAGGGGGAGATCCATGAACTCATTGTGCATCACTTTTCGGAGCTCCTCATTTGGGAAACTCTTCTTTCTTTGTGGAGGCAAGAATGTAAGGTCATTATCTCAAGAGTTAGATCCAAGAAGATCCAATAGGATACCACAAGAAGGCTTGATGATCTATCATCCATTGGTGAGATCAAGAATGCTAGTGGTTCAATTCCCTCCGAGAAGAGCATTGGTCTTGATAGTCTCACTAAGAAATTCTACAAACCTTTTGAGGTGTTTAAGCCTAGTGTGGAAGGAAACCTTTGAGTTTGGGGTCCTCTCAATATGTTTGAATAAAGTTCACAAATTGATCCATAAGAAAGATAGTTCATTGGAATTCAAATAGTTCGTAAAAGTTAGGATTACCTTTTAAGTGAAACTCCTTACTACCATCACATTAAAAAGGTGATATATACACCATACTTCTAGTCGCATGATAGTAGAACATTATAGACTGATTAGAGCTGATATTTTCAATCATATTGAGTATAAAGTGTGCTATCTCAAAATGAGAGAATTCCTCCATAACTCCTTTGTATCATATGTGCAATAACAATACACATTATGATTTATTTCTACTCATTTGTCATTCTCTATTTACTGTTACAATATGTTGGGGAACTCTATCATTTTCACAGAGACATTTCTCAGTGTGTAGGTACTCAATATCCAATCTATCAATTGGATCACTTAGCTAGGATGTGATAAGCACACATACAAAGTTTCATCATCATTGTGTGCTTAGATCTTGAGATATTTGTAATTACATGTGATTGGGTCTCCATACCTTCATCTTCTTGAAAAGTTGGGTTTACCCACCAAAATTCTTATATTCTTTGCTCAGTGCATGGTGAGTCTAAATTCGTGAAATAAATTGCTTTACTTAGCTTAAGACTTCAATTGCATTTGGGAAAAAGATCTCTCAATAATTTCCACCAGGTTGTGAGCACTAAACAAAGTTTTGAGAGCTTCTCTTCCATAAATAAAACTTTTCTCAGGTTTCTAGAACTCCAAACTCATGTGTTCTGACACAAAAGTTTGTGAATGATGTTAGAAATGAAATGGGTGATTCCAATGCATATTGTGGAAGCTTAAGGAGTGTATTAAGTATATTTAAAGTTACATAGACTAGAGTTGAGTAGGATTTTGCTAACACAAACTTATCTTTGCAAACTACAGCCATCACCTCTTCACACTTAGGGGCCCATGTGATGGAGGGTACACATTTCCCCTTGTGGTTTAGTTACCCCCTTGGACTTGGAGCTATAAATTGGAGGGGTTGTTTGGGTGGAAATTTACATCTCTCCCACTAGTGTGAGTTCTGGTAGTTAGTTTAGTTATGTACCAGGTAATTATACCATAGTGGCATCAGAGCTAGGCGTGCTTCCTTTTTTAAGCTTGCTTTATTTATTCAATTTGGATCCTTATTAGGTCTCCATTTCTTGTTATGAGACCTCTTTCTATCATCGAAGTCCCTTTTGGGGGATACGTAAGGGATCTTGGTATGATTCCCACATTAGGAGAAAGCCATGTGAAAGAAGTTGGAGAAGCTTGGAGAGGCTTGGAAAGTTGAGTTTTCAAGTGGTGAAGTTGGTTTAGTAAACCAACATAGGACCAACCCTAGCTCTTTGGATATGTAAAGTAGAAATTGTAGCTTGTGGTTAGTGGAATAAAAACCAATAGGTACTTGGTAACATGAACAATAACAAGTTGATGGAAAATAGATAACTTGCACCTTGACTAGCTCACAAAAACCATCTAAAAATGGATGGAAGTTGTGACTTCAAACACTGAGAGCAGCCTGCATAGTAACAATTGGAAACATTCCTCTTAAAGGAGCGTCATACATAGGGTTGGATTGCTAAAATGCACAAAATCCCTAATTTATAACAACTATAGAGGGAGCAATCACCTTAACACTAAACTAGTGTCATCCCGATTTTTCAAGGATCTGTAGAGAATGACCCCGAGACTAAAAAACTTGAATATCTTTGAAAGTAATGAATCAAATCACTCAAAAATTTGTATATATAACCTAGCCAGTGTTAACTTTCCAATGAGTGCTTATACACTTGATGTGGAACTTTCTAGAGAGAGAAGAAATCTCTGCACATTGACTAAATCTAAGGAAGAAGGAGCAGAGAACAGAAATGGCACGAAACAATGATCAAAGAGTATATATATTGCTTCAAATCAATAATATAGATCATGTAAAAATGTTTTGGAGTATTTATATAGAATCTTGAGGATATGACCATGCCTTTTATTCATGGATTCAAATTCAAAATTAGGCAGGTTTGGTAATGATAAGTATCCATAGGTACTTCTTCTATCATCCTTTGCTCCTACCCAATCTACATCTGAATAGATTTTGATATCTCAATCTAAAGAGTAAGGATTAGATACCTTCATTAAGTGTCCCTTTGAGGTACTTGAGTACTCTCTTTGTAGCATCCATGTGTGTCCTTCTAGGTGAGTGCATGAATTGACTAATCAATCGGACACTATATGATATGTCTGGTCTTGTGTGAGTAGCATATATCAAGCTAACACCTAAGCTTTGATACTCTTTAGGATCATCAATCTGCTCACCTTCATAAACACTTAGTTTATGGTTCAATTCCAAAGGTGTACCTACAAGATTTGTGTTCTCCATTTTGAACTTAAGAAGTAGGTCTTGAATGGATCTTCTCTGAGTTAGATAGATCCCTTCATTTGTATAAATCACTTGCATACTTAACAAATATGTGAGCTCACCTAACTCATTGATTTTGAACTCCTCTCGCATGTGTCTCTTGATCCTTTGAATGCCATTAAGCTCATTACCTATCACAGTAATATCATCTACATCTACACATTGATAAATAACCTCATTGTGATCCCTTTTGATGAATAGACAAGGATTTGAGTTGCTAGGTTTGAACGCTTGATCTTGAAGGTATGTAACCAACATGTAGTTCTAAGCTCTAGGATCTCGTTTCAGTCCATACAATGTTTTTTTAAGTCTGCAAACAAAAGATGTATGATTAGGGTTTTCAAGACCCGGTGGTTGTGACATGTATACCTATTCACTTATCCACCCATTTAAGAATGCAGTTTGGACATCAAGTTGGAGAAGTCTCCAATTCCTTGCAATAGGTACACTTATCAATGTTCTGATTGTGGTAATCTTTGCAATTGGTGAGAATGTTTCCTCATAGTCTACACCATGAGTTTGTGAGCATCCTTTGGCAAGTAATCTTGTCTTGTACCTACAAACTGATCCATCTAAGTTTCTTTTAACTTTATATACCCATCTGCAACCAATTACCTTTTGATTGGGTGACATTGGAACCAAATCCCAAGTGTCCATCTCCTTCAATGCACCTATTTCTTCTTTTATGACCTTCTCCCAATTAGGGTTTCCCTTTGCCTCTTCATAGGTTGAGGGTTCCTGTGAAATTTAATCCTTTGCCAAGTAGATTGAATGCTTTGTAAAAAATGTGGAATCATATCCATATCTTTCTCGTTGTCTTTTCTCCCTTGTTGACCTTCTAAGTGATTTCTTAGAGCATTCTCCACACTCTTGCATCTTTGCTTTGCCTCTTGACTTCCATAGCTTGTAATTAATTTCCTTTTCATCTTGGTCATCATCTTTGTCACTTCTTGGATTGTGGACCTATGTATCATGCTTGCTGCCTAATTGATGAGAATCAGAATCAAGATCATATGGTAGGGTTACCTTTTGTTTGTCTTCATCATACCAAGACCTGTATTCTTCAAACACAACATCTCTACTTGTAGTAAATTTCTTGATTGAAGGATTATAAAGCTTGTAACCCATTTGAGTTGAGTCATAGCTAATAAACTCCATACCATGCATCATAATGAGTCATAACTTGGAGTTATTTTGATAATAGTCTATTGACAAGGTACACATCAATTGAAATAGCCTCTACCCATAGATAATGTCGCAACCTCTTCTCTTCAAGCATTGTTTTGGTTGATCCAACCAATGTCTTGTTTCTTCCCTTTGCAATTCCATTTGATTGAAGAGATTACTTGGTAGTCACTTTTGATAGGTTTATCTTGCAAGAAATCATCAAGCCCTTTGGAAAAGTATTCTCCCCCTTCATTAGATGTGAGCTTTTTGAGTGATCTACTTGTATGATTCTCCCCCTGTGCTAGATACTTTTTGAAGCAATCAAACACTTCATTCTTACTCTTGATAAAGTACAAAATAGTCCATATACTATGGTCATCAATAAATGAGACATAATACCTTG
This sequence comes from Ceratopteris richardii, assembly GCA_020310875.1. Lineage (NCBI taxonomy): Eukaryota > Viridiplantae > Streptophyta > Polypodiopsida > Polypodiales > Pteridaceae > Ceratopteris > Ceratopteris richardii. The sequence goes on along the minus strand of CM035428.1, from coordinate 108,365,267 downwards.
ATCCTACCAATGAAGGTTCTTCACTTGTCCCCCATACATCTGTATATACTAGGTTCAATACGTTGTTGTTGATGTAGCCTTTGTGGTTGAATAGTTGTCTTTGTGCCTTCCCAATCTAACACGCATCACATCTGTTGATCATGTGTTGGTTTGATATGTTTGGTAATCCAAGAACACTTTGATCCCTGCATATATCCTTTAAGGTTCTTTAATTCACATGAGCTAGCCTCTTATGCCACACTTCAAGCTCTTAGGGTTTGAGACCCAAAGTTGAATAGAGATATGTGTTTGGTTTCTCCTACTTCAAAAGTAAAGAGCCTACCATGCTTCTTACCTCTAGTTATCTTTTTGAAGCCTTGAAATGGATCTTCCAAAAAATCTCCATGTTGGGTGAACCTAACTTGCAAGCCTTTCTCAACTATTTGGCCTACAGTTATTAGGTTCTTTGTAATAGTGGGAACATAGAGTACCTTGCTCAAAATATTTGTCCTACCATTAAAAGCTTTGACATTAACAATCTTGTCAACACTATGCTTTGTGTCATCCCCTGTTTGAACTTCATGTCTATGCTTTATACTTTCCAAATCAAACAAGAGAGCTGTTGTCTGCAACATGATTTGAACATCCTAAATCTATGTAGAAAAAATGATCATCTTCTTTACCTTCCTTGTGACTTAGATTCATTAAGAGAAATGGTTCTTCATGTTGTTCATCTTTAGAATAATTGTTGTAGACCCTTCTATTATGGCCTCTATTGTTATTGTTGAAGTTGTGTCCACTTCTATGTCTACTGCTCCCATATCTACCTCTTCCACTTCCTTACTGGATCTTCTCATTGAACCAGTAATTTTGAGTGGTGTGGTTGGTCTTATCACAAATGGAACAAGCTTGAACATTCTGGACTTTGGCCTTGTCATGCTTTGGTCCTTTCTTCTTCCCTTTCCACTTGCTCTTGCTTGCAAAGTTGGTTTGGGAAGTCTTCTCTTCATCTTCTTCCTTCTTCTTGGCTTTTAGCTTCTTGTCCTTCTTATCTGCATATAGAGCACTAGTTGAATTACCATGTAGAAGTTAACTTCTTGTACACTATCATTGGCCTCTAGATTAAAGAGTTGTCCAAGAAAGATGTTGAAGTCTGGAGTTTGCACATCCATGATGAGATCATAGGCTATGGTGAAAGATGACCATTTCTTGTCACCTCTTATCCCATTGAGAATTTTCCTCATGATGAACTCTTCATCAATCATTTCTCCAATGGATGCCAATTGATCAGAATCCTCTTTGAACTTTGTAACAAACTCTGTGATGGTTTGTTTAGGACTCCTTTTCATCTGGTTGAACTCATTCCAAAGATGGTTCTTGCTTGCCTTTGTACTAGCGGAAAATAAAGTCTCTAGGGCATCCAAGTCTTTTGAGATGTCTTGCATCCTCTAATATGTGGTAATAGAAACTCAAAGATAGAGTTAAGTATGTATTACATTGCTTGAGCATCCCTTGCACACCAAAGTGTAAGCCTATCTGTTTCCTCTTGAGTAGGTCCTCCTTTATATCTTGGAATAGGCATTGCTTCATCACCTGATACAATTTCATAGAGATTTCTTCCTTGCAAATAAGCCTTCATTCTGATTTTCCAAGTAGAATAATTGTGTCTACCAAGCTTTGCAATGATTGATGGAAATCTATCTCCAATCTTGAATTTTCTCTAATACCACTCAAAGAAGTCAGAGAAGTTTGGAGAGGCAAGGAAAGTTGAGTTGTCAAATGGTGAAGTTGGTCTAGCAAACCATAGGAACAAACCTAGCTCTTTGTATATGTAAAATAAACCTCCTAGGCTTGTGGTCAGTGCAATAAAACCCAATAGGTACTTTGGAACATCAACAAGAACAAGTTGATGCAAAATAGCTAACTTGCACCTTTACTAGCTCACAAAAACCTTCTAAAAATGGATTGAAGTTGTGACTTCAAACACTGAGAGCAGCAAGCATAGTAACAACTAGAAAAATTCCTCTTAAGGGACTGTCATTCATAGGTTTGTCTTGCTAAAATGCATATAATCCCTAATTTATAACAACTATTGAAGGAGCAATTACCTTAATACTCAACTGGTGTCATCCCGATTTTTCAAGGATGTGTAGAGAATGACCTCGAGACTAAGAAACTTGAATTTCTCTGAAACTAATAAGCCATATGACTTTAAAAGTTTCACAAATAAACTAGACATTTATAAATTTTCAATAAGTGCTTAAACACTTGATGTGGAGGTGTGTAGAGAGAGCAATAATCTCTACAAGTTGACTGAATCTCAAGAAGAAGGAGCAAAGAACAGAAATGACACTAAGCAATGATCAAAGAGTATATGTATTGCTTCAAATCAAACATCTACTTCATGTAAAAATGTTTTGGAGTCTTTATATAGACTCTTGAGGATATGACCAGGCCTTTTCTTGATGGATTTGTACTCAAAACTAGGTGCGTTTGGTAGTTTAGATTGATTGAAAGACTCTACAATCTAGGAAATTGAGAACAAGCTCTGAGATCACTGTTCTAAGATGATCATAGCAAAGAAGTGAAGTAGAGAAATAATCAGTGTATATGTATTAGATCACAAAGAAATACAATGACATTGGCAATGCATAATTGTAAAATGTGAGGGTAGTAGTAGAGCTATTGAATGAGCTCTCTAATCACAAGACACCCCTCTCAATTGACCTCCAAATTGGGCCTAATCCACATGATATTTTGATCCAATTTGATAGCTAGAGTTGGAGCCATCTTTTGAATTCAAATTCAATTTCTCACTATAAAGTGAGTCCTAAACTTTAGGCTTTACTCTCTCATCTACCAACTACCAAGAATTCAAGATTTGATTCCTCCTAACTCCATGTGGGATAGTGCAAGTAACATATGCACTTTTACAAGGATAAAAGTAATTGGCTTTTACAAGGGAGTGGTCATATGTGACTATATGAGATAAATGTTAATTGTTCAAGTACAAAGGCTTGGACTCATTTGAACCAATAGATACCCCTCAAGCCTAACATGCTTGCTCTTCATTTTTCTTTGATTTCCTATAATCCAATTATCTACCTGTTCATCTTAGTTCCATCCAAAGACTTTGTGAGCATATCTGTACACTACAAATTGGTTGATACATAAGACAATTGGATGTCCTTGCTGAGTAACTTCTCTCTTACATAATGATAGTGCACTTCAATGTGCTTAGTCCTTGCATGATATACAGGATTATTAGCCAAATGAAGTGATCTAGTGTCATCTCCAAAAAATATTGGAGTATAAGAATGTAATCCCAAATATGTGTAGAGTACTTTGAACCACATAGCTCCTTGTGTTGCATTTGCTAAGCCTCTATATTTTGCTTCTATTGATGACAATGCTATAGTTGGTTGTTTCTTTGATGATCATGATATTAGCTTTGAACCTGCAAAAGATAAGTAGCTAGAAGTGCTCCTCCTATCATCTTTTGAGCCTGGCCAATCTGCATTAGAGTACATCTTGATATCTGTAATAACCTTTTGATGCTCCCCACAGTCGACGACATCTTGCCATCGCCACACAGAGATTGTCGCGTCCATTTCCTCCCAGCCGCCGAGCAGCTCATACCAATATGATATTGAGTGTCCATAAAGACTCACTTGAGAGTTCTAATAGACTCTCCTCTCAAGTCCTCTACCAAGTGAGGTAAGATGCCTCAATGATGCATGACCCATATGTATCATCTCACTTAACAAGTTATGCCTCCATGATGTGACATTTCCTTCCCCTTGAGAGCATTTTCGTCCTCGAAAATGTAAATGAAATGTCCGTAATGGTAGAAGAAAGTGCTCGGACTCCCCTGAACCCCATGTACTCTATGTACATGGTCATCTCTGTGTGTTGTTTCCCCATGTCCTTCCCCTTAAGAAGCCCCATATGAGATCATCTCAAAGGTGGGAAACCGTCTAAGTGGTGCCTACTATCTCCCATATAGACTCCACTTTCCAAACTATTACTCCCATAACATATAATATCATAAGGATGACCTCAGTCCATATGATGTATCCTCTATGGAGTAATAATATGAAAAGCAAGTGGAAAGTGCCAAGCCATAAGCTTGACCATACCATAATGGAGATAATAAACCGTAGAATCCTCTGAAGTATAGAACAAAGTCCCATAACAAGTGACTCCAAACCCATCTAAGACTGAATGATAGATTGCCCTCATACCACTCTAGGTCTTCCTAACCTTGAGTGTAATCACAAGTAATAGTTTTGTCTAAACTACCTTGTGAACTATGCAAATCCATCATCTAGCTCATACATAAGAATTTCTTGGTAGTAAAATGCAATCTCTACATTTCTCCAACCGAGAAATCTGTGGTTTGTCATCCTTTACCATTGGACTAGGTTTTATTGGAAGAGCATCTATTGGCACTTGTGCAAACTCTAATATTTCTCTTTCCTGTAGTTTGCCATATGAATGCAGAAAGCATTCCCTTTGAGATTCAGATAATCCCTAAGTACCCATCCTCCTAACTGATGTTTACTCATCATACTCATGATGTAACACCAACTAAGAGTTTGGTACCCTAATAGGTTAGATATATTTCTATCTCTTGGAAACTCAAAAGAGAAGTATCATCAATCTACTCTCAGTCTAACTAATGTCAATAACTAGATTATCTCATCTAGTCAAAGACCATCACTGAAAATAGCATAACTGTTTCTCTTCTAGAGTTTACAAATGAGACTCAATCTAACCATCATGATTAACTCATCTCCCTCTTGTCTTTAATAGAAGAGTGCCACTCCTATCTAGACAATCTAAATGAGAAAGTGAAACTCTCTCCATGTCTATCTCTATAATCTCTTCCAAGGAAAAGAGCTCTAGCAGTGGAAACTATTCCACTTTCCCTTTCCCTTTGAAAGAGATTCTGTTGAATCCATTTTCTCTACTCATCCATAGGTGAGAACATGCACATAAGTTCTCCATACTTTTCCTCCCAAAATAGTGGAGAATCATACTCCCATATGAAGGAAAATTAGATGGAAAAGTAGAGGAAATGAATTCCTTCTCAAATAAAGACTAAGAGATGTTTTTCAAACACCTCTTCTCTATAAAGGAAAACCTACTGTATTCTTCTGCTATGAAGAAATTATGTTTTCCTTTCCTTCTTTCTCTTTCAAAGAATAGGAGCTAAAGTGAGACCTCTTATGAATCTTCGAACTGATTCCCACTTTCTCCTTTCCTTAAAAGAGAAACTCATGAATTTATTTAGTCCTCTCTTCCATAACTAATGCATAATCCCTCATCACACAGATTTTTATGAAGATGGAGAACAGATCTCCGCTAACTAATGAAGGCGTATGTAGTGAAGAGTGGAGAAAATAAATTCCTAATAAGGGTCAAAGCCCTCTAGTAAAATGGTTAGCAATGATATGATCTGATACCGTAAACACAAATGTATCCATAATAAAGAACTATCTTTGCCAACCATACTCTGTGCATGGATCTATACGATCCAACCAAACAGATGGAATTATCCTTCCTGAAAACCAAAAAAAATGAGTATGTGATACCAATGGTGATAAAATCACCTATCACATTCTCTACTGGAAGAATAAATCTTCCTCATACTCTGAAGGATAACTCCTAATCTTAAGGAGATGTCTACTAAGAGCTCTCCTCTGATCTAGTGAGACATGACGCCATGAATGATGAGTCCTTTTCTTCCTGGCCATAGAAGAAGAGTGCTCAAAGGGAAGTCGTTTCCACCGTCCCATACCAGTGAAAACTTCTTCCAATTCACGGTGTCATACCTACTTTAAACCGAATATCTATTCCATATAATGGAATATATAGGTGGACTCCAATGAATCCCATATACTAAAATCATATCAGTGGACTGAAATGAGTCCCATGTCCTTGAACTAGTTAGTTTGGTTCTAGTCAACAATGTGACAATGGATATCCCTTTTGTTCCAAAGCAACTTATTCCTAGGTACCAAGACTAAGCCTAGGTACCTCTTTGTAGATCCCAAGATACATATGTATGTATTGGGTACCCCAACTATTCCTGACTAAGGGATCTATGCTCTATACCGTAGAGCTAGTGCCATACCTATGGCCTTCCTAACCATCACTCGAATCACATACGCATCCGTCGATGCTGTCTCATGAAACCCATCTCTGTGATCCCATCTATTTGGTTTCCTTAGTAGTGTAGTAGAAATACTTCACTACTCGGTCAAGTGATGTATATGAGTGAAACTAATCACTCTTTGGGTATGCATCATGATACCCCATAGTCTCCTAATCATCATGTGAGACTCTTGTGAAGATAATTAAATCTTCACTAACTTGGAGATTATAAGAAATGCATCTCCCGTGCCTGAATGCAACTTCCTGAACCTATAGGATTGCTTGTGCACATTACTAATGGTGAAGGTGTAGCTCCTTCCGTTAGCAATCCTATGGTCTAAATCCATAAGGATTATGTGTAGGGATCCTGCTACTACCGAAGTTGCCTTATATAAAATACTGTGATGGTCCTCAGTCCATCAAATACATGCTTATAAGCATGCCTAAAACTTATTGATGTTTGCAGAAAGGCATGTTACTATGCCATAACACTCTTACCTAAAAGCAAGTGCGTATATAACGCCATGAGGTAAGAAAAATTTCGACAGCATTTCCCCAGGAAATGGAATCCCAAAAAAAATTAAACCATAGCTCAGTGGCACTCAGGCCACCCAAAAACACAGGGCTTGACAGGCCCATGGCATGCACGCCATAAACTTATATATGGATTCCATGACCTGCAAAAACACAAAAGTATTTGCTAGCAACCATTCCGGGTGTTGCATAGCCATATGGTTTCTGTAATCTTCTTTCCTGCAAACAATCAAAAAGTATACTTCCTACATGTTGATCCATACTTTTAAGAGCTTAAACAATGATCAACACTTGATGTATGCAATCCCATTCATGCATGTAGAAACATGCCATAACATAAATAAAATGACTGAAGCATAAAGCATACGTCCCTGAATAATTTTGTATTGGAGTTGCATGCATCCAGTTGTTCTTAATGAAGTTCGAGACCTCTGCACCTTTCTCCTCAAGTCCTAAAATACACCTAGAAGTGTCCGAAAATATCGGAGCACTCCTCAAAACATGAAGCATGGTCAGGTGATTACAAAAATAATGCAAATTTAGCTCAAAAATGCATTAGTAATCCTTCTTAAGACCTGCAAAAACCACTTTAGGACCTGCAAATGTTCATAAACTGAAATATATAGCATGTGCAAAGAAATCGAAGTGAAATTACTCAAATCGCCTTCCCGGTTTGAAAGATATGGCTCCCGGAAGGTAGTCGCCAAAAACTGTTCAGATTTTGCAGACCTGTTCAGACCTGCAAAAATTTTTTCTTTCCAAAATTTTTTCTCATAAACTTAAAGTAGACCTTGTGCTCTTCGAAACGAGCCGTAGCACGTCCAATTTGGAGTTTCCTAGCCCAAGATATGGCCATTCCAAGTGGGACATGTAAAAGTAGTGGACTGTTGGAGGGGCTGGAAAAAGTGTGAAAATATGATTTTTGGGGTGCCTAAAAGCATTCTTCCATCAAGCAAATGCTAAAATTCTCTCCATAATCTCAGAGAGTGGTATATGAAGATGCTTAGGCCTATTTTCACTCTTCCAAATCCTCCCTTGGTGCATGCTAATTCACTCCCCAAAAGAGGCCTAAATCAAGATTTTGCTTTTATACAAAAACTTGAATGGGAGCTCTTAGCAAGCTTTTAATCCACTCTAAATGTGGATTTCTCTTGGATTATATACAATAATCCATGGGAAGCCTCTAAGTGATCTTTTTCTTACTCCAAGAAGTGGAGTTTGGCAAAAGATTAATTTCTGAAATTTTCCAAAAGTGCGGGAAGGGGGTCTTTGAGGAGCTAAAATCCCTCCTTAACTTATCATTTTGATGAATCTAATGATTCGCCTAAGAAGTCCATGCACCATACTCTCAGTAAATATACTTTTTCCCATCCATCCATAGCTATCGCACCTATTTTTCCCTCTTCCAAAATGGGATTTTCTCAAATTTAGGTGCTGAAATTTTTTGTCAAACTGTGATGGAAGGGGGTTTTGTGGAGCTTCAAACTCCCATCAAACTGAGGTATCTTATGGATTTCTTGATTGTATATGGAAGTCAATACACTAGAATATAAGTGTGTATGGTTTTTTCCATAAATCTATGAAAAATACCTTCTCTTTTCCCCTTCCCAAAATGGCTATTTATGAAAATAGCTCCTGAAATTTATGTGAAAATCATAAAAGTAGAGTATTTTAGAGATACTCTAAACTTGATCTTCTTGTATTTGGAGGGAATCCTTGATTCTAGATGAGAATATATATATCTCATACTCTCCGTACATGTGATTTCCCTCCCGGATCTTGGCCTCCTAACAGTTCATGGTGCTTCTCGAAAATGCAAACCTCTCAAAATTGAAATAATAATACCTGTGATTAACATGAAGCTCCATGCCTGTAAATTTGAAATCAAGACCTTGAACAAGTCCTGGAGTATATGCTCCTCATTCGTAGACTCTTCATATGCAGCAGGTGCATCCCATCTCTCTCTCTTGTTTGATTTGGTAGATGCCGTTCATCGATGGACAGAGGCTCTGAAAACTGTTGTGTCGACATGCCATGCCCTCCTTCCAGAGCCTCATTCGATAGTGCAACTGACCAAATATCACAACAGTTTGGGATCAGATCATTCCCCCCACTTCCACTATGTTGCACCTTCCATCGGTTGCCAACATTGAATTCTTTTACTACTTGCATATATTCATTGCCTACAAGATTGCTCTCTCCACTCTCTCTTGTACCAATTTGAAGTCCTCCTCTGTCATAAGACATACAATAATTAGCCTCTGATTCTTCCACAATAGTGCAAGCTATCCTCTCTTTTTCCTCCTTTTCTTCTGATCAAGCGCTTCAGCAGCCCCCCTATCTCTTCGATCTTTCCTAATGATGAAGATAAATTCTGCAGTAGGCACTTTTGCATGCGTAGAAATAGATAAAGTAAATAAAGATCTGGTGCAGATCCTTCATGTCTATCATGCTTGCGTTCGTGGTTACAGCAGGTTGTCCTCTCCACGAGGTCTTGAGATCGAACCCTGCGGACTGCCATTCACAAAGAAAGAAATACAATTTTTGATCTCTGGTGGCTGCTGCCGAACTCACATTAGAGAATTATTGCCATCCGACTAGTTGAACTCTGAACACACAACGGCGACCAGCGCCTTGGCTAGCTCGTTGGCCCCCCATCCTTGTGATCCGGGTTCAAGTCCCACTTGACGCACGCAGAAGACATGGCGATCGTACAAGCTCTGATACCAATGTAATAACCTTTTGATGCTCCCCACAGTCGACGACATCTTGCCATCGCCACACAGAGATTGTCGCGTCCATTTCCTCCCAGCCGCCGAGCAGCTCATACCAATATGATATTGAGTGTCCATAAAGACTCACTTGAGAGTTCTAATAGACTCTCCTCTCAAGTCCTCTACCAAGTGAGGTAAGATGCCTCAATGATGCATGACCCATATGTATCATCTCACTTAACAAGTTATGCCTCCATGATGTGACAATATCCAAATTAGAAGTGAATGGATAAACCATCCCTTCATTTATGATACCCTTTAGATACTTTAAGATCCTCTTGGCAGTTTCCATGTGAGGTTTTCTTGGTGTATGCATAAATTGGATTAATGTACTTACTCCATAACAAATGTCTACTCTTGTTAGGGTTGCATAATTGAGACTCCCCACAAGCCTTTGATGACCTACAATATCTTCAAGGAGTTCTCCCTCATGAGAACTAAGTTTGTGGTTGAGTTCCATGGGTGTACCTGCAATTTTAGTGTTCTCCTCATAATAGGTGAGAAGGTCTCCTCATATCCACTCCATAGGTTTGAGAAAACCCCTTTGCTTTATATCTGTTGATTGAACCATTTGAGTTCTTCTTGACTATATAAATCCACCTAGATCCAATTACCTTTATGCTTGGCTTTTTGAGAACCAAATCCCAAGTGTTGTTCACTTGAAGTGCTTCAATTTCTTCCTCCATGGCTTCTCTCCATTCTTCCTTCTTATTGGCTTCTTCAAATGAAGAAGGCTCTTTTGACATAGAATCTTTAGTCATGTATACAGAATGTTGGGTGACTAATGATGTGTCATAGCCATACCTTATGGGTTTTACTCTCCCTTTGAGATCTTCTTAGTGCTTGATTGGATAACTCTGGAATGTCTTCCGATTGCTTGTATTTTGTCTTGCCCTTGGACTTCCAAGCTTTGAAGTCAATCTATTCTTTATCTTCTGAGTTGACATCTTCTGGTATTTGTGTTCTTTCTTGAGTTAGAGTTGGAAAATCACTTTCCAAGTCATAAGGTGGCTTTATCTTCTTGGAATCATTTTCAAACCATGAATTATTTTCATCAAACACCACATCGCTACTAACTATGAATCCTTTGTTAGTGGGATTGTACAACCCATATCCTTTCTAGTTTTGGTCATCGCCAATGAATATACACTTTTCAGCCTTTGGATCAAGCTTCCCTCTAATCTGTGAGGGTATATGTGCATAAGAAATGCACCCAAAGATTTTACAATGGTCAAGAGAAGGTATCTTGCCATTCCATGCTTCATAAGGTGTCATTCCATCCAACGACTTGAATGGAAGCCTATTAATTAAGTATGTGACTGTGGAAACAACCTCTTCCCATAAGTAGTTTGGAAGTTTCTTTTCATTCAACATTGATCTTGTAGCCTCTACTATTAGTCTATTCCTCCTCTCTGCCACTCCAATCTGTTGAGGAGTGTATCTTGTTGCGACTTCTCTCTTTATACCTCTGTCCTGTAAGAATGAGTCAAATTCATGTGAGAAATACTCACCACCTCTATCAAATGAGATCTTCTTCAAGCTTCTACGTATTTGGTTCTCAACCAATACCAAATACTTCTTGAAACAAGTGAAAAATTCATCTTTATGCTTCATGAAGAAGAATTTCCCATCTACTATAGTCTTCTATGAATGAAACATAGTTGACCTTGATCTTGAGATTGACGGCTCTCTACTAGGATGCCACACATCTGTGTGCACAAGCTCCAAGTAATCTTCATACATATATCCTTTTCTGTTGAATGGTTGCCTGTGTGATTTGCCAAATAGGCATGTTTCACATTTGTAAATCATGTGTTGCTTGGACACATTTGGGATGCCAGGCACACTCTGATCCCTGCATATTTGCATTAGTGTTCTTTCACCTATATGACCTAGCCTTTTATGCCATATCTCTAGTTCAGATAGGGTTTGATCTTTGTAATTGAAGAGTGCAATGTTTCTAGTGTCTTCAACTTCAAATGTAAAGAGTCTGCCAGATTTCTCACCTTCTGCAATCCTCTTGAAGTTTTGTTGAAGGTCCTCCACATAAGCTCCATGCCTTGTGAATCTAATCTGTAAGCCCTTCTCAACAATCTACCCAACACTGATTATGTTTTTTTTGTTATGGTTGGCACATATAATACCTTACTTAAAAGGTTCATTTTACCATCAGAAGCCTTGAAATTCCCAATCTTCTTAAGAGAGTGTCTAGTATCATCAGTTATCTGCACTTCATGCTTCCCTTTAGGTTCTTCAAGGTCAGATAACAATGCTACATTTTCAGCCACATGATTGGAACAACCAGAATCAATATAGAAAAGATGCTCAACATCTTTACCTTGCTTGGATGTCATGTTCATGATCAGTAGAGAATCCTCTTGGTCTTCTGTGTAGTTGTTATAATCTCTTCTACCTCTAAAGCCTCCTTGATAGTTGTTGTTGTAGCCTTGGTTGTAGTTGTGATAATAATTGCTTCCTCCATTGTTGAACCTGCCTCTGGATTGACCATAGCTTCCTCTATGGAAACCTCTTCCTCTCTAATTCCTTGTGTTCTTGAAACACTCGTCTATGGTGTCATTGGTCAAGCCACATATGTTGCAAGGTGAAGAGTTGTATGATCTCCCTCTACCTTGCTTTCCTCCTCTGCCCCTTCCTCTAGTACCTCTTCCTCTACCTGTGAAGTTCACTTGAGAGGTACTTATATTTTCTTCATTCCTTTTACCTTTGTCTTTATCTTTACTTTTATTTCTATCTGTGTAAAGGGCAGAAGATTGATTACCTTTAGAGTTGTCTCCATTCTTGTTGAGCTTTGTCTCATGTGTGAAGAGTTGCCCCATCAATGTGTTGAGGTGAGATATGTGCATATCCATATTTTTTGTATGCATGTGTATATATATGTGTATGTGTATATTTATATATATGTATGTGTATGTGTATATATATTTTCTTTAATATAAAACCACAAAATCCTATTTTTATATATTTAATTATATATAATTTAATTAATTTATTTAAAACACTAGCTCTTTTAATATTTATTTATCTATACAATTATCCTATTATATATATATATATATTTATTATATATTCAAATTTTTTCTTAATTTTTTCTTTATTTTTTCCTTATATAAATTTAATTGAATTATATGTATGTAAAACCCTAAAACCCTAATCCTAAAGATCTATACCTAAAATATGTATCTTTGTGTATGCATGTGTATATACATTATATATGTATTATATGTGTATGTGTATGTGTGTATATATATTATGCATGTGTAAAAACCCTAAAACCCTAATCCTAAAGACCTAGACCTAAAACATGTATATGTGTGTATTCATGTGTATATAGATGTGTATGTGTATATATATGTGTATGTGTATATGTGTATATATATGTTTGTATGAGTATATGTGTATGCATGTGTAAATAGCCTAAAAACCCTAATCCTGTTTTTATATATTGATGTGAAACGAAACCTTAAAAATCCTAATTTTATATATTTAATTATATATATTTAATTATATATATTCAATTATATATATTTAATTATATATATTTAATTAAAACACTAGCTATTTTCATATTTATTTAACTATATTGAAATCGTATATGTGTGTGTATATGTGTTCATGTGTGTATGTATGTGTATGTGTCTACATGTATGCATGTGTGAATATGTGTATGTGTGTGTATGTATGCATGTGTGTATATGTGTGTGTATGTATGTGTGTGTATGCATGCATGTGTGTATATGTGTGTGTGTGTATCTATGCATGTGTGTACATGTGTGTGTGTGTGTATGTATGTGTGTGTGTATGCATGCATGTGTGTTTATGTGTGTGTATGTATGCATACATGTGTGTATATGTGTGTATGTATGCATGTGTGTACATGTGTGTGTATGTATGTGTGCGTGTTGTATGCATGTGTGTATATGTGTATGTGTGTGTATGTATGCATGTGTGTAATGTGTGTGTATGTATGTGTGTGTATATGTGTGTGTCTGTATGCATGTGTGTATATGTGTGTGTATGTATGTGTGTTTATATGTGTGTGTATGTATGCATGTGTGTGTGCATGTATGCATGTGTGTACATGTGTGTGTGTATGTATGTGTGTGTGTGTATATGCATGCATGTGTGTATATATGTGTGTATGTATGCATGCATGCATGTGTGTATATGTGTGTATGTATGCATGTGTGTACATGTGTGTGTGTGTATGTATGCATGTGTATATGTATGCATGCATGTGTGTATATGTGTGTATGTATGCATGTGTGTGTGTATGTATGCATGTGTGTACATGTGTGTGTATGTATGTGTGTGTATGTATGCATGTGTGTATATATGTATGTGTGTGCATGTATGCATGTGTGTGTATGTATGTGTGTGTATATGTTTGTGTATGTATGCATGTGTGTATATGTGTGTGTATGTATGCATGTGTGTGTATGTATGCTTATGTGTGTATGTATTCATTTGTGTGTGCATGTGTGTGTATGTATGCATGGATGTATGCATATGTATGTGTATGCATGTGTGTATATGTGTGTGTATATGCATGCATGTATGTGTGTGTATATGTATTTATATATATATATATATATATCTCCTTATCTCTCTCTTTGTCTCTCTCTCTCTCTATATATATAAAGCATAGAGAAAGACAAAGGGTAAGAGTACACACACCACTTACCAAGATGCTAGATCTAAAGAGAGAGAGAGTGTGTGTGTGTGTGTAGAGAGAGAGATCTGTGTGTGTGTGTGCACAAGACAATGAAGGTCACAATTTGGTTTGCATGCACAAGTTCGACAGAAGCAAGCAATACTTAGTGTAAAACATGTCAAAAATGTTGAGTTTTTCTCTCAGGTTCCTAGTATGTTTAAAACACGGCCTCAATATAGGCATCGATATGGGCATCGATATGAGTGTCGATAATTTATTGGAAATTACCGATGCTTATATCGAGGCATATACCAGCGATCATGAAACATATCGACGAGCCACTTTAAACGGTCATACCGATAGTCAACTGACCATCGGTATGCTTAAGTGCATTTTTCCAACGTTTATACCGATGCCAGGAGTGACCATCGGTATAGGCAGCGTCGGTATGCCCCTCATATGTTGTAGTGTGTGATTTCCTGATTCAATGTTGATTCTTACTTCACAATAGTATATGTATGTGTATGTGCATGTATGATTGTGTAACCCATTGTGATGTATTGGAAAAGGTTTTAGCTTCTTTCTCATAATACAAGGGCTCAGAAGGTGCTGATAAGTCCACTAGAGCTTTGTAGGTCTCTAGATGGCTTTCTCATGTAGAATTGTTAGCACCTTTTGAGATCTCTTGAATTTTAAAGGGATCCAAGAAAGTTCTCATCCAATTGAGCAAAATGTTTTATGCGACATCCTCTTCACAATAGTATGTGTATGTGTATGATTATGAATTGAAATCTATTGTGATTGTTGTTGAAACTGTGAATTATGCAATCGTTAGGTGGATAAACGGATCAAAAGACCTTAATGTGGACAAAATTCATGACTAAAATCACTTAGGATTGTCTGAAGGTCAGACAAGATCAGGCAAGGTAGCCCTAAGGTGGTGGAAAAGTTAGGAGAGGCATCCAAAAGCTATAAAAGTGGGTGAAGACTCATTAAATGTATGGAAGTCTTTTAGGTCATTGAAGACTAAGAGACATATACTCAAGGAGGCTCAAGGAGAGAGTCATCCAAGCTTCAAGGAGCTGAAATACAACAGTCCAAGCTAGGAAAAATGCAGAGGAGGGCATTACATGCAAAAGAAAGAGTAAGGAGGAAATATCAAGCCCACATCCCCTCTAGTATCTTGTAGGTATAGACATAGTCTCTAGTTGTAACTCTTTGTGTACATATGCAGTTCAAGAGATTTAAAGTGCATTTTGTATCTTATATGTTTCCTACTTGCACTAAAAGAGCTTGTTGAAATGAGTTTTAGATGCAGAGAAATTGGTGTATCTCTATAAACCTAATTTCTGCATATCCTACATTTTTGCATATCCATACACTATAGAAAGTGCGCAGGTCAAGCACCTCTTCACTCGAAGCAGGAGAGGGATGCGTGCAGAATGACAATATAACAACAGGAACAGACCACAGTGGCCGAGGTATGGCGATATGTCATCTGGCTGTGTGATTCAGGTAGGCGGAGCTTCAATAGGATCGAATTTCGATCCTGTTGCTTCTTGATTCAGGTTAGGAGGAGATTCTGGAAAGAGCTTCAACAAAAGCGAGCCTGCCATAGCTTTGTTCGAAGGAGATTCCCTATTCTCTTGGGATGATGCACTCTCCGTGGTGCGTACCGATGCGCAGCTGATGACACTCTTGCTTGTTGTGTTTGATACATGCTCGGATTCTGCAATCGATTGGTGAGAAGGTGAAGAAATGATGGAACAAGGGCTGCTCTGGTGTTTCTTCGATCCGTCTCCTCCACTGCAATCCAGGTCGAAGAACAAGGTGAATGGCGTTACGGGGCTCACAGATGGCGCATGCTGCATCGACCCCTGGAACGTCAGGGGCGTCTCGGCATGAAGTTTCTTTGTGGAGCGGATGGTGGCGGCGCTTCTCCTGTGCAAGAGTTTAAAGGATTTCTTCAAGCTCTTGATGGCGTCCAGCTTTGCTACGCGCTTACAGACTTGCTGGGGCTTGACGTCTTCTGGTTGAGAGACCTGCTTGTCGTAGGGGCTCCTTGCGGCGACCCGGCTGCTCGCGCGTCGTCGGATTTTCCGGGCGCTCCTGTTAGCTTCTGCACGACATCTTTGAAATCCATGGACGTTGTATGTACAACGTTTCCTCTCGTGGTCATATGGACGATCTGTGTCATACCCGGTGACGGTGAAGCAGACGTAGAGGACTTCATGGCCAATGTCATAGGTTTATCAGAACTTCGTTGCGGGACTATCTCTCGCCCAGATATCCGAGACAGCGTAGATGAGCTTTCACCGTATGCATTACAGAGGTCGTGTTTTCCGCCTGCAGGTGAGAAAGGAACGCAGGGCTGTACAGAAGAATTGTCGGCCATGGATGCCGTGAGCGACGCAGGAGTAGGAGTCTCCACGAGGTCTGCCGATGCCGAAGGAGAAGTGAAACCGACCAATTCCATGACTGCAAACGTCGAGGACGACCTCTGAGGCATGCAAAGAGGAACGTAAATGCGAGGGCAACGTTGTCTTTCTGAGCGATCGAGCTCCCTTGGCAACCTCATGCTTGCCACAGAGAGAGAGAGAGAGAGAGAGAGAGAGAGAGAGAGAGAGAGAGAGAGAGAGAGAGAGAGAGAGAGAGAGAGAGAGAGAGAGAGAGAGAGAGAGGTGATTGGAATGCCTAAGCAACTGAATCTCAGGCACAGATCTGAATCAGAAATCTGATTTTCGAAACTTAGAGGCAGACCATCTTCCTCGGCCCACCATTGTTTGCGCAGGTTTCTCAGGCTTACAAGGTTGACAAGACATTGAGAAATCGATCGTCACTGCTACAAAGCTGAACTTCTTCGTCTCGCCTTACAAAACTGAACTTCTTCGTCTCGTCACATCTGATTTCTCCTCGGCTGTCCCACAGTTTTGACTTTGATCTCTTCATGCACAGGAGCGCACCTCAATCCGCCATGGCTGACCCGCAATTTCTTGACTTCGTTTGTATGCAGCCTACCATCTTGTCATCCGATCCCTAAATAGTTATTTCAAGAGGCAACGATGTTTTGTATTGCTAATGGCGATATTCAACGATTCCTTTCCAAGTTTTGCCTGGACAAGAGGAGGGCTCATTGCTTGAAACTGAAAGTCAAAAACCATTTTTCTAAGACCTTGACAAAAAGTCATACTTTTGCAACGTTGAAGGCGAAAATGAAGGAAGTTTTAATCGTGAAGACGTTTTGATCACTTTCCTTGTGTATTTCGACATGATTTTATTTTATTTTATTTTATTTTTTTTGGGGGGAATGGTGGACAAGTTCCAGGCTAATGGAGTCAACCAATAATAATTACAACAATTTATCATCGAAACCATTGTTACAATATGTCAACAACTCATTTTAACCCACGCTAATCTTGGAACTAATGGATAAGCTTCATATTAACAGGATGTCCTCAAGATAGCTTCGGATGAAACAACAAAAATGCAAACCAAATGTCATGACACACATCGTGGATTCAAGGTCACCCAAGTTCCATGTACGGAACACCTGATCACCTAATCGTTAATGGATTGATCGGACCCTAGGACTTGGATATATATATATATATATATATATATATATATATATATATATATATATATATATATATATATATATATATATATATATATATATATATATATATATGTGTATGTGTGTGTGTAACCAAATTATGCCTATATCGGCAATGGTAGACTCCCATCAAACTGTGGAGTATTATCTTCACATAGACCTTCCACCTTATTCTCTAGCCTATAACATCATGGAGGGAGTTTTCACTCCATGAATGAAAGGAATTTGCTAAGGTGTTCTAGAGCACAAAATGTAGATATTTGATGTGATGGATCTATTCATCCTCTTGATCCTCAACCCTATAGTCATCCACCTTTCTTCAATTCTACTTCCCTTATAAGTATTGTTGGGGATAGGGAGAAAAGGAATGTTGGGGTAGTGTAAAAAAAATTAAATACCCTTGTCTTTGAAACATCAATACTCTAGGTTCCAAATACTGAAATTCGTTGCTTAAGGGAGCTCTACAAGTCGTAGGATCCCACAATCCAAGACCAAGAACATAAGACTAAAAGTCTATAAAAGTAGATGAAATAAAGAAAAACAAGACAAACATATCTCAGACCTCATAAGAAAAAAAAAAGCTACACAACATATAGGATCTTAAGGTTGGTCGACGGGGATTGAAAAAAGGATTAAATCAATGATTTGGATATGTTGTTAATTAGTGTGTCTATAATCGCTTGCTTCCATGCGAGTATATAACCTCCATTGTTTCCATTTATCTTCTTGGTGCTTAGCAGGGTGGCCATGCAAATGAAAAAGGAGAATATCGATCCAAATATCAACCAAAAAATGTGGATAAAACCTGTCGTTAGCTCAAAGGTTGAAAATGAATTTTTGCAAGAGAAGAGATTAGCATTGTGCATAGAAAAGTGATGGCTTAGTTTATTTTTAATAACACCATATCCCTTGATAATGTCCAAAGTGCAATGGATGACCGTGGTATTAATCCGAAAGACTAACATCTTACAAAGGATAGTGAAATCTACCGTAAAGGCTAAAGGAATCACTCAAAAACTATTTCCAACTATTAGTATTTAGGTAGTGATGTGTGTGAACACTCTAGGACCACCGGGGCACTTTTTTCCCTCTTTAGGAGGTTTTTTCCTCGGCTTGTATATACGCCTATTGCCCTAACGCGCTACTTATCTTTGTACATTCTCTAATAATACATTCAGTATTATGTGTTGTGCTCCAAGCTTCTTCTTCTTCCTTGTGCTCTTCACATGCTTCCATAGACGTCTAACTCTAACAATTGGTATCAGAGCGGGTCACCACTTCATCTAGGATGTCCTCGACACCTCTCCGGTTGTAGTCTCACAATCGCACGAATTTTGCTGAGCGTACTCAACGTGTTTCTGAGATCAAAACAGCTTCGCGTTGTGGTGCCGAAATCGTGATCTCAGCTCATTTCAACCTCCGAACGCACTATCGCAACACTTGTGCAGGCTATTTTGTCTTTTTGTGCCAAAGATATATACCAATTTTGGTTTCCACTATAAGCATGTCGAAGTTTGCTACAGATTTAGCAAAATTTGTCTAGAAAATTCTGTCCAACTTTTTGAGCTATAGTCAATTTTCTGCATCAAGGTATTTTAGTCACCCGCCATGGCTGAAAGTAGTGATGTATTTTGTATGTTGGCTATTGAGGATAAGTTGGATGGGACCAACTACCCGTTATGGGCTTATATGATGGGACATGTATTGGTTGCAAAAGAACTATGGAACATTGTGCAGGGTATTTAAAAACGTCCTATCACACTTGCAACTATTACAACTCCAGGTACTGAAGCTGATGCAGAAGGTGTCGAAGACGATGATATTCTGCATATTCCTATTTGTGCTCCAATTTTTGCTGCACCTACTGTAGAGCAAATTCGTTGGGATGGCAGAGATGTCCAGGCACATGCATTGATAGCTTTGTCTGTCAAACGTGCCATTATTCCTCACATTCTCTCTTGCAGAACATCTAAGGATGCTTGGGATACACTTACCACATTGTACCAAGCTAGGAATGAGGCTCATGTTGCTTACCTCCAAAAACAGTTGGAGAGTGAGCACATGAATGAAGGTGATTCTATGGACAATTTTCTAACAAAGATAAAAGACTTGAAGGAACAATTGATTTCTACTAATGAGGTTATACTAGATAGCTCACTTGTGCAGACTGTTCTGAATGGTCTTCCTGATTCATATTAGAGTTTTGCTTCTACTCTTCGGTTGATGATGAAAGGCAATCCAAATGCCTTGTCTTTTGAGGAGTTAGTCTATGTGTTGTTGCAGGAGGATCAATCTAGGCATTAGGGGAAAAAATGAACCCTGAATGGGCCTTTTAGATTAAGGAGTGATTAGTGATGGACCAATGAGAAGAGGGTGGTGGCCACAGTTTAAATTCCTAATTCACTAAACTAGGACTAGGATTCCCTTGTTTTCTGATAGTCAAAGCCTCTAAAACCACCATGGATTCATCAATTTTGTGAGAAGAGTGGTTTTAAAATTTCGAAGTTTGAATCGTAGCCATTGGATCATCTAAAAAATCCAACGCACGGTGTTAGTTTGCAAAAGTCAAGGCAACTTGAAACATAGGCCATTGGATCATCATAGGATCCTATGGTTTTTATTTAGAGAACAAAAAAAAAGGTGCTAGAAGATTTCAACCATTGGATTTGAGTTCGCATCTGACGACTGGAGTTGAAAAACCTTTTAAAAATGCGGCCTTCATTTAGTACCCTTGGATCATTCTCTTATCGGATGGTTGTAGATGAAAGCTTAGTTTGAAATGCACCATTCAATGTGGTGCATTGGATTCTCCATATATCCAACGGCCCTGATCAGCTTCAATTCACGAATCAGCGTGAATCACATGCCATTGTCCGATCGAGCAGAGATCTAACGGTCTATATTGATTGCAATTCAAGGATCAGCGCGGATCGCGCTACGCCCTTGGATCTTCAGACATGAAAGGCTTCGATTGACTGCACCCAAGGTCTTCTCTCTCTATTGTGCTAGTAGGACATAGAAGCAATCATTATGGTCTCCTCATGTTCTTTTGATCGTAGCCATTCAACCAAAAATATCCAATGGCTTGAAATGAATTCGACTCAACTTTCATTTGAAATCCTTTTTTTTTCTTTATTTTAATAGACAAAACCACTAGTGGTATGGCTTGTTCCCTTAATCCTTTACAATCTTAATTTTAATCCCTAAAAATTAGGGATCCTTACAAGGCCCATGCAAGGCTCATTTTTTCCCCTAATGGCAGAATAGTTCCATTATGGGTGTTGCAGATCAAGCTTTCTTAGCTGGTCAGAAGGGCAAAGGAAAATGGAGCTCTTCAACTAGTAAGCAAAAATTTGCTAATTCTGCACAATCGAAGAGGGAAGACAAAGAACAGCGAGTCGTAACAAACGAGAACTATGTCATTAAAAGAGAACACTCTTGTCAAAAATCAAGCAAATGGCAGCTTATGTTTGAGATTCCTTTATACCAGTATACATATATTACAAAAATGAGGTGAAAACATGTGATTTTTTGACATTTTTTGTCATTTTCTCATAAAAAAAGAGCTCAAAATGTAGTCAAAATTTCACTATATAAGGCATTGACATGTCCAAAATCTATATGATAAGACATTGACATGTCCAAAATCTATATGATAAGACATTGCCATGTCTAAAATCTATATAAAGAATGTAGAACTGAATAATTCGTATACAAAAATAACATTTTAGACATATTTTTAATGGGTGGATATCTGATTGTTATTCAAAATTGCTACAAAACATGGTTTCATTAACCAAACTACTTCGAGGCATTTACATAAGCACTAAAAATGTTAGAGAGCTTCAATGCAACTCACAACTATGTGGATCTATGTCTACACCCTCATCATCTGATGCACTTGATTCAGTCTCATACTGTTGAGAGCTCTCTTCTTCTTCTTCTATATCCACAAGAGCTCTATCTTCATCCACGTACATACCAAATTCTACAGGATCATGCACAACTCTTCTTGTTTGCCTATGATTTCCTGTACCGCATACATCTGGAAGCTTTTGTTTTATCATGTTGATGGTTGATTTCCTCAAGTGACCTGTTTTTGTCAAGGAAAAATCATAAACAAGAATATCTACATCATCCATTTTAAGAGTGGATGTGCTTCGAATATTCTTTTTCTTTTTTGAACCTGTTCGTTTAGTATCACACACCATTTCTAAGTTATATTTACCTGTGAATGCATTACTACTTTTAGTGTAATACCAATGCACCATCAAAGCCTCTATTCTTCTCTGATCAATATCTTTAGTTATCTCTAAAACCTTTGCAATCCAAAATGGTCTGGTAGCCTCATCACCATCAGCAAGTATTGCAATAAGTGTTCCAACATTTATCTCTATTAAATTTCCTTGCCATCTTGCTTCTACCTATTTTGTCATCCTTGGGCCTACATAAATATTTCTTTCTAGTGGATGTATAAAACTTTGAAGTGCATCTGCATTACATGCTTGGGCCACATTCACGGATCTTTGTGTACAAAAATCCCATGTGAATGGAACATCAACTGGCCAGTGACCTGCAATTGTATACTGTATAATCTCTTCTTGATGATTGAAAAAGTCCTCCCACCAAGATACATCTTGATCTCCAGCATATTTTTTTGCACGCTCAATATGTCTCTTCTTTTCAATGAGTGCATGCATCCAACTTTTACTTTGATCAATCACATTTCCACATCTTTCTGTATTGTTTTTATCTTCATATGGTGATTGTTCTGCACCATACACTGTAGACAAATTAGGCACCTGCAATAAGAATCTGCATCCCTCTTTAGGCTCCCACCCAAGAGAAGATGAATACTACTTTGCAAATAAAAGGGTTATTTCATCAACCCTCCTCATCAAGAATACATGGTTGAAACTAATATTGTGCAATGGAGCCAAAACCTTAGCACTGTTATCAAGGCCCATTGAGCAAAAGTGCTTAAAGTCATAAATCTGTGTGAGGTGTTGAACTTCTGGTTTTGGAGTATATGCTTCTGAAATCAACTCAGATAAAATCGGAAGAGTAAAAGCATTGTTACGTGCCAACTTCTTAGAGAAAGTACTGAACATTTGATCAATGTGATCATGAGTGTGGCCAACCAGAAGGAAATTTACCTTAACCTTCTGAAATACCTGTTTTTCAATAAGCATGCTTAAATATCCAAAGACTGTAGAATTTTTATTCTCTCTTGCAGTATTATCAAGTTGCAAATATAGAGTTGGTGGCAAAAGACCCTTCCATGATTGCAAAACACGATGAATGACAGTAACTGTAAGGTTTGGATCATTATGCACATTGGGATATGTGAAGAAAACCTTGGACATTACAGTTCCATTGTATACCAAAGCACCAACCAAATGCATTTGCACAAGGACTTCATCTCCAATGTCCTTAGGGATGCGATAAAAATGTGGCAAACAAGTTTTTTTTTGATCCATACCATCGATCAACAAACACATATAACACTCTGGACTTCTGAGTGCTTTACTTCGATGATGAATTGCTTTCTTTCTCTCTAAAGCTTGACTCTCACGATGGTTGTTAAGAAGGTTTTTAAAATTATTCTTTTCCTGTGGTGTTGTAGCCCCTTTTGCCATGTTTTTCAAAGTGGCGCAAACTGAACATTCACCCATTCTAACTTTACGAGGAATAGACACATTGTTAAACTCTTCCTTCCATAATCGAGTAAAGTGACGATACAACACATACTTCTCATTTCTATTTTCCATGTCTTCTCTATATATTTGAAATACCTCTCGACGAGTAAAGTTATCTGACAAGTGCAACCTTCCAGTTGTAGGCATAACCTCACAATGCAAGCTAAAATAGTTCATCATCCAATTCATTGCATGACGTCCAACAGATCCTTTGGTCCCAACATGGAACGTATCCAAAATGAGATCCCCATTCAAAAGCCCTTGTTGAACCCTATGTATTCTAAAATTTCCCACACCCATTGCAATTTTAAATGCAGCCCTACAACATCACATCCCTTGACTAAAGAAATATTCAAAAGCAACACGTGTTACTGACAAGTTATCCTCAATCATTTGCATGCGAGAAACAAGGTATATATCCTGCCTTTCACTATCTAAATGGAGGAATTTTTCTCTTAGGTGCTTTAGTTTCTTCATTCCTAAATTGTACAAACATTTCAAACCACAACAATGCTTCACAATATCCAATGCAATCTGTCTATCTGAAGTAACAAATTTAAATCTTTTTTGACTTACTTCATGAGTCCTTCTTTTAAATCGTAGATTGAGCTTGCTTTGCTTTTCCGTTGCTCCACATGCACTTGAGTCAGAAGGGAGATCAATGGTTGGATCAGATGGGAGATCAAGAGGTGCATTTGGTTGAGCAGCATTGCACTGTGAATTGGATAACTTAAATGAATCAACAGAAAACATAGAATCATCAACACGTTCTAAACCATAAGGATCATCACTTCTGTGGAAAGGGTCAACTGAGAACAATGAATCCGAAACTGTATCAATATGAGTAGAGGAAGCTGATGCCCAAGCATCCACTGAATAGATTGAGCTCATCTTCACTGAGTTCACAGAAGACTGAAGATGAATGACCTTTTTAAACAAGTAGAAATCCGAGATCAAGTGAAGATGTCACATCAAATGTCACATCAAGAAGATATGAAATCAAAAGTTCATTAAAGTACATTAAATAACATTAAACATCAAATTACATCAAATCACTTGATTACTCAAATATACATTAATAAGGGAACCAAAGATTTGATTCACTTTTGAAAGATGAGATACACAGTTGATTTCTAACTAGATATGAGTCATTGAGTCTTAGCATTGTGAGTGAATCAAAATATATCCAAGTTGAGTTCCAACTGGATTAGATATTAAAATTGTTTGGAGTAGTGCCATTGAAGACTATACAAGAAGAAATTTTACCTTTGGTTAAGATTTCAAGGATTAGGTTTTATTGTGGTCTTGGCTAGATCTCAAAGAGGTAGATGAAAGTATATTAAAAAAGAATTATGTGTAAAAGAGGTACACAGAAATGTATATGTAAGAAGTATATGGAAAAGTATATGTAAGAATTATATGTAAGAATTAAGTATATGCTTGTTACAAAAGATTTTCAAATGAATTTTGAATCTACGATTTTTCTGAACATTGGATGCAAAGACAATGAGTGACGTTTGAAATTACCAAGCTATTTTGTTGAAATTACCAACATATTTTTGTTGGAGTTAGACGTCTGCGGAAGCACGCGAACAGCACAAGGAAGAAGAAGAAGCTTGGAGCACAACACACAAGACTCAATGTATTACTAGAGAATGTACAAAGATAAGTAGCCCATTAGGGCAATAGGCGTATATACAAGCCGGGGGAAAAAAACCTCCTAAAGAGGGAAAAAAGTGCCCCGGCGGTCCTAGAGTGTTCACACACATCACTACCTAAATATATCAACAAATCCCCCCTGGGAGTGATGCGGTGAACAAGGAGCTGGCACTCATGTATAAGGAAGTGCCGAGCTATGTGGAAATCACTCCACAAAAGGAAGTAAGCCCAAAGCTTTGCGGAAAGCTTCAAACTTCTCCCTAGGCAGAGCCTTTGTGAAAAGGTCTGCAATGTTTTCCTGCGTGGGCACATATGCCAAGCTGATCTCCCCAGCAGAGAACCTCTCCCTGACATAGTGATAATGCACCTCAATGTGCTTAGTGCGAGCATGGAACACAGGGTTCCTCGCAACTGCCAATGCGCTCTGACTGTCAGTGAAGATGGTGGTGGCAGAAGACTGGCCAACACCCAAATCAGCCATAAGGCGTCTGAGCCACACACACTCAACAGTTGCTGTGGAAGCTTCCCTATACTGAGCCTCACAACTGGAAGTGGCCACAGTAGGCTGCTTCTTGCTCAACCAAGATATACATGAGCTACCAAGCATGAAGCAAAAACCACTGGTGGACACACGAGTGTCATAGCAACCAGCCCAATCTGAGTCAGAAAAACCATGCAAATCTGGCGGTAGTGATCCCCCCTTGGGATAAAACAACCCAAGTAGTCGAGTACCACTCAAGTAGCGAAAGATGCGCTTAACCGCTTTCCAATGCGTGACTCCTGGGCAATGCATAAACCTGCTCATCTGTGAGACAGCAAACTGAATATCTGGCCAAGTAATGCATAAGTAAATCAAGCATCCAACAGCCTGCTGATAGAGAACAGCATCAAATGCATCTCCAGCATCATGAAGACTCAATCGTAAACCTGTCTCCATAGGAGTGGCAATAGGCTTACAGTCTTCAAGGCCAAAACGCTGCAATAATGTGTCAATATATTTCGTTTGACACAAAGCCATTCCACCATCAACTTGTATAAACTGAATGCCCAAATAGTGATGCAAATGCCCCAAATCAGACATCTCAAATGAGGCATGCAAATCAGCCTTGAAATCAGCAATATGCTTCTCAAGAGGACCAGTGAGCAGCATGTCGTCTACATAGACAACAATGAGATCGATAGATAGATAGATAGATAGATAGATAGATAGATAGATAGATAGATAGATAGATCAAAAGCACATCATTAGCACGCTTAATATATAAGGTGCTTTCAGTTGGACTGTTCTCAAAACCATGTGCAATCAGATAGGCATGTATTTTCTCATACCAAGCACGTGGTGCTTGCTTTAAACCATATAACGCCTTCCTTAACCTGCACACCTGGTTTTCATGCCCTTTCTGCACAAAACCACGGGGCTGAAAAACATACACTTCTTCATGCAAGTCACCATTCAGAAATGCTGTTTTAATGTCCAACTGATGTACATTCCAACCATGATGGGCTGCAAGTGCACAAATGCTCCGAACAGTAGTCATACGGCATGTAGGTGCAAAGGTCTCATCAAAATCAATGCCTCTTTCCTGCACATAACCCTTTGCAACAAGCCTAGCCTTATACCTATCAACTGTACCATCAGGTTTACGCTTCAGCTTGTATACCCACTTAGTGCCAATGGCCTTCTTGCCAGGAGGCAAGTCATATAAAGACCATGTACCATTCTTCATTATAGCATCATATTCAGATTGCATAGCAGCCATCCAATTTTCTGAATTTTGTGCTTCATCAAAAGAAACAGGCTCATTCTCATCACAGAGACTAGATGCAGCCATAGCATAGCAATCTGATGCAAAGGAGGTACTATGAGAGCCTGAACGAGTACGATATGACAAAGGTGCATCTAATTTGCTGTCACGCAAAGTCTGCACCAGCCATTTTGGCATAGTTTTTGCCTGTTCAATATCAGCTCTCTCATCAACAAGTGCATCATGTAAATCTGCATCAAAAATGGAATGATCTGCATCATCATATGAAACCTGCAAAGGCTGAGAAGTTGCCTCATTAGGACCAGCGCTAGCCTGTCCACCTGTAAAAAGAGGCATCAAAGTATCATACATGTCTTTGGAGCTAACAGATGTCTCCTTAGTACATGAAAGCAATGGCTGAATAGCATCTTCCACAAAGACAACATCACGGCTAACCAGAATGCGTTTAGTCGGTGGATGATACAGACGATAGCCTTTACTTTCAGAACTGTACCCAACAAAAATACATTTTACTGCCTTATCATCCAATTTTCTGCGATGTTGTTCAGGCACTAATGCATATGCCAAACAACCAAAAACACGTAGATGAGCAACAGATGGCTTGCGGTCATGCCAAGCCTCATATGGAGTGATAGACTGCAACGCTTTCGTGGGACACCTGTTCAGTACATATGCTGCACACATGACAGCCTCAAGCCAGAAACTATGTGGTAAAGCCTGACTTTTGACCATGCACCTTGCCATCTCCATGAGTGACCTGTTCTTTCGTTCAGCAACTCCATTCTGTTGAGGTGTATACGGCACTGTACACTGGTGTTTTATCCCACGTTCAGCCAGAAATGCATTAAAATCTGAAGACATATATTCCCCCCCTCGATCAGAACGGAGGGTGCCCATTTTACATGCTGACAGATTTTCAGCCAAAACAAAAAACTGTTTGAAGCACGTGAACACTTCGGACTTTGCTTTGAGTGGATATACCCATGCATGCCTGGAAAAATCATCAATGAAAGTCACAAAGTAAAGGTAATTTCCAAAAGAGGGTGTCTGCATAGGACCACAGACATCACTATGTACAAGCTGCAATTTCTGCATAGCCCAAACTGAACCATCTTTTGGAAAGGAAGAACGCTGCATTTTGCCCAAAATACAGCCTTCACAAACATGTTTTCCAGGTGCCTCAAGTTTGGGCAAAGAGGACACCATTTCAGATTTCTGCAGGCGTAACAAACTAGCAAAATTCAGATGACCAAAGCGTGCATGCCAAAGCTTTGCATCTGACATAGCCTGAGAATCATGAACTACACATGCCGAATCATTCAGAGATCTTTCATAGTCTATGAGCTTATACAGCTCACGAGATAAAATGCCAGAAGCAATAATCACATCGCCATTTGAGAGATCATGGACCGTACACCTGTCATCAACGAATTTCACAACCAAGCCAATCTTGGCTAATGCAGAAACTGATAACAGGTTCTTTTTTATCCCTGGCACAAGTAAAGCATCTGACAAAGTGAAAGAACTACCATCAACAGTAGTCAGAATGATCTTACCAACTCCCATAACAGGATAAGAGGAGTTATTGGCGCATGTGACAGTATTCCCTGTAGGGGCAGGCTCGAGTGAAGAGAAGAAACTGCGCTGCGAGGTAATATGTTTGGTCGCCCCACTGTCAAAGTACCAAACATCTGAGTCTACTGCAGACATGCACTGATCATGAGAAGATGGGTCAAAACTGCAGACAGTAGTAAACGCCCATTCTTCTTCCTGCACAAGATTTGCAGACTCTGTTTTTGGTGTAGAGGCCTCTGCAACAACCATTCCAGCCTCTTTCTTCTTTGCCTCTTTAGCAGCCAGTTTTGGACAGTTCTTTATAATATGATCATTTCCTTTACAGTACTTGCAGAACAATTTTTGCTTTTCTGATTTCTTCTCATCTTTATCCTGGATCTTCGATTGTGCAGCATTTGCAGATTTCTGCTTACTAGTAGAAGAGCTCCATTTTCCTTTGCCCTTCTGACTAGCCAGGAAAGCTTGATCTGCAACACGCATAATGGACCTGTTCTGCCTGGACTGATCTTCCTGCAACAGAACAGAGACTAATTCCTCAAATGACAAGGCATTCGGATTGCCTTTCATCATCAATCGAAGAGTAGAGGCAAAACTCTGATATGAATCAGGAAGGCCATTCAGAACGGTCTGCACAAGTGAGCTATCTGGTATAACCTCATCAGCAGAAATCAATTGTTCCTTCAGGTCTTTGATCTTTGTAAGAAAACTGTCCATCGAATCACCTTCATTCATGTGCTCACTCTCCAACTGTTTTCGGAGGTAAGCAACACGAGCCTCATTCCTAGCCTGGTACAAAGTGGTAAGTGTATCCCAAGCATCCTTTGCTGTTCTGCAAGAGCGAATGTGAGGAATAATGGCACGTTTGACAGACAAAGCTATCAATGCATGTGCCTGGGCATCTCTGCCATCCCAACGAATATGCTCTGCAGTAGGTGCAACAGAAACAGCAACACGAACAGGAATCTACGGAATATCATCTTCGACACCATCTTCATCAGCTCCAACACCTGTATTTGCAGTACCTGTCGTTACAGGTGTAACATGACGTCTTTCAACACCCTGCACAATGTTCCACAATCCTTTTGCAACCAGTACATGTCGCATCATATAAGCCCATAATGAGTAGTTGGTACCATCCAACTTATCCTCAACAGCCAACATACGGAATACATCACTGCTTTCAGCCATGGCCGGTGACTAAAATACCTTGATGCAGAAAATTGACTATATCTCAAAAAGTTGAACAGAACTGCCCAGAGAAGTTCTGCTAGACCTGTAGCAGACTTCGAGACGCTTAAACTGGCGAACAGAAACTGGTATATACCTTTGGCACAAAAGGACGAAATAGCCTGCACAAGCACTACGATAGTGCGTTCGGAGGCCGAAACGAGCTCAGATCGTGATTTCGGCACCACAGAGCGAAGCCGTTTTGATCTCGGAAACACCCTGAGTATGCTCACCAAATTTTGTACGAATCTGAGACTGCAAACGGAGGAGTGTCGACGGCGCCCTAGAAGAAGCAACGACCTGCTCTGATACCAATTGTTGGAGTTAGACGTCTGCGGAAGCACGCGAACAGCACAAGGAAGAAGAAGAAGCTTGGAGCACAACACACAAGACTCAATGTATTACTAGAGAATGTACAAAGATAAGTAGCCCATTAGGGCAATAGGCGTATATACAATCCGGGGGAAAAAAACCTCCTAAAGAGGGAAAAAAGTGCCCCGGCGGTCCTAGAGTGTTCACACACATCACTACCTAAATATATCAACAATTTTGTCAAAATTACCCCAAAGCTCTTTACTTGAACGTTTATTCATACATTGATTTTCCATTTCAACAATGTGTTACAAGATAAATGTGAATATGAACTGAAGTGAGAAGGATAACACTATAAAGATGTCATTAATCTCCCATATTCAACACAACTTAGACTTGATTTTTTCCCAAGCAAGAGATTCTAAGAAACAATTTATACATGAGATTAGACATCCTCATGTACATACCATACTCTTGCCATTGAAGTGTAATTTCCATGCAAATGTATATAAATAGGTACAAGGTTCTATGAATATTTCATTAAAGTGAAGGTGAAACAGCCTATTTGTGTGAGTGGCATTTCCTAGTTAGATAAGTTGACAGATATAGTTACAGCTGGACTCATTCAGTTAGATCCAGTTAGTCTCTGGTTCAAGTTACCCAATTGCCTATAAATAGCAGAGGAGGAGATCATTCTCATTTTCAAAATCCACGAGCAAGAGAGAGCAACAGAGCACATACAGCCATGGAGCACAGAGCTCAGCATACCAGCAAGGCAACTCTGATGGAGAAGAAGAATGTTGGCAAGAGTACCAAGAGGTAGACAAAATCATACCAAAAAGAAAGATTCCTAAAAGATTCCTTTTGTATGTTTGTGTAAATAGTTTGCTTTCTAGGTTTTTATTTTTCTTAGCTCCTAAAATATAGATCCAATGAGGGTACAACTCAATGCCTGGCATCGACTTTTAGGTGCAAGTCGATGCCAGTCATGGACTTTTAGGTGCAAGTCGATGCCAGACATCGACTTTTCGGTGCAAGTCGATGCCAGGCATCGACTTGAGGGTGTAAGTCGATGCCTGGCATCGAGTTGTACCCTCAAGTCGATGCCTGGCATCCACTTGCACCTAAAAGTCGATGCCTGGCATCGACTTGCACCTAAAAGTCGATGCCTGGCATCGACTTGCTTGGCATCGAATTTGCTTGAAAGTCGATGCCAGACATCGACTTTAGGGTGCAAAGTCGATGCCAGGCATCGACTTTTAGGTTCAAGTCAATGCCAGGCATCGACTTTTAGGTGCAAGTCGATGCCAAGCATCGACTTGGACCTTTGAAAAACACAATAACGTATGAGCTGATATTTCCAAGCGCCTTCAGGGATGCGGAGTCCAAGAGTGAGAGACCCTTCAAGAAGCTGAGAGTGACCATGAGCTCTGGTGATCAGCAACGTGACAAAGGCATTGGTCACCAAGCAAAACCAAAGAAAATTATTGCATCCTTATCCTCTGAGAAGGCCAGCAACCCGGTTGGAATATCTTTTGGTGGACAGAGTAGCATCAAAATTCCTGAGGATGATACAACTATGAAGGATAGGTCAAGGGACGCAGAGGTCTTAAGGACAGATCTTCCACTGCGAGACATGACAAATCTGGAGTGGTGGCTTCAGGATGTTGAAGAAAAGAATGCAGTCCTTCTTGTGTTCGCAGGGGCATATGGGAGAGGAAAGATCACGACAACACAGGGTTTTCAGTATGGCCTTGTGTACAAACTGGATTATGAAGATGAGGATTCTGACAACCTCCTTTTCTTGGTAGAGACATCGAAAGGTTTAAGAAATGTTATATGCAAGATGGATTTCTTGTGCCCAGAGTGCTGTGTTCCAGATGGGCTTGCTGAGATATGCAGGGACTCAGTGAATCTTATCAAGGACTTGATGCCATGGATCCAGGGCAACATCATGCCAACACAACAGAAGATGACAACCCCTGTAAAGGCAAGGGGTAAGCAGAGCGTGCAGAAAAAGTTCTAGAAGAAAAAGAAGAGAATTGCAGAAGAGGAGTCTTCTGACTCAAGCTCTATCTCTGAGGATATAATAGTTGCACCTGGTGGAGAGCTTGCCTCGGGTGTTCTTGGTACTGAGCAGAACAAGATGAGGGAGGACATAGCTAGAAGAAAAGTTGTGAAGAAGGGGCAGTTGTTCCACCTACCAATCAATATCATCCATAGGCCACCAATAGATCCAGTCATAGGGAGGAGGCCCCTTGAGATCAGGGAGCCACACAATTTGCACCTGCAGAATCTTAAGAAGAAAATGAAAATAAATCCTCATGCTACTGTTGTGCCATTCCTTGTCATGGTGGATTCGAATGAGTGCAGCTCTGTGGAGGAGTTCAATGAGGGTTTGTTTGAGGATTATACTTATTATGTGATTGGAGGTTCAAACTCTGCAGAGGCCCGTAGACAGCTAGTGAAGGAGCACCCTACCACATTCTTCTTTAGGTATGCAGAGTGCAAGATATATGCTGGTCTTATAACTAAGGAAGCCAAGCTTCTTGCTTGGGATCACAACAATGACAATGACTACAGGAAAAAAATGTCCTCCATAGAGAGAATTCGGTTCTTCCACCATGAATATGAAGATTGTCTTGTGAAGGAAGCTGGAAGAATACATCCCAATCTACGAAAGCAATGCCTTATTAAGGTTGGAATTGCACTAGATGAGAATAGAAAGTCTAATGCTTTGAGGAAATATGATCCATGGTTTCAACTGGCATTCAGATCAGGTGAGATCTGGGATCTGCAGAATAAAATTTTCACAGTGTGGGAGAACAAGGAGGTCAAGGGCCAGAAGCAACGGAAGTCGAGGCCAGACCCACAGGTTGATCTGAAGGGAAAGGGAAGGAAAGTTGACCTCTCAATTGAAGAGGCTCCTGAGGACATGAAGCTGACACCATGGAGGGCCCTTCAAGGAATCAAGGATGATACATTGATTATATCAACTTTGTCAAGGGTAATCTCCAAGGAGTTAAGCTTAGAGGAGATGGTGACTGAGCTCAATAAGTATGTATGCTATTCTCAGATCCTTTTTCCCTCCTCCCATGTTTCTGGTCTAACCTAGTCTCTTTTTGATTTCTGTGACTGTAGTCATAAAGTATACATGAAGATTCAGGAGGTGATGATGAAGAGGCTGGGTTGCTTTTCTTGGACAGAGGTCCAAGCAGACTATCCAACCACATCATCCTACAAAGCTTTATCAGAATATTTTATCCTGTTTCGTGATTGGGTAGGTTCTCTTTCTGAGGTTATGCCTGGTTTTCCATTAGGTTAGATGCCTTGATTCACCTAACCAATTTGATGCCAGGCTTTTAGTAGGAATTCGATGCCTGGCATCGATCTCCTAGCATAAGTCGATGCCTGGCATCGACTTGGGGGCATAAGTCGATGCCTGGCATCGACCTCGTGGCATAAGTCGATGCCAGGCATCGACTTATGTCCCAAAGTCGATGCCAGGCATCGACTTTCAGTAGAAAGTTGATGCTTGGCATCTACCCACACACAAAATCGATGCCATGCATCGATTCCTTATGTTTTGTTTGCTGTATTGAAGAGCTCATTTAATTGTCTTTCCACTTTTTTCTGCAGAAACCAAAGAAAAGTAAGTCTGCAGAGCTACTAGATGATTGCCCCCCTGCATTCCTAGCTCACATTCAAAGAGCAAGGCATGAGAAATCTAGACTGAAAGCCAAGGAGATGGATTTTGATGATGAACCTGATCTGAAATGTTTCTCCAATCCCCTAGACCCCCTTAGGCCTGTATATTACAATGTATTCTATAGTGATGTAAATAACATTTATTCTGTTGTGCCTAGAAAGCATTTCTCCCTTCTCATAGCAGATATACCGTATGGATTTAGGACGATGGGATCAGTTAATGATGATGAACCCTTCAAACACCCTCAGATTCGGAAGATGATCACTGATTTTGCAGAGTTGACTATGTCTCCTCTTTGGAGGATAGTAATTTTCCATAGCAGAGACCAGTCTTTCTCTGTTTCAGCTGCTCTGAAGGCAAGATGTCATGCTGTGGAGTGCCTCACGTGGTAAGTAATCTTCTTTCTATCTCCATGGCTTTAATGATGCTCTCTGTGACTCATAGTTCTTGTTGGCAGGGTGAAGAAAAACGTCAATCACACTCCTTTGCATAGGTTTGTGAGCTCCACTGAATGCATTACAGTTGGCTATTATGATGAAGTAAGCAAAAGGAGAGTCAGGGAGCATTGCAATGAGAATGGGATCTCAAATGTGCTCATGTTCCCAGTCGTTACCAAGAAACTTCGTCATGTAGCTGGGGACATGACATTGGTTAACCCCTATCAGAAGCCACAAAAGCTCATAATGAGATTGCTTCAACTATTCTCCAATGATGATGACTGGGTCCTAGACCTTTTTTCGGGCATATGTAATTTCAATTTTAACAATTTTCATTAGTCATCATGTTGATTGAGGCCTCTAAGTGGTTTTCTGCTATTTCAGGAACGACTCTGGCTTGCTCCTTAAAGATGTTCAGGCACTGCATAGCTGTGGAGAAGGATGATGCTCAAGTGAGCTTCATTAGAATGAGAATCAATGGGCTGAATGAATGCCCAGATGAAGACCAAGAGGTTGGAAGGAAGCACATTGCAGACACGAAGAGATTCCAACCGGCTTCAAGGGAGCCTGTTCCCCACTTGCAGATGAACCGGGGGACATGGCTGACCTTGAAGAGCCAATCTTGGAGCAAGAGAGGCAGGATATGTGTTCTAATGTTCCAGAAGATCCCATTATGCTTGAGCCTGAGGAAAGCTATGATCAGCTTCTATTGTAGATTCATATTACTCTTGTAAAACACATGAAATGTAAAACATCATTTTAATAGAAATATAATGTCGAGTTCTGCTTCCACTTTGTGTTCAACTTGATTTATCTTGAGCA
Source organism: Ceratopteris richardii (assembly GCA_020310875.1). Classification (NCBI taxonomy): domain Eukaryota; kingdom Viridiplantae; phylum Streptophyta; class Polypodiopsida; order Polypodiales; family Pteridaceae; genus Ceratopteris; species Ceratopteris richardii. The sequence goes on along the minus strand of CM035428.1, from coordinate 108,330,327 downwards.
TTTCTCTGATCATGTGTGAATGTTTCTTAGTATAATTTTGTTGATTATAATCTTCTCTCGGGAATGCTTTTGTGAAATGTATTTCATATTCTGTGAAACATATTACCTCGCAGTGTAGTTTCTTCTCTTCACTCGAGCCTGCCCCTATAGGGAATACTGTTACATGTGCCAACAAATCCTCTTATCTTGTTATGGGAGTTGGTAATATCATTTTGCCTACTGGTGATGGTAGTTCTTTCACTTTGTTAGATGCTTTATTTGTGCCAGGGATCAAGAAAAATTTGCTGTCAATTTTTGCATTAGCCAAGATTGGCTTGGTTGTGAAATTTGTTGATGACAGATGTACAGTCCATGATCTATCAAATGGCGACGTGATTATTGCTTCTGGCATTTTATGTCGTGGGTTGTATAAGATCATAGACTATGAAAGATCTGTAAATGATTCCGCATGTGCACTACATGATTCTCACGCTATGTCAGATGCAAAGCTTTGGCATGCACGCTTTGGTCATTTGGATTTTGCTAGTTTGCTACGCCTACAGAAATGTGAAATGGTGTCCTCTTTGCCCAAAATTGAGGCACCTAGAAAACATGTTTGTGAAGGCTGTATTTTGGGCAAAATGCAGCGTTCATCCTTTCCAAAAGATGGTTCAATTCGGGCTACTAAGAAATTGCACCTTGTGCATAGTGATGTCTGTGGTCCTATGCAGACACCTTTTGTTTGACATATGCATTAGTGCCTGTACAACATTGTATAAAATTGGATGATAAAGTAGTAAAATGGATTTTTGTTGGGTACAATTCTGAAAGTAAAGGCTATTGTCTGTATCATCCACAGACTAAACACATTCTGGTTATCCGTGATGTTGTTTTTGTGGAAGATGCTATTCAGCCATTGCTTTCATGTACTAAGGAGATATCTGTTAGCTCCAAAGACATGTATGATACTTTGCTGCCTCTTTTTACAGGTGGACAATCTAGTGCTGGTCCTAATGAGGCAACTTCTTAGCCTTTGCAGGTTTCATGTGATGATATAGATCATTCCATTTTTTATGCAGATTTACATGATGCACTTATTGATGAGAGAGCTGATATTGAGTAGGTGAGAACTATGCCAAAATGCCTGGTGCAGACCTTGCATGACAACAAATTAGATGCACCTCTGTCATATCGTTCTCGATCAGGCTCTCATAGTGCCTCTTTTGCATCAGATTGCTATGCTATGGTTGCATCTAGTCTTTGTGATGAGACTTAGCTTGTTTCATTTGAAGAAGCACAAATTTCAAAAAATTGGATGGCTGCTATGCAATCTGAATATGATGCTATAATGAAGAATGGTACTTGGTCTTTATGTGACTTGCCTAATGGCAAGAAGGCCATTGGCACTAAGTGGCTATACAAGCTGAAGCGTAAACCTAATGGTATAGTTGACAGGTATAAGGCTAGGCTTGTTGCAAAGGGTTATGCGCATCAAAGAGGCATTGATTTTGATGAGATCTTTGCACCTACTTGCCGAATGACTATTGTTCGTAGCATCTATGCACTTGCAGCTCATCATGGTTGGAATGTACATCAATTGGACATTGAAACAACATTTTTGAATGGTGACTTGCATGAAGAAGGGTATGTTTTCCAGCCTAGTGGCTTTGTGTAGAAAGGGCATGAAAACCAGGTGTGTAGGTTACAGAAGGCATTATATGGTTTAAAGCAAGCACCACGTGCTTGGTATGAAAAGATACATGCCTATCTTATTGCACATGGTTTTGAGAACAGTCCAACCAAAAGCACCTTATATGTTAAGCATGCTAATGATGTACTTCTGATCATTGTGGTTTATGTTGATGACATGGTGCTCACTGGTCCTCATGAGAGGCATATTGCTGATTTTAAAGTTGATTTGCATGCCTCATTTGAGATGTCTGATTTGGGGCATTTGCATCACTATTTGGACATTTAATTTATGCATGTTGATGGTGGAATGGCTTTGTGTCAAACGAAATATATTGACATATTATTGTAGCATTTTGGCCTTGAAGACTATAAACTTATTGCTACTCCTATGGAGACAGGTTTACGAATGAGTCTTCATGATGCTAAAGATGCATTTGATGCTGTTCTCTATCAATAGGCTATTGGATGCTTGATTTACTTATGCATTACTCTGCCAGATATTCAGTTTGCTATCTCATAGATGAGCAAGTTTATGCATTGTTGAGGAGTCAAGCATTGGCAGGCAGTTAAGCGCATCTTTCGCTACTTGAGTGGTACTCAGATACTTGGGTTGTTTTATCCCAAGGGGGGATCACTACTACCAGATTTTCATGCTTTTTTTGACTTTGATTGGGCTGGTTGCTATGAGACTTGTGTGTCTACTAGTGGCTTTTGCTTCATGCTTGGTGGCTCATGTATATCTTGGTTGAGCAAGAAGCAGCCTACTATGACCACTTCCAGTTGTGAGGCTGAGTATAGGGTAGCTTTCATAGGGTCACTCTTCTGCCACCACCATCTTCACTAACAATGAGAGCACATTGGCAGTTGCAAGGAACCCTGTGTTCCATGCTCGCACTAAGCACATTGAGGTGCATTATCATTATGTCAGGGAAAGGTTCTCTACTAAGGAGATCAGCTTGGCATATGTGCCTAGTAGGAGAACATTGTAGAGCTTTTCACGAAGGCTTTGCCTAGGGAGAAATTCTTAGCTTTCCACAAAGGTTTAGGCTTACTTCCTTTTGTGGAGTGACTTCCACATAGCTTGGCACTTCCTTATACATGAGTGCCTGCTCCTTGTTCACGGCATCACTCCTAGGGGGGATTTGTTGATATATTTAGGTAGTGATGTGTGTGAACACTCTAGGACTGCCAGGGCACCTTTTTCCCTCTTTAGAAAGTTTTTTTCCCCAGCTTGTATATACCCATATTGCCCTAACGGGCTACTTATCTTTGTACACTCTTTAGTAATACATTCTGTATTGTGTGTTGTGCTCCAAGCTTCTTCTTCTTCCTTATGTTGTTCATGTGCTTCCGCAGACATCTAACTCCAACAATAATGTTTGGAGGCTTTTAAAGACTGAATGAAAATCTATCTTGGATCCAACATTTCAAATCAATGGTCCAATTTCGAACAAAGAAGTCATGGTGAATTGCAAAACCACATGTCAATTATGAATTCTAGGCATAGATGGTCAAGACATATTCCATCAGAGGGTAGTCTATGTAAATCAAGAAGGATGTTTTGGGGATCCATGGCACATTGAAGAAATTCAAAAACATCCACCTCCTATATGGTGGAAAGATTATGAAGGTAAAGTAGTGGAGCTACAACATATAGCCATGAGAGTGCTTTCAGTAACAACTTCAAGCAGTAGTTGTGAACACAATTGGAGTGCATATGATTTTCTTCATTCAAAATGAAGAAATCACTTAACTCTATCACATGCCAATGATTTGGTATGCACTTTTTGTAATATGCATTTGTTACATGATCCAACCAAGATAGCTTCTATAATAGCACAACAAACGTTTGGAAAATATCAGACTCATGAAAGTTCAACGAATGATTGATGGAGTGATCATGAATTAGATGTAGATCACAATGATGGTTCAAACATGGAAGAAATAGATGACATGGTACTTGTCATAGATGATGCTATTCAAAATGAAGAAAATGATGTAGTCTAAATACTTTGATTACATTCAATTGCAAAAAATATGTATTTACCATAAAGTGATGATTCTAAATATTTCAAAAAGTGTCTTTTCTATTTGTTGTTTTGCTAATGTAACAACTCATCTATAGTGAGCTGATCAAAAGATAATGATGCATCTTATAGTCTTCCATACGCATTCTCATATGCATTGAGAGATATTTATAAATTTTGCACTTGATTCTCTAAATCATCAACTCTCTTTTGTTGATCATCAATTCTTTTGCATAAACCTAGAACTTTTAATCCTTCATTGTATACATATGCTCCCTATGATGATAAATCATGAATAAGTTTATGTTCTTCACGTAGCAAAATATATGGCTACTTTCGAGGAAGAGGGCCTTCATGTCCTTGATTACAAAATTCTGCATGATTTTGAGGATGGACAAAACTATACCTATGTTCTTCACATGGTGGTCCTAATCTGCACATTGAAGTAGAATATCCTGTAAAAAAACCTTTTGAATGACATATAGTGCAATTTGATTAATTTTTGGTAAAAAATCTTTCAACTTGAAAAAAAGCACAGAAGTAAAGCTTTTGCTAATCCTTTATGTTGTTATTCAGAAAGCTTTAATGGTGTTGAGTCTTTTGCTCTCCTTGTAACTCAAAAGAGAACATCATGAACAAAATGATTCAGACATAACTTTCATACTTCTTTAATTGATAATAGTTCTCCTTCTAAAGCCTCTCATTCTAAATCTTGGTGAAATAAAGACACTAAACAAATTGCAAAAATTGAGAGTTATTCTCAGAAAAAACCCTTTGTGATTCGTCATGATAAAAGTTCATTATTCACATGAGGCATTCTTGCCATGTTTTAGTTTCAAATATCCAAAACAAAAACATTAGTAAATCATTGACATCATTTAATCCATATCATTGACATCATTCAATCCACATAATCACATCATTTAATCAACATCATTCACATCATTCAATTGAATCCACATTATTGACATCATTTAATCCACATAATTCAAATGAATCCACATCATTCAATCCATGTAAATCAATTAAATCCACATAATTCAATCCATGTCATATGTAGTTAACTGGATTGATAGATGAGTATATAAATAGGTAGATAAACACATAGATACATATCCTAATAAATAGATAAATGTATTGATATATTTATAGATAGATAGATGCATATTACATAAAATTAAATAAATAGATAAGTAGATAGAATGATGGATATATGGATAGTAATATAGATAGATTGATTGATAAGTACATAGATAAATATATAGATAATGAACATAATCTACATCATAACATTTTTATTTACATCCATCATTAATCACTTCATGTAAAAAGCTAATATAATTACTTCATATCCAAATCCATCATGATCACTTCATATTAAATCCACATTATCACTTCATGCATCAAAAAAACACTTCAACTAAGAGTACTTATTATGTAACATTAACACAACAATTGAATTTGTCAGAATGATAAAAAATGATGTTGTTAGTAAACATGTTCCTTGAGAAAAATCCATTTCATACATCTTTATCGATAGCTATTTTTAATGCAATCTTGAACTTATAAACCCCATTTTCATCAATGGGGTAACTATCTAAATCAAAGTATTGCAATTGCATGTCTCTTGATTTTTTTTAAACTTTTGCAAGGCAAGTCCATATGCATTTTGGTGTTATTCACCAATATTTTCAACTCCACTCATTCCTCATTAATATCTCGAGGTCTGCTAAATTTGGAAACCTTTTTCTTGTTTGGAAAATCTTGCTCTACCAAATCACATAATCTGATGTGGATAAGGTCATCTTCAAAATGCAACAATAATTTTCTTGGATGGAGATCATTATGTGATATATTACAAGTTTGCAAAATGATACTGTCCACAACAATCCATTGATCAACTTCTAAATATTTATCTTCATTGTCATTATAACCCCTTGTGTCCTTGATGCTTCTGCTACGTGGTATGTTTAACGACACTTTGTTTATTTTCTCAAGGCACATTTCCAATGTACAACCATTCCATAATTTGAAATAAAACATGGCCTTTTAATATGGTGTATAGCCAATGCAAGTGAGCTGATTATTCCCTATGGATAATAGGTAATATTGTGGCTTCATGCATTGCTTCCTTCTCTCTTGTCTTCATGTCACCACTATGTAGTTTGAATAATTTTGCTGCAAGAATATCATTACAGAACCTTGGGTCGCTTATTCTGACTTTATGGACCATACTATATTGTCCTTCTCTGATGAGGGCTACATCTTCAAAATGAATAAATGAATATGGGAGCAAAACAAGTTTAATTGACATTCTATATCCCATATAATTCACATGCATATCTACACATGGATCTACCATCACTACTACCGTTTGTCTCTCTATCTCCTCGATAGTATCCAACCTCATTCTCTTTCCTCTTTTAATTGTTTGGTAATGTTAATAAAAAAATTTGATTTTGTCTATAAATCTTGGATTTGTTGTGATATCCAATGCCAATGATTCTACCACTTCAATATTCGTCCAAAACTGTGAGTGAGCTCTTTGCTCATTCGCTCACATAACACTTGTGCTCCTCTTGATACACTTCCAAATTTATCTTCAACATGAATATACACTATTCTACATAACTCCTCGATGAAATCTTTGTAATTTGATACATCCATTGCTAATGTTATCTACTCTTCTCACATTCCATACATTTATGAGCAAAGGAACTCTTCTGAAAACTTCCACTCATGCTTATATATTTTACATGTCATTTTTGAAAATGTAACAATTAGACTATTAGATAAAATTAAAATTTTGAAGATAATGAAATTTTTAAACACTATGCTAATTCATAAAATCAATAATAAAAGAAAGATTCATAAATAAAATGATAGATACTTAAATACATATTTAAGTATACATATGGACAGATAGGTCGATAAGTGTATGGATACATAGATCAATATATAGATCAATAAATGAATAGATATATAGATGAATAATTCAATGGATAGATATTGAATAGATATAGATGGATACATAGATATATGAATAAGTGCATGGATAGGTGTATGGATATGTAGATAAATATACATAGAAATATCATTATATAATAAATAAATAAGTAGATAGGTAGATGGATAATTGAATGGATAGATAAATGAATAGATAGAGATATAGATATATAGATAGATGAGTAAGTGAATGCATAATTGATGAATATGCATATAGATGAATATATAGATAGATGAATAAATAAATGGTAAATAGATGAATATATAAGTAGATATATAGACAATTAGAGAGGAGAATAAATATGTGGATGGATAGATAGATATATAGATAGATAGATAGATGGTTATACAAATAGATTCATACATAAATAGATAAATACATAAATGACTCAATAAATAAATGAATGGATAAATCAACAAATATATAAAAAATAGGTAAATATTATGATGGTTAGATAAGTCAATTTAATTACAAATAGAATGTATTATTATAATCTTGAAGTGAACCTATATAACTATTAAGAATGTAAGAGTCAAAAGAATTAGACATTCAAAATAGTTCATATACACTTCCTATACTATATATGATTCTTGTCACATGAATGTATAAAATTATTGTGAAAGTAAGATTCAAAGAATCATACAATCACAATAGTTTTTATCCACTCGCACTACAACATATCGATGCTGCATATACCGACGGTCACAGTCGGCGTCCATATGAGCCTCGGAAAATGTCACTTAGAGATACCGACGGTCAAGTGACCGTCGGTATGACCGTTTTAAACGGATCGTCGGTGTGGCCCGCACTCACCGGTACGTGCGTCGGTATATGCGTCGGTATATGTGTCGGTAATTTACTGGGAACTACCGATGCGTATACCGACGCCCATACCGGTGGCGAGTTTTAAACATACCGCGAACCCGAGGGCAAAACTTCACATTTTTGCACATGTTTGAATACTGTTGGTCTTCTGTCGAACTTGCGCGCACAAACCGAATTGTGACCTGCATTGTCTTGTGCACACACACACACACAGATCTCTCTCCCTACACACACACACACTCTCTCTCGGCTTAGATCTCACATCTTGGTAAGTGCTGCGCGTACTGTTAGCATTTGTGTTTCTCTATGCTTTAGGTTTTATAATTTCTCTTTTCTTCGATTTTGCAGAAGTTCTTTGGCATCGATTGTTTGGAATTGGACGATAGACGACATACATTACACTTTGATGACAACGATCCAAAAGAGGGGCATACTTGTAAGTGATTGTTTTATTCTCTATTGATAGAGAGAGAAGGAGAGAGAAAGAGAGAGAGAGAAAGGGAGAGAGAGAGAGAGAGAGAGAGAGAGAGAGAGAGAGAGAGAGAGAGAGAGAGAGAGAGAGAGAGAGAGAGAGAGAGAGAGAGTATTGGCAACAGTCAAGGAACTGAAGGACTCATAAGACAAGGAAGCCAACGAAGGGAGTTGGAGCGAAGAGAAGGCACAAGCAGACAGAGTAGTCAACGAAGATCTGGCAAGTAGGCCATTATTTTTTCATGAAGCTAAAGCATATCAAAGAGGTGGACACACAAGGAGAAGGAGCAAGTAGGGAGCTTGAGGATGTGTATGTCAAATCGTTAGAGGAAACCCCTACAAAAATAGTGATTTTCATCGTTAAAAGCCATTGTAATACCATTTCATATTTTTGTAGCTCCATTTTGTGCAAGCCAAGGAGTCCTTGAGCTTGAGGAGCATTAGAAGTAGCTACCTACCAATTTTCATATTTTTTAGACTTTGTTTGAGCCTTCAAATAGACCCTAGAACCTAATTTTTTACTAGGCCGGACACTAGGTCTGGACAGGGCCAAAAACTAGTCAAAAACTATAAATAGAGCTAGAGAGCTCATTTTTGAGGTTAGCTTGTAATAGATCTGAACTTGTATGAGCATTTTGGAAGTAATCTAAAAGAACTCCATTGTCTTCCTCTTTGTCTTGCCGTGTGTGCGCGTGTGTGTGTATGTGTGTACATGTTGGTGTGCTTCTCACTCACGCACTTGTGCCTTCACTTGCTCGAGGTCATCATACCATCCTCACGTTTTCCCGGATTGACATTAAAGGAGGTGCTACTCATCACTGAGCTACACCAAATTTTGGTGTCATTGTCGGGGATCAAGCTTTGAGGATGAGCGTGTGATGGTAAGACGTAGAGTTGTGACGTTGGCGTTGTAGGTAAACAAGACAAGTCAAGACTATCTAAGAAATCAAGTTCAAGTCAAGAGATAACCTGTGTGTGACCGACAACTTTAAAGGAAAAGAACCTAACGTGGAACGATCAACTTAAAGTGCAGAAATTAACTCAAGTATTCCTGACGACGTGATATCAGAAAAGATCATAAACACGATAATCAATTAAAAAAAAAACAAAAAAAACCAAGTTACTGATACAAATTGATCGGCAACGAGGTTGTACCTTGGGTAAAAATTGGGATTGCTCAGCTAGGCTTATGAACCTAGATCAGGATGACACCTAGGGAGAGATAGACAAAGTCTTAGATCTTCAGAGGCTAGTGTCAATCATACTGCTAGGTCTTGGGCCCAATAATTGAGCCATCATTCGTACTACCCAAGCTCTAAGACTAGTGAGTCAGAGATGTCCCACGGTATGGAGAGACCTACATGAAGTTCAGGGATGCCATACTTACATAGGGTAGAAGGCCCCTACAAGATGCATCTGGAATACCTTAGGACCAACCGATTAAGTGCTAGCATCTATGAGGACGGCCTAGGAAGATCTGTGGTCCAGATCAAACACCCAGATCAACCCATTGGACTAGAATGTCCAGCAGTCAAATTTGAAAATGGAGCATACTCTGACAAAGAAGGAACCATATACGTAGTCACCAGCCACCCAGATAGGACATACGAATTCGGGAATGTGATCCCAGAGACAGAGGTAGGTGACCTAGAGCAAGGGAACTTTAGTGGAGAGCCTAAAACACCTCGAGGCAAATCAGTTCTTACTAGAATTATCACGCCAGAGTGGATTCCCGAGGACAATAAAAGCATAGATCTGCTCTTAAACCGAGAGATCGATGAAGCCTTTTGGAGGTATAAGCCTAATCCACCGAATGAGGTAGGGACAATCACGATCTATGAACTCAAAGATCCTGATAGCCTAGGAAAAGTGACCTATTTTGACAATACTTCGGAAAGAATATTTGTGGTCACAGAGCACGGTAGACATGCCTACACTTGGAGGGAGAATTTATTTCTCCTCAACCAAGATCTAAATCTCTTTTGGCCACCAAGGAGCGGGAACATCCCAAGCTCATGGAGCTCAAAGGGACAGAAGTAGAGATAGACCTGAGGTAAGTTTTGCTAACCCATTGGGAAGAGAACGAACGTGAGCAGAGACAGATAGAGAAGAAACAGAGAGAACTAGAGTTCCAAGGAACCTAAGAAATGCTGATGATTTTCCTTTGCCAAGGCCGAGGGAACACACCAGAACCTTGAGACCTACCCAGCTGGTTAAGTCCATGAAGAATTACTTCGATGGCACAGGAGACCCATATGATCATGTGGCCGAGTTTAGGCAAGTCTTGAGAGCTGAACAAGTTGAGGACCTATTCACACAATATAATGCCTTTGGTCTAACCCTTAGGAACACCGCCCTTACGTGGTTTCAACCACTAAATGAGAGACACTTCAGGAACATAGAGCAACTTTTAGAGGCTTTCATCACTGAATTCTCTAAGAGTGGCATAAGGCATAATACCTCCTCACTGATCCATAGCTTCAAGCAGACCCCCCAAGAGGCGGTTAGACTTGCAGGAAGAAGATTTAGACAATACCTAGAGAGATGTCCTGTTCTTGAGTTGCCCACACCAGCCAAACAAGTGGCTTTATTTTTGGATGGATTGCTGAGTACCAAATTGAGATCATATGTGTACCTAAAGGACCCTAGGACCATAGAAGAGTGTGTACGCATGTGCATTGACATTGAAGACAACCTAGGGGAGGAATTAGAGCTGTAAAAAATCTACAACGATTCTGACAGTTCTACGAGCCTCTCATCCTCGCAGTCTACATCTATTGAGGAACTCGCTGAGAAAGTAGCTCAGAAGCTAGGAGTCTCCAGTAAAAAAATACCAAGGTTTGCCCCAGTGAAGAGATGTTATACATGTGGTGGTGACCATATGGCAAACGTATGTCCCATTATGGCTCAACCCCAAGTGAATCGTAGTAGCCAGTACTGCACCATAGAACGGAGGTACACCAATCACACCGCACAAGATTGCCCCTACAATAAGCAAGCAGTTAGGCAAACGTACCCACAACCATACCCTCAACAAGGAAGATACCAGAACCAGCACCCACCACAACAGTATACTAGGCCTCAACAAACCTACCAACCTCAATATCAAGCCCATCAAAGACCTCAACCAGTGCTAGCCCAACAACCCCCTGCTCCAGCTAATGTGATTCCGGTAAAGTATGCAGCTGCAGAAGAGAATTTGAATAGAGCTATAGTCCTAGTAACTCCACTACTGTCAGAAAGTGACCCCAGTGACCATAGCTTTGATTCTACACATATTGATAGTCCCTAGGCTTATTACATGCAGTCTCCTAAACATGGTGAATCCTACTATAGTGAAGAACCTAGTGAACCTAGTTGGGATCCAAAGTATTCAAATATCATGTACACAAATCCCAACCCTAGGCGTCAACCTAGGCAGGTAAGACCCCCATTCCCTAGAGGACCATGCTACAGATGTCAGGGAGATCACCTGATTCGTGATTGTCCAATGCCTGTCCCTACACAACCCCAATCTGTAACCATTCAAGGCTTTTGTCAAGATTGCGGAAAGGAGCACCTCTTACGAGATTGCCCAAAGAACCCACAGAATGTAACAAAAATTACTCCCATCAATGTGATTGGGTTAGTTGTAGAATCTTCAGGGAGTGTGACTTCCACTACACCAGTGCAAGTGATCACGAGAACTCATGCATTGCAGCAGAACCAAGGTGTAGGACAAGAAAAGAGTGCCGAAGTTAGTGAAACTGAGAGCATAACCAAGAAACGGACTAGAGCTTGGAGAGATAGCCGAGAAAGAATGAGAAGACAATGGGCCAAGAAGATGAGCGAACTCGAGGAAAGCCTAAGAGAAACGAGAGCCAAGATAATTGAACTTACATCTCAACCTCCCTCTCACACTACCCCGCCACCATCATTCCCATCTCCATCCAATCCACCACCTTCTAACCCGCCTCATGCAACCCCACCACCCCCTAGAGTAGGATCAGTTTTAGCAGATCCCACTCCCGAGGACCTAAATATGATGCTCAAGGCATATCAGGCCAGAATCCAAGAAGGGCCAAACATAACCGATCATGAAAAGTGTTACCCTAGAGCGGAACCAGAGCTCAAACGAACCAAAATTTGTGCTAAGATGGTGCAATTGGCTCAAACCATGTTTGAAGCCAGTCACCTCTTTAACATCTCTAGTTCAGTTAAGACGCAGTTACACTTTGATGGACTGCTAGAAAGATTGGAAAGGTTGATTGCACAATCAGAAAAGGAACCCACCCCTCCAAGTAAGGGAAAGGCAAGTAAAAGAGTAAGCCTTCCTACCCAGGAAGCCTATGTACCCAACTCCACAGAGCCAGACACATCCTCTTCTATGAATAGGTACACACCAGAATTCCTACGAGAGATTCAAGAAGAGAAATGGGCAAAAGAGAGTGAAGTCCTTCCTCCCATTGAACTTGTGGATCATGCGCATGAACAATTCCCACAAGATATTCCCTCCATCTATGGAGAGCAGGAGAGTGCACAATCTCAAGAGAGATTAGACTTTGGGTCTAATTCTTTACATGAATTACCCCAATTCACAAGCCCATGGGAAGCTAAGTCTACTTGTATGAGAGCACCCATGGTCATGGTACGAGACGAAAACTCATTCATACCTAGGAACACGGAGGTAGTAAAGAATACTAAAGTGCAATGCAACCTCACTTTAGAAGAGTTATTCAAGGTTAGGCCGGAGCTGTGGAAACATGTAGCCGATCAAGTGCGAGAAGTAGTGAAACCTCGTTCCCAGGTAGGATCCCATAGAACAGTACCAGAAATTCCTCTAGACAAGATAGGAGATATGAGTGAAGGTGAAGAAGGAAACACCTATCTTCCCATCACCCATCAAGGATACAAAACCAAGGCAATTCTAGACTCAAGTGCAGGAGTTGCAATTGCTACCACTTCCCTATGGAAGTGATGGGGCAAGCCAGCACTCAGGCCAACTAGGATGAAATTGCAGATGGTTGATGGTCACATAGAAAGACCCTTAGGCTTGCTAGAAGGAATAAATCTCACCACTTGTGGTGTGGAGTTTGAGCACACATTTGCTATCTGTGACTTTAGCAAGAACGAAGCCTATGAGATGATTTTGGGAAGACCATTTATGCGACAGTTGCAAGTGGTACAGGATTGGGGAACCAATTCCTTGTATTTGCAACACTTAGGAGTCACGACCAAAGTGAATCTCAAAGATTACTCTCATAGGGATGTACCCCCCCATTCAGTGGAACCCCATCCATAGAGCCAAAGATGATAGGGAGTTTGTGCATTCCATAGGATCAGGATCCTCATGGATGCATGAAGACACCCACTTATGGATGTGCAAAGTAGCAGTAGCAGAAGAGAAGAGAGAAAAAGCCAGAGAGGTAGGTGCGAAGGAAACACATAAATCAATTCAAGACTCAGCCTATGCACTTGTAGTATTTCCGAATGAAGAATTTGAACCTCACGGCTGGGCAAAAATTTAGCAACAATGGATGTAGCCATCAATGAAGAACAATGGACACCCCACTGTGATAAGGATGGCTATGACATTTCAGTCTTCTCCATAGAGCCAATCATGGGAGATGTAGTTTTAGAAGAGTGCGAACCTAGCCTTGATGCATTTGAGGATGCAAGTGACTCCGATCTAGAGTCAATCATTATGGACCCACCTTTTGCATCAGATGAAGAATACTTCTATGAAGTGGAAGCTCATCCTCAGAGACATGGAGAGCTTACAAATGATGTAAGGTTGGTCACACAAGTGACACCTAAGAATGAAGGAAAGAAAAGAAAGAAGAGAGAAGTCACACCAGAAGAGGAAGAATCTTTGTTTGAGGTCCCTGACAGTTTTAAAAAGTATGAGATAGATGACAGGAGAGTCATGGTAAGAATGCCTAAATGCGAGGCACAATCAGGAGAGGCCTATGATAACAAAGAAACCACCAAGAAAATAGTGGTAGCCCTAGAAGAAGGAGAGGAGAGATGCACTTACATAGGACATGACCTGACGGAAGAAGAAGAGTGCGAATTGATAGCCTTGCTAAGAGGATACAGAGATGTATTCGCTTGGAGTTACAAGGATTTGAAAGGTGTAGACCGAGACATATGCTCACACACTATCCCCATGACCTCTGATGCCAAACCTTCTAAGCAAAAGCCATACACATACAATCATAATTATGCTGCCAAGATCAAAGAAGAGATAGATCGTCTGGTAGAAGCTGGATTTATCTATGAAATTGAGCACACCGAGTGGGTATCCCCCATTGTAGTAGTACCCAAGAAGAATGGAAAGCTACGTGTGTGCATTAACTTGAAGGAGGTTAATGCAGCCACTATTCGAGATAACTATCCACTTCCTATCACTGAGCATCTACTAGATTAAAGAGTAGTAGGCAAGGAAGTGTACAACTTCCTTGATGGATTTTCGGGCTACAATCAAGTAGCCATTGCACCAGAAGATCAACATAAGACGGCTTTTGCCACAGAGTGGGGCATATTTGCCTTCAGAGTAATGCCATTTGGGCTTACCAATGCACCCGCAACCTTCCAGAGGCTGATGTGTCATGTATTTAAAGAGTTCCTGAGGAAGAATTTAGAGGTCTATGTTGATGATCTCTGTGCTCATTCCAACATTAGACAGACACATATACCAGAACTCAGGAAAATCTTTGACAAATGTAGAGAATATCAAGTCTGCCTGAACCCAAAAAAGTGCATTTTCACGGTCAGGCAAGGCAAGATTCTAGGACACATAGTGTCAAAGAATGGCATATCCACTGATGAAGAGAAAGTAAGAGCCATAGCAGAGTTACCTAGGCCAAAGAATGTCAAGGAAGTACAAGCTTTCATGGGCCATTGTGGCTATTACCGACGCTTTATACACATGTATGCCATCATTGCCAAGCCACTGTACGGGCTTTTGACTAACTTTGAGTGGACGGATGAGTGTGAGAACTCCTTCAATGAGCTTAAACGACGATTGTGCTCAACACCAATCTTGACGACTCCAGATTGGAATAAGCCTTTTCATGTTCATGTGGATGCATCCAATTATGCTATTGGATGTGTACTAGCACAACCTACGGGCGAAGGTAATATGGATCTTCCAATTGCCTATGCTAGTAGACAATTGAATGTAGCTGAACGAAATTATACTACCACAGAACGAGAAGGATTAGGCATGGTATATGCAGTCAAAAAGTTTAGACACTATTTGCTTGCAAATAAGTTTAAATTTTTTATTGACCATCAAGCAGTGTTATACCTCGTAAACAAGCCATGCAATACAAGTAGATTAGTAAGATGGTTTCTCTTACTAATGGAATATGACTTTGAGGTGGTGGTAAGGAAAGGTAAAACTCATTTGAGAGCTGACCATCTTTCTAGGCTCACATCCGGAGAGGCCCCACAAGGAGTATCAGATGATCTTCTTGATGCATACTTGTTTAATTTGGAAGTTGTACCTCAGTGGGCTAAGCCATTGGTGCCAGTATTGACATACGGGCCTAAACATCCAGTAGTAAACACTCAAGATAAGGAGGTAGTAAAGGCCTAGAAGTACCATATCATGGCGGGAAGTATGTACAAACAGACAGATCAAGGGATATTGGCTTGTTGTGTGGAAGAGGACGAGTACACTAAGTGGTTGCAATTAGCACATGTAGGTGCATTAGAGCAACACTATTCAAGACAAAGAACCTTACAGACATTGAGGAGCCTTGGAGTGCACTGGCCGACTATGGAGGCTGATGTCCATAAAATGTGCAAGGAATGCCCGATCTGTTGCACTAAACCACCAGTGGAGCATGCTACACTGTACCAAGTGTCTCTAATACCAGATTGGAGTGAACCACTAGTAGCCTTCTTGAGGACGAAAACATTCCCTAAAGATATGACCCTGACAAGGCAAAGAAGCTTAGTACAAGAAGCCCTAGACTACTCACTCATTGGTGATAATTTATACAAGCGTGGTAAAGATGGTTACCTAAGATTGTGTGTTCATGAGAGTGAATACCTTAAAATCCTGGAAGCTGCTCACCAAGGTGTAGCAGGAGGACATTTTGGACCAGATCGGGTGATCAAGGCTATACTACTTGCAGGTCTTTGGTGGCCAACCCTTCACATGGATGCACATACCTATGTGAAGAGGTGTGATGTTTGTCAACGGACTCAGTATCCTATATGCAAAGATGAGATGCCACTGAAACCTATGATGGGTGGACAAGCATTCTCTAAGTGGGGAATAGACTTTGTAGGTCCTATTAATCCCCCAGCTAAGGGTTCACATGCTGAATATATCATTGTGGCCACAGACTACTTAACCAAGTGGGTAGAAGTGAAAGCCACAATGAAGAACGATGCTCAAACGATAGCTAAGTTCTTATTTGAGAATGTGTTCACTAGATATGGGCTACCTATAGAGCTAGTTAGTGATAGAGGGACTCACTTCTTAAATGAAGTTATTGAAAATCTTCTCCAAGAATTCTTGGTAGTACATAAGAAGTCTGCCCCTTATCACCCACAAGCTAATGGGCAAGCCGAAAGCACAAATAAGATTCTGTGTAATGTGTTGACCAAACTAGTGAATAATAAACGCTCTGATTGGGACAAACAGCTACACCATGCTGTTTGGGCATACCGAGTTGCCTATAAAACGGTACTCCAAGCCACTCCCTTTTCAGATGGTATTCGGTCAAAATGCAGTGCTACCATTGGACGGACTTCTTGATACGTACACTGAAAGTAGCACAGGAGCATGAATGGACGGGTCATGAACTCTCTTCGAGGATTCTTGATCTGGAACGACTAGGTGAAACAAGAATAAGAGTGGCAGCGGGAATATATGCAGCTAAGAAAAGACAGAAGGCATACTTTGATGCCCACGTTAAGGATAAAGGCTTGAAGGCAGGAGATTTAGTTTTAGTCTACACATTGAAGCAACATGCAAGAAAATCAGAGAAATGTGGCTATGGACCTATGATCATAAATAGGATCTCAACGAGTGGAGCAGTACAACTGGCCACCTTAGAAGGAGATATTCTTCCGAGCTACATCAGCGGGTGCAGAGTCAAAACACTGCCAAGAAACGCAAGGAAGAAGAAAAGCGAATTCGAGAAGAGGCGCAGGCAGAAGCTTTAGAACGCATCCGAAGGATGAAGTTGAGAAGGCAGGGTAGAGATCAGCCTAGCATAGATGACTATGCAGCTCAAGGATATCATGTGGCTATGTGTGAAGTTTCAGGTATTAGCTCTCATAGGATAATTGATCGACGTCCTTTTGTAACCCTAGAGATAGGACAAGGAAAGAGTGCAAGGACTGTAAGGGCTTTAATTGACTCAGGCGCAGCCACTAGCGCGGTTAAACTTTCTTACTATCAACAGTTGAAATTAAACATCAGTCCTATAGAAGCGTATCTCATAGGATTAGGAGGTGCGGAAACCCCTTGCATGGGTGAGGTGGAACTCCCCCTCTACATTCAAGATAAATTAGTGACAGTTAAAGTGCTAGTGTGTCAAGATGAGGACCTCACTGAGCCTCTTGTCTTGGGTCAGGACTGGATCTATGATCATGCAGTCAACCTAAACCTAAGAAGTGGACTTCTTCAGGTCTGGGTAAATCAGAATCATATTACAATTGAGCTAGAAATGAAGCACTCAAGGAACTAGGAAAGGCACAAACTCCTGGTCCTTCCAGGGGTACACATGAAGTTGACCATGCTATTCTTGTCCAAAACTATGTGATGCAGAGGGATGATTGTCTAAACAAAGAAGTTAAGGGTACAACGGAACTCTCTTCTTTTCCAAAAGCCACGAGGATGCAGCAACCAAAGGCGGATCAAATGCAGAAGAAGCAGACGACTTATGCTCGAGGCACAAAGAAAATACGACGCACGGTGTCTCAACCACCAAAACAAGTGTGGGTACGGAAAAGCGAGCACCCTATTGCGGTCAAGCCACAACAACTGGCTCAACTTCCTATTAGTGATCAACGACACGAAACTAATAAGAAGTCCTCCAAAAATCCTTCTGTGAAAGTGAAGTCTATTTGGGTACCCAAGAAGTCGATGAAGGCTAGCCCACAATCAACACAAATTTGGGTGCCTAAGGCTTGCTTGCGGGCTCAAATAGCTACACCGAGACCACACCCTGTACAACATGGTTCACTCACTCGCACAGCCGATACCCATTTGTATTCAACACACACGAACACACATTGGCCCATGAGCACGAGCATAATCACTTGTAAATGGGTCCCTAAAAAGCCTCATCTCCAAGCGGACACTCTTATAAAGCCCTCCAGAGTCTCCACAAAATCAAGACCAATAGCCAATCAGTTTGTTTGGCAGCCCAAAGCGTGTAACAAACCCCCCGACCCCATTTGTAAATTCATTCCCACTGACTAACTGCATCACCCTTACACTATACTTTTCCATTTAGCTCACAAGACTATCCATCCACTAATGGCACACTGGATCACCTAGCACGTATTGACCTACTGACCTCTCACTAACCTCATGTTAATGTTGTAATGGGGAAAATTTTTTTTCTATCATGCCCATTACAATGTTAACACATGTTTCTATATTCTCACAGAGTCAGCAGGCAAGAAGTAACATGGCAGATACAGCAGGACCTAGTTCCCAGGCAGGCACCAGCCCTCAAATTGTGGACATTGAAAGTCTTGCCATTGGGTAGGAATTGAAGGAGCACCCGATGGCATTGAGAGCATTACATGCCATACTGATTCAGAATCCTCCACAGGGGCACACAATGCTAGTTAGTAAAAACTCACATTGGTTCAGTGAGGTGGCAGGACCTTTAGGAGAAGGCACTTACCTGTGGGAGGCAGAGATAGAGTTCAACGGGCGCTAGGGCAGGTATCACTTCTTCACCAGGGAATTTGAGAGACTTCAAAATAATGAAGGGTTGAAACCGATATGGAAGAAGGCGGGACTATACGATTACTTCAAAGCCCAATTGCCAAAGCCCAACTTTCTAAGGTGCTCGTATTTGATTAGCACCCTCACTCCGAGCAAAGAGAAAAAGGGATACATCACCTTTGTCCTCCCATCTCTCACAAGGGGCAATGAGCTGAAGCGGTTCAAATTGACGAACAACTTGGTGAGGGAAGCTCTCGACATGAAAGGCATGCACATTCCCATCGAGAAAGAGACTATGGTCCCCGACAACATGAAGAACAGGAATCTGACAAAACTAAAGGACATGGTGGCAATGACACCTACTATTGCCATTCATCTTCGGATGTGCATGCAGCATTTCGCATTCCCCACTCAAGAGAGGTTCACAATGCCACCCAAGAAGATATGGTTCAGTCTATATTTAGCAGACGCCTTCGATTTGACAATCAACATGCCTCACTGGATTATTGACCAAATCCACTTGGCTCATCAACGGTGGTATAAGAAGCAAAAGTCAGTACTGTATGGATGTTGTGCTCTCACAAGGATTGTTTACAGATGCTTGGCATATGATGTGCCAGTTCAAAGGGCACTTATTTGGACCAGGGTGCAAGAATTCCAACGTAGACTATCCACCGCAGGGCCTCCATCCAAGAAAATGAGAGGCACAGTTCAGATGCCCTATGCACAGGCCCGCGGTGCGACACTGACACCAGAGACAACTCCACGACTTCCAAGGCGTGTGCAACCCTTCACTATCAGATTACAAAGACATAGCACAGATGGACCGAATCTGGTGTTTCCACCTATACCAACCGACTTAGAGTTTCCTCATGGCTTTACATTGGAAGATCTAACTGATGAAGAGGTAGCCAAAATAATCAATGCTATGAATTTAGAAGTGGAGGTAGAGCAGGCAAGCAGGTAGTAGACAGTCACAGACCAACCCCATCCAGTCCAACTAGAAGTAGTCGAAGTGGATGATGATGAAGAAGAGGAGCAAGAGGAAGAACAAGAAGGACTGTCCGACGAAGAAGAGCAGGAATATGAGCAAGAAGTTCTACAGGAACTTGATGGTGCCTTGGCTTATATGAAGCAATTGAAAAAGCTGTATGATACCATCAACCGAGTTCAAGAACAACACAAACTGTCCCTTGCAGCAGGAAAAGCCCTCATGAACCAAATCCTTGAGGAGGAAGGTGTGGACGAGCAATACCAAGCAACCCTTGACATGATAGCTGATGCGTTGGGGGTACCTGAGATGGTGCATACCGCTCTCGCATATTCACGAAGATCAGAACGACGATACGACAGACGCCCCCCTCGATCAGGAAAACAAATGAATGTATTAGTATCAAAACCACATGGCACCACATCCACGACCACAGGCACAACTCATACCATTCATGACACTGAGGAAGCCCATACATCCAGTGCACCCTTGTCACCCCCCTTACCCCCTCTCCATCCAACTCCACCACCTTCACCTCCCACTACCAGTGAAACCACTACTGTCACCGCCTCAGGGCCCACTTCCCATACCGAAGCACAGACCGTCAGTCAACCCACACAACCTGCACAACCGATCACCACCCCTCTTGTTTACACTACCACTGACACTGTAATTCTAACTGTAGCCATGGAAAACCCCGTTCCCCCGATCACACTTCGTGGCGGTTCATATTCACAACTACACACACCACTTTACACCTTCACCACCATCACCGCACCCACAATTACCATGTTCATAATCACTCCCACGACTGCATCCACTTTTGATTTCATGGACAAATCACCCACCTCCGCACCTCTCCCTCCCCCCATACGTCCACAATCTCCCATTCCCCCACCACCAACTTCACCCTTTTCAAGCACAGCATACATGCTCCCATTCCCGTTTCCCTTCCCTTCTGCATTCAACACCTTTCCCGCATCGCTTCGACGCAACCTCGCCTTACTACGAAAGCACATGTCCGCAACACTTGAAGAGAATAAAAGATTGCAGAAACAAAACGAAGAAAACTTGGAAGAAGCAATAGAAGGTTCCCTGCACGAAATCGACCCAGAGAATTTCAAGGCCATCCCCTTGGAGTATATGCAAATCGTCTTGGAAACCCATGCCGACCTCCTAGAAGCCCACGCTGCATTAGAAAGAGAAAGAGATGACCTACTAAAGCAACTGGCAACTCAGCAGGAGTCACCAAGCAAAGTCACAACCGTAGTCGACACATCTGAAGAAGTCGCAGAACTCAGAGCTGAACTAGAAGAGCTACGAAGTAAAGTTCTTCAATACGAGCATCAACCCTCTCCCTTGGTGGAACCGGAACCTAAAGACTTAGTGCCAGTTGAAGTGGAGAGACTTTTGAAGACCCATATGTTCCCATGCCAACACCCGGAGGTAAGCAAATAGAAGAAGGAATGGACACGATTGAGATTGAAGCTCCTGAATGGATGCAAAGGTTAGAGAAGGTTGCTACAACCCATGACGAGAGAGTTGCAGTTCAGATAGCATCTATGTCACGATTCGAAGAAGTCATCATAAAGTTGGATTACTTGAGAAACCTCTCCCATCATAGGTGGATTGGCACATCCGATGATTTGTATGTTCCA
The DNA here is from genome assembly GCA_020310875.1 of Ceratopteris richardii. NCBI lineage: Eukaryota > Viridiplantae > Streptophyta > Polypodiopsida > Polypodiales > Pteridaceae > Ceratopteris > Ceratopteris richardii. Next base: position 108,308,771 of record CM035428.1, on the reverse strand, counting down.
TTCTGTGTCTTAATGGCAGATTATAATGCTAAAATCAAGCAGCGCACAACGAAGGAACCAACCTCGGCGACACAGTTTGCACAAGAGGATATCCCTGCAAGTGCCACGCATGGGAATATCTTTCAACCTACCTGGAGGATCCGTCTGCTTGAAACCTACCTTGAGATGGTATGCACGTGGAATAACATGCCTTTATGTATCAAGTATAATCCCTGCTACTGCCCTGTCTTTCGAAGAAGGTCTTGGCCGGATTACACAAAAACAATGCTGACAGTCAAAGGATGTGAAAAATGGCTCAATTATGTCTACTTAGCCCCACCTAGAGGCCAACCCACAGTAGCATACATGATTTCAACGATTCGGCATTGGGGGGTCAGGTTCAAGAATGTCCCAGATGTCATGGCACAGATGTGCCTCAAAATTTTTGAGCTCATGCTGGTTACATTCAGGACATTTAAGAATATCAAAGAACCTCATCTTTCGGCTCTCGGATTTAATGAAGGGAATCAGGACCTTGTCTACGATATGAACACCACACCATCCATTAACATCGTATATGTGTGGCATGCTCGTATAAAGTATCTACTTGCTTGCTTCAAACAGATGTTTGAAGAAATGTTTATCACAGGGTTCTGGGAATATCATTCAGAGATATTCATCCCTAGACCATCTCATCTATTACAGTTATTTGCGGTGGAACAAGCTCTACATTCAGAAAAGCTACGTATGCCACATCCAGAAGTTCGAGGGCCAGTAGACTGGGATGCCCTACTCACTGATTTGGCCAAAGGGTTGAGAATAGCAGAACATCATTTAGCCACAGACGTTGTGGAGTACTACATCCAATGATCCACTCAACAAGGGTCTGTCAGAGACGACAGACACGAGAGAGGGGGGGTGTTGGCAGCAGTCAAGGAACTGAAGGACTCACAAGACAAGGAAGCCAACGAAGGGAGTTGGAGCGAAGAGAAGGCACAAGCAGTCAGAGTAGTCAACAAAGATCTGGCAAGTTGGCCATTATTTTTTCATGAAGCTAAAGCATATCAAAGAGGTGGACACACAAGGAGAAGGAGCAAGTAGGGAGCTCGAGCATGTGTATGTCAAATTGTTAGAGGAAACCCCTACAAAAATAGTGATTTTCATCGCTAAAAGCCATTGTAAATACCATTTCATATTTTTGTAGCTCCATTTTGTGCAAGCCAAGGAGTCCTTGAGCTTGAGGAGCATTAGAAGTAGCTACCTACCGGTTTTCATTTTTTTTAGACTCCGTTTGAGCCTTCAAATAGGCCCTAGAACCTAATTTTTAACTAGGCCGAACACTAGGTCTGGACAGGACCAAAAACTAGTAAAAAACTATAAATAGAGCTAGAGAGCTCACTTTTGAGGTTAGCTTGTCATAGATTTGAACTTGTATGAGCATTTTGGAAGTAATCTAAAAGAACTCCATTGTCTTCCTCTTTGTCTTGCCGTGTGTGCGCGTGTGTGTGTATGTGTGTGCATGTTGGTGTGCTTCTCACTCACGCACTTGTGCCTTCACTTGCTCGAGGTCATCATACCATCCTCACGTCTTCCCGGATTGACATTAAAGGAGGTGCTACTCATCACTGAGCTACAAAGAGAGAGAGAAAGAGAGAGAGAGAGAGAGAGAGAGAGAGAGAGAGAGAGAGAGAGAGAGAGAGAGAGAGAGAGAGAGAGAGAGAGAGAGAGAGAGAGAGAGAGAGAGAGAGAGAGAGAGAGAGAGAGAGAGAGAGAGAGAGAGAGAGAGAGAGAAGAGAGAGAGAGTGAGAGATAAAGAATAATGAAAGAAAGGAAGATAGAGGTAGGAAAATAGAGCATACATACACACACATGTACACACACATTTACACACATACATGTACACACATGCATACATACACACATACATGTACACACATGCATACATACACACATACATGTACACACATGCATGCTTACATACACACACCTATACACACATGCATGCTTACATACACACACACATATACACACATGCATGCATACACACACATATAAATTTACACACATGCATACATACACACATACATACACACACATATATACACATATGCATACAGACACATACACACACATATACACACATACATACACACACACACACATATACACACATATACATACATGCATGCATACATACACACACATATACACACATGCATGCATACACACATATACACATATACACACATGCATACATACGCACACATGCATACACATATACATACACACACATATATACACATATGCATACATACACATATGCATACATACACATACACACACACATATACACACATACATATATACACACATACATATATACACACATATACATTCACACACACACATATACACACATGCATGTATACATACACACATATACACACATGCATGTATACATACACACACATACACATACACACACATGTATACACATGCATACACATACACACACATGCATGCATACATACACACGTACACACACATGCACACACATGCATGCCTACATACACACACATGTATACACATGCATACATACACACGCACATGTACACATGCATACATACACACACATATACACACAGATGCATACATACACACATATAATCGTATTTTTATTTTGAAGTTTTTTTTTACATCAAATATATAAAAATAGGATTAGGATTTTTACACATACACATATAATATATATATATATATATATATATATATATATATATATATATATATATATATATATATATATATATATATATATATATATATATATATATATATATATATATATGTGTATATACACATGTATACAGAAATATACATATTTTAGGTCTAGATATTTAAGATTAGGGTTTTAGGGTTTAGGCATACATATCACTCAATTATATTTATATTAAGAAAAAATATAGAGAAAAATAAGAAAAAAAATCTGAATATATAAATAAATATATATATAAAATATGATTAGGGTTTTAGGATTAGAGGTTTAGATTTTGATAGGTGTTTAAGTATTTAGGTTTTAGTATTTCATATTTAAGTCTAAGTCTTTCTGATTAGGGTTTTAGGGTTTTAATACGTAGATAACATATATAAACAAACACACATATACATATAATACATACATACATGTAGATACACATGCATACAAAAATATACATATTTTAGATTTAAATCTTTAAGATTAGGGTTTTAGGGTTTTAACACCTACACAACATATATGCACACATACACATGCACATATAATACATATATACATGTATATACACATGTATACAGAAATATACATATTTTAGGTCTAGATCTTTAAGATTAGGGTTTTAGGGTTTAGACATACATATAACTCAATTATATTTATATTAAGGAAAAATATAGAGAAAAATAAGAAAAAAATCTGAATATATAAATAAATATATATATATAAAATATGATTAGGGTTTTAGGATTAGGGGTTTAGATTTTTATTGGTGGTTAAGTATTTAGGTTTTAGTATTTCAGATTTAAGTCTAAATCTTTAAAATTATGGTTTTAGGGTTTTAACACCTACATAACATATATACACACATACACATACACATATAATACATATATACATGTAGATACACATGCATACAAAAATATACATATTTTAGATCTTGAATTTTAAGATTAGGGTTTTAATTAAATATATATAATTAAATATATAAAATTAAATATATAAAAATAGGATTATGTAAGGAAAAAATCTGAATTTATAAATAAATATATATATAAAATAAGATAATTATATACATAAATAAATATAAAAAGAACTAGTGTTTTAAATAATTTAATTAAATATATATAATTAAATATATAAAATTAAATATATAAAAATACGATTATGTAAGGAAAAAATCTGAATATATAAATAAATATATTTATAAAATAAGATAATTATATACATAAATAAATATAAAATGAACTAGTGTTTTAAATAATTTAATTGAATATATATAATTAGATATATAAAATTAAATATATGAAATTAAATATATAAAAATACGATTAAATGAAATATATATGATTAAATATACAAAAGTAGGTTTAAATTTAATCATTTTAAATAGAGTGAATATATATACAATACACAAACACACAAACTTATACACCTATCTATATGCACATATATATACATATACACATATATATACACATGCATATATATATATATATATATATATATATATATATATATATATATATATATATATATATATATATATATATATATATATATATATATATATATATATATATATATATATATATATATATATATATATATATATATATATACATGTTTTAGGTCTAGGTCATTTGGATTAGGGTTTTAGGGTTTTAACACCTACATAACATATATACACACATACACATACACATATAATACATATATACATGTATATACACATGTGTATAGAAATATACATAATTTAGGACTAGATCTTTAAAATTAGGGTTTTAGGGTTTAGGTATACATATAACTCAATTAAGAGGAGAAGAATCTGAATAAATAAATAAATATATATATATAAATCATGTAGGAAATCTTGAAACTTGTTTGTCATCTTCCTCTCTGTGCACCTTTCTCCTCAAAGATGTCTTCTACTTCTCACTACATTACTATTCAATGTTATGTCAGCTCATGTCCTCCAACTCTAGAGCTCCCAAGCTTGAAATATATGTATTCTCTATTATTCTTCCAATTCCCTTTGATGAGGATAGATGGACTCAAGTTACTCTTCATTCAGCTTAATTGGTGACTCTTGTAACTTTGCCCAATTGGTGGCTCTTGTAATTCCCACAATATAATTCCACCCAACTAGAAACTCTTGTAATTTTTTCTTTGTAATATTCTCAAGTTCCAATTTTTCTCAAAATATTTGTAAATTGAGACTTATGAAAACATTTCACACTTTTGTAAGTTTCATTAAAACATGGCTCGGTTTATCCATAAATAGAAAAAATCAAAACCGTTTGCAAACTTCTTATGACATCATCTTGTTGCATGTGTGCACTCTAGGGCTATGTTGCATTCATTCGATCCAATAATAAAAAAATAGCAAATGTGTTCAGTTTCTTTGGGGATTTTTGAATAATTGTGAATAAAAAACTGGATGAAATGTTTTTTGATTGAAAGTATTCTTTATCGAAAGCACTTTTGATCAAAATGTTTTTAGTAGAAAGCGATTTTGATCGAAAAGCATTTTCTAAGTTATATATATATATATATATATATATATATATATATATATATATATATATATATATATATATGATTGAAACATTCATTTTTTCACATGCATCCAAGAAAGTTGATAGAGCTTTATTGTCTACCATACCATTCAGATATGGATTTCTTTTAATTTATTATCTATTTTATTGTTATCTTTATTGTGTATCATGCATATGCTATGAAGCACATATGCATCTCTTATATATGTATGATTTGTATTCATGTGATTGGTTTTTATGTTTTAAATAATCATACATATACATGTTCTACTCAGGAAAGAGTTTTATTTGTATACTTTGATAAATTATATTTTAAAATAAAACACTAATGTGATTGTCTGACTTGCTACATCAATTCTTACTCTCAGAGTAGTAAAGGATTATGAGCAATTGATCTATTGAGATTGTTTGAATATTTTCCTCAATTCCTACTCTCTCAATATTATAGGGAATGTATAGGGACTATTGTGATTGTCTAATCCTTTGACTCTTACTCTCGCAATATTCACATAGATTCATGTGAGAATAATTGTACATAGTTTAGGGCCACGACACTACAACAGATCGATGGGATACCGAGGAAAATGAATGCGGCTTTATTTGCCACGACGCAGGTGTAAAGGTCGGTGTGTGCGTCGGTACCAAAGCGTCGGTATAAGCGTCGATATATGCGTCGGTATTACCGACGCCCATACCGGTGCATATACTGAGGCTTCTGTTGGAGATACCGTCGTCGACACCGTCCCCTACTGGGTGTACCGACGGTTATTCCGATGACACTACTGGGAGTACCGTCGTGTATACCGACGACCATACCTGCAAATTTTTTTTGGGCAGAATGTTTTGTCTTTTGCTACAGCAACATTACCATGATGTTGCTTAACAAAAGACAATACACTCTGCCCAAAAAAAACCGAGTACATGTGATGTGTACTCTAATGACAACCGAAATATGATTTCATGAAACAGAGTATTATTGGACACAAAAGAGATAATCAAAATGAACTATGAACCATGTACAAAAGAAGTTATATATTTCAATAATGAAGCATGTACAAGAGTGTGGTAAACCACTATCATATATGACACTTTTACAAAATATGGCAAAGCAATGTATTGCCATATGAAAATCAAATACAAAATATTGGTCTTCCACTGTCATACACATGCAAAGAACGTTCCATATCAACAGTCCTGCAACAAAGAACATTAATGGAATGAGATAAATTCACATGAAAATTACAAACAAGTAAAAACCAAGTTTATAAATTAATTACCTCATCGCAAATACTCCCATGAAACTACCGCATCGCGTCCCTCCAACTCCTGCAATAGTGCAGTCAACCCATGACTATATCCGTAAGACTCCTCCGTTCGTGTTGGAGGATGACCCATTGCTAGCTCCTGAAACAAATATAAAAAGATTAGAGAAACATACATGAGAAATTTAACACAAATAAATTCAATAAATGAAATGGTACTTACAAACTCATGATGCATCGTGTCATATCTGCCACTACCCAAATGTGACGGACCAATCGTATCTAAACGTGTGGCTGTGGCATTTCGCTGCTGGCGATATTGATCAGGAGTCTGCTTCTGCTCGTCACGAATCATGTCCCACTCCTCAGCATCTAACCATACAGGCTTTGGTAAGCCTTCTCTGAATGCATCACGTGCCTCGGATCGTCGATGGGACATGACCTCACGTCGTTTGGGTCCATCTGCTCTCCTGGGGGACCATGGGAATGATAACGTAGGTTTTCCAGTCGGCTCCTATCAAAGGATCCATGCTTTCTAACATGTGCAGTACAAATCCGTCGTTTCTGATAAATTTGATACTTGCACTGTGTGCAAGGACATGCCATTCTCTCTTCAGGATCCAAAGAAGCCATCTGCTACAATATGGACATTTTAGAACATTTGTTTTTTTATTAAACCTAAAAATCTAACTCTTAAAGACTTAAATCTGAAATAATAAATCTAAATACTTAAATACCTAAAAAAACTTAAAACCCTAATTTTAAAACCCTAATCTATATAGTTATCCTATTTTATCTATATATTCAGATTTTTTCTTGATTGACCCAAAGCACACCCCTTTCTAAACATAGCAGGAACATTCAACAAAGGCGAATCACTTTTCCCTCAAAACTATCCATGCTTCTACTCCAATTTTCGTATTCCCATATTTTTTCAAAAAACTATAATGTTATGTTGTCCTCCACCATAACATGCTCATTTACCTCTCTCTTATAAAAGGCCCTCCTTTTGACCCAAAAATAGCTCTAATTTTGTGTATGTATGTATGTATGTATGTATGTATGTATGTATGTATGTATGTTTGTATGTTTGTATATATGTATGTGTGTATGTATGTATGTATGTATGCATGCATGCATGCATGTATGTATGTATGTATGTATGTATGTATGTATGTATGTATGTATGTATGTATGTATGTATGTATGTATGTATGTGTAGAATTTCCCACGTTATATCGTTTTTGGATACCATTCTTTCACTTTGTTAGATGCTTTATTTGTGCCAGGGATCAAGAAGAACCTGTTATCAGTTTCTGCATTAGCCAAGATTGGATTGGTTGTGAAATTTGTTGATGACAGGTGTACAGTTCATGATCTATCGAATGGCGATGTGATTATTACTTCTGGCATTTTATGCCATGGGCTGTATAAGCTCATAGACTATGAAAGATCTGTGAATGATTTGGCATGTGTAGTACATGATTCTCAGGCTATGTGAGATGCAAAGCTTTGGCATGCACGCTTTGGTCATCTGAATTTTGCTAGTTTGCTACGCCTGCAGAAATCTGAAATGGTTTCCTCTTTGCCCAGACTTGAGGCACCTAGAAAACATGTTTGTGAAGGCTATATTTTGGGCAAAATGTAGTGTTCCTCATTTCCAAAAGATGGTTCAGTTCGGGCTACTAAAAAATAGCAGCTTGTACATACTGATGTCTGTGATCCTATGTAGACACCTTCTTTTGGAAATTATCCTTACTTCATGACTTTCATTGATGATTCTTCTAGGAATGCATGGGTATATCCATTGAAGGCAAAGTCCCAGGTGTTCATATGCTTCAAACAGTTTTTGGTTTTGGCTGAAAATCTGTGAGCATGTAAAATGGGCACCCTCGGTTCCGATCAAGGGGGGGAATATATGTCTTCTGATTTTAATGCATTTCTTGCTGAACGTGGGATAAAACGCCAGTGTACGTGTCTTATACATCTCAACATAATGGAGTTGCTGAATGAAAGAACATGTCACTCATGGATATGGCGAGGTGTATGGTCAAGAGTCAGGCTTTACCACATAGTTTCTGGCTTGAGGCTGTCATGTGTGCATCATATGTACTGAACAGGTGTCCCACTAAAGCGCTACAGTCTACCACTCCATATGAGGCTTGGCATGATGGCAAGCCATCTGTTGCTCATTTGCGTGTTTTTGGTTGTTTGGCATATGCATTAGTGCCTGAACAACATTGTAGAAAATTGGATGATAAAGCAATAAAATGTATTTTTGTTGGGTACAATTCTGAAAGTAAAGGCTATCGTCTGTATCATCCACAGACTAAATGCATTATGGTTAGCCGTGATTTTGTTTTTGTGGAAGATGCTATTCAACCATTGCTTTCATGTAATAAGGAGACATCTGTTAGCTCCAAAGACATGTATGATACTTTTCTACCTCTTTTTTTAGGTGGAAAGTCTAGTGCTGGTCCCAATGAAGCAACTTCTCAACCTTTGCAAGTTTCATGTGATGATGTAGATCATTCCATTTCTGATGTAGATTTACATGATGCACTAGTTGATGAGAGAGCTGATATTGAGCAGGCAAAAACTATGCCAAAATGGCTAGTCCAGACTTTGCATGACAACAAATTAGATGTGCCTTTGTCATATCATACTCGTTCAGGCTCTCATAGTGCCTCTTTTGCATCAGATTGCTATGCTATGGCTGCATCTAGTCTTTGTGATGAGAATGAACCTCTTTGATGTGATGAAGCACAAAATTTAGAAAATTGGATGGTTGCTATGCAATCTAATTATGATGCTATAATGAAGAATGATACTGACAAGAAGGCCATTGGGACTAAGTGGGTATACAAGCTGAAGCGTAAGCCTGATGGTACAGTTGACAGGTATAAGGCTAGACTTGTTGCAAGGGTTATGCGCAGGAAAGAGGCATTGATTTTGATGAGACCTTTGCGCCTACTTGACAAATGACTACTCTTCATGGCATTTGTGCACTTGCAGCTCATCATGGTTGGAATGTACATCAATTGGACATTAAAACAACATTTGTGAATGGTGAATTGCATGAAGAAGTGTATGTTTTTCAGCCTCGTGGCTTTGTGCGGAAAGGGCATGGAAACGAGGTGTGCAGGTTAAAGAAGGCATTATATGGTTTAAAGCAAGCACCACGTGCTTGGTATGGGAAGATACATGCCTATCTGATTGCACATGATTTTGGGAACAGTCCAACTGAAAGCACCTTATATGTTAAGCGTGCTAATGATGTGCTTGTGATCATTGTTGTCTATGTTGACATGCTGCTCAGTGGTCCTATTGAGAAGCATATTGCTGATTTTAAGGCTGATTTGCATGCCTCATTTGAGATGTATGATTTGGGGCATTTGCATCACTATTTGGGCATTTAGTTTATGCAAGTTGATGGTGGAATGGATTTGTGTCAAACGAAATATATTGACACATTATTGCAGCGTTTTGGCCTTGAAGACTGTTAGCCTATTGCCACTCCTTTGGAGACAGGCTTACAATTGAGTCTTCATGATGCTGGAGATGCATTTGATATTGTTCTCTATCAGCAGGTTGTTGGATGCTTGATTTACTTATGCATTACTCGACCAAATATTCAGTTTGTTGTCTCATAGATGAGAAGGTTTATGCATTACCCAGGAGTCAACCATTGGCAGGCAGTTAAGTGCATCTTTCCCTACTTGAGTGGTACTCAACTACTTGGGTTGTTTTATCCTAAGCAAGGATCACTCCCGCAAGATTTGCATGCTTTTTCTGACTTTGATTGGGCTAGTTGCTATGACACTCGTGTGTCCACTAGTGTCTTTTGCTTCATGCTTGGTAGCTCATGTATACCTTGGTTGAGCAAGAAGTAGCCTATTATGGCCACTTCTAGAGATCAGCTTGGCATATGTGCCCACGTAGGAGAACATGCAGACCTTTTCACAAAGGCTCTGCCTAGGGAGAAGTTTGAAGCTTTCTGCAAAGCTTTGGGGTTACTTCCTTTTGTGGAGTGATTTGCACATAGCTTGGCACTTCCTTATACATGAGTGCCAGCTCCTTGTTCACCACATTACTCCCAGGGGCATTTGTTGATATATTTAGGTAGTGATGTGTGTGAACGCACTAGGACCACCAGGGCACTTTTTTCCCTCTTGAGGAGCCCCCCCCCCCTTGTATATAGACCTATTGCCCTAATGGGCTACTTATCTTTGTATATTCTCTAGTAGTACATTCTGTATTGTGTGTTGTGCTCCAAGCTTCTTCTCCTTCCTTGTGCTGTTCGCGTGCTTTCGTAGTTGTCGTCTCTAACAAGAGAATGAGTCAAAGAATTCATTTTAGAAGTAAAAGTGTGAATGGATCACTCCAAAAGCATACAAGATTTATTTGGTGCATGACCAATCATTTAAGGAAGTATGAAAGAAGTCATTAGTGTTGGAGTTAGATGTCTGCGGAAGCACGGGAGCAACACATCACTACCTAAATATATCAACAAATCCCCCCTGGGAGTGATGCGGTGAACAAGGAGCTGGCACTCATGTATAAGGAAGTGCCAAGCTATGTGGAAATCACTCCACAAAAGGAAGTAAGCCCAAAGCTTTGCGGAAAGCTTCAATCTTCTCCCTAGGTAGAGCCTTCCTGAAAAGGTCTGCAATGTTCTCGTGCATGGGCACATATGCCAAGCTGATCTCCCCAGCAGAGAACCTCTCCCTGACATAGTGATAATGCACCTCAATGTGCTTAGTGTGAGCATGGAACACAGGGTTCCTCGCAAGTGCCAATGCACTCTGACTATCAGTGACGATGGTGGTGGCAGAAGACTGACCAACACCCAAATCAGCCATAAGGCGTCTGAGCCACACACACTCAACAGTCGCTGTGAAAGCTGCCCTATACTCAGCCTCACAACTAGAAGTGGCCATAGTAGGCTGCTTCTTGCTCAACCAAGATATACATGAGCTACCAAGCATGAAGCAAAAACCACTGGTGGACACACGAGTGTCATAGCAACCAACCCAATCTAAGTCAGAAAAAGCATGCAAATATGGTGGTAGTGATCCCCCTTGGGATAAAACAACCCAAGTAGCCGAGTACCACTCAAGTAGTGAAAGATGCACTTAACCGCCTTCCAATGTGTGACTCTTGGGCAATGCATAAACCTGCTCATCTGTGAGACAGCAAACTGAATATCTAGCCAAGTAATGCATAAGTAAATCAAGCATCCAACAGCCTGTTGATAGAGAACAGCATGAAATGCATCTCCAACATCATGAAGAATCAATCATAAACCTGTCTCCATAGGAGTGGCAATAGGCTTACAATCTTCAAGGCCAAAATGCTACAATAATGTGTCCATATATTTTGTTTGACACAAAGCCATTCCACCATCAACTTGCATAAACTGAATGCCCAAATAGTGATGCAAATGCCCCAATCAGACATCTCAAATGAGGCATGCAAATCAGCCTTAAAATCAGCAATATGCTCCTCAATAGGACCAGTGAGCAGCATGTCGTCAACATAGACAACAATGATCAGAAGCACATCATTAGCACGCTTAACATATAAGGTGCTTTCAGTTGGACTGTTCTCAAAACCATGTGCAATCAGATAGGCATGTATCTTCTCATACCAAGCACGTGGTGCTTACTTTAAACCATATAACGCCTTCTTTAACCTGCACACCTGGTGCCCTTTCTACACAAAGCCACGGGGCTGAAAAACATACACTTCTTCATGCAAGTCACCATTCAGAAATGCTGTTTTAATGTCCAACTGATGTACATTCCAACCATGATGGGCTGCAAGTGCACAAATGCTCCGAACAGTAGTCATACGGCATGTAGGTGCAAAGGTCTCATCAAAATCAATGCCTCTTTCCTATGCATAACCCTTTGCAACAAGCCTAGCCTTATACCTGTCAACTGTACCATCAGGTTTACACTTCAACTTGTATACACACTTAGTGCCAATGGCCTTCTTGCCAGGAGGCAAGCCACATAAAGACCATGTACCATTCTTCATTATAGCATCATATTCAGATTGCATAGCAGCTATCCAATTTTCTGAATTCTGTGCTTCATCAAAAGAAACAGACTCATTCTCATCACAGAAACTAGACGCAACCATAGCAAAGCAATCTGATGCAAAGGAGGCACTATGAGAGCCTGAACGAGTACGATATGACAAAGGTGCATCTAATTTGCTATCACGCAAAGTCTGCACTAGCCATTTTGGCATAGTTTTTGCCTGCTCAATATCAGCTCTCTCATCAACAAGTGCATCATGTAAATCTGCATAAGAAATGGAATGATCTGCATCATCATATCAAACCTGCAAAGGTTGAGAAGTTGCCTCATTAGGACCAGCACTAGACTGTCCACCTGTAAAAAGTGGCATCAAAGTATCATACATGTCTTTGGAGCTAACATATGTCTCCTTAGTACATGAAAGCAATGGCTGAATAGCATCTTCCACAAAGACAACATCATAGCTAACCAGATTGCGTTTAGTCTGTGGATGATACAGACGATAGCCTTTACTTTCAGAACTGTACCCAACAAAACTACATTTTACTGCCTTATCATCCAATTTTCTGCGATGTTGTTCAAGCACTAGTGCATATGCCAAACAACCAAAAACACGCAGATGAGAAACATATGGCTTGCGATCATGCCAAGCCTCATATGGAGTGATAGACTACAGCGCTTTAGTGGGAGTTCAGTACATATGCTGCACACATGACAGCCTCAAGCCAAAAACTATGAGGTAAAGCTTGACTCTTGACCATATACCTTGCCATCTCCATGATGGACATGTTCTTTCGTTCAGCAAGTCCATTCTGTTGAGGTGTATACGACACTGTACACTGGTGTTTTATCCCATGTTCAGCCAGAAATGCATTAAAATCAGAAGACATATATTCCCCCCCTCGATCAGAACGGAGGGTGCCCATTTTACATGCTGACAGATTTTCAGCCAAAACCAAAAACTGTTTGAAGCACATGAACACTTCGGACTTTGCTTTGAGTGGATATACCCATGCATGCCTAGAAAAAACATCAGTGAAACTCACGAAGTAAAGGTAATTTCCAAAAGAAGGTGTCCGCATAGGACCACAGACATCACTATGTACAAGCTGCAATTTCTGAGTAGCCCGAACTGAACCATCTTTTGGAAAGGATGAATGCTGCATTTTGCCCAAAATACAGCCTTCACAAACATGTTTTCCAGGTGCCTCAAGTTTGGGCAATGAGGACACCATTTCAAATTTCTGCACGCGTAGCAAACTAGCAAAATTCAGATGACCAAAGCGTGCATGCCAAAGCTTTGCATCTAACATAGCCTAAGAATCATTTACTTCACATGCCAAATCATTTACAGATCTTTCATAGTCTATGAGCTTATACAACCCACGACATAAAATGCCAGAAGCAATAATCACATCGCCATTTGACAGATCATGAACTGTACACCTGTCATCAACAAATTTCACAACCAAGCCAATCTTGGCTAATGCAGAAACTGATAACAGGTTCTTTTTGATCCCTGGCACAAATAGAGCATCTGACAAAGTGAAAGAACTACCATCAGCAGTAGTCAAAATGATCTTACCAACTCCCATAACAGGATTAGAGGAGTTGTTGGTGCATGTAACAGTATTCCCTGTAGGGGCAGGCTCGACTGAAGAGAAGAAACTGTGCTGCGAGGTAATATGTTTGGTCGCCCCACTATGAAAATACCAAACATCTGAGTCTACTGCAGACATGCACTGCTCATGAGAAGATGGGTCAAAACTGCAGACAGTAGTAAACGCCCATTCTTCTTCCTGCACAAGATTTGCAGACTCTTTTTTTGGTGTAGAGGCCTCTGCAACAACCATTCCAGTCTCTTTCTTCTTTGCCTCTTTAGCAGCCAGTTTTGGACAGTTCTTTATGATATGATCATTCCCTTTACAATACTTACAAAACAATTTTTGCTTTTTTGATTTCTTCTCATCTTTATCTTCCTTCTTCGAATATGCAGAGTTAGCAGATTTCTGCTTACTAATTGAAGAGCTCCATTTTCCTTTGCCCTTCTGACTAGCCAGGAAAGCTTGATCTGCCACTCGCATAGTGGACCTATTTTGTCTGGACTGATCTTCCTGCAACAGAACAGAGACTAACTCCTCAAATGATAAGGCATTTGGATTGCCTTTCATCATCAACCGAAGAGTAGAAGCAAAACTCTGATATGAATCAGGAAGACCATTCATAACAGTCTGCACAAGTGAGCTATCTGGTATAACCTCATCAGTAGAAATCAACTGTTCCTTCAAGGCTTTGATCTTCGTTAGGAAACTGTCCATAGAATCACCTTCATTCATGTGCTCACTCTCCAACTGTTTTCGGAGGTAAGTAACACGAGCCTCATTCCTAGCTTGGTACAATGTGGTAAGTGAATCCCAAGCATCCTTAGCTGTTCTGCAAGAGCGAATATGAGGAACAATGGCACGTTTGACAGAAAAGGCTATCAATGCATGTGCCTGGGCATCTCTGCCATCCCAACGAATCTGCTCTACAGTAGGTGCAACAGAAACATCAGCACGAATAGGAATCTGCACAATATCATCTTCGACACCATCTTCATTAGCTCCAGCACCTGTATTTGCAGTACCTGTAGTTGCAAGTGTAACAGGACGTCTTTCAACACACTACACAATGTTCCACAGTCCTTTTGCAACCAATACATGTCGCATCATATAAGCCCGTAATGGGTAGTTGGTACCATCCAACTTATCCTCAACAGCCAACATACGGAATACATCATTGCTTTCAGCCATGGCCGGTGACTAAAACACCTTGATGTAGAAAATTGATTGTATCTCAAAAAGTTGAATGGAACTGCACAGAGGAGTTCTGCTAAACCTGTAGCAGACTTCGAGAGGCTTATACTGGCGAACACAAATAGGTATATACCTTTGGCACAAAAAGATGAAATAGCCTGCATAAGTGCTACGATAGTGCATTCGGAGGTCGAAACGAGCTCAGATCGCGATTTCGGCACCACAAAGCGAAGCAGTTTTGATCTCGGAAACACCCTGAGTATGCTCACCAAAATTCGTATGATTCTGAGACTGCAAACGGAGGAGTGTCGACGGCACCCTAGATGAAGCGAGGACCTGCTCTGATACCAATTGTTGGAGTTAGACATCTGCGGAAGCGGGAACAACACAAGGAAGAAGAAGAAGCTTGGAGCACAAACACACAATACTAAATGTATTACTAGAGGATGTACAAAGATAAGTAGCCCATTAGGGCAATAGGCGTATATTCAAGCCGGGGGAAAAAAACCTCCTGAAGAGGGAAAAAGTGCCCCGGTGATCCTAGTGTGTTCACACACATCACTACCTAAATATATCAACATTTAGTTCATGAGTGGATCCATAAAGAGGGAACTTGGTACACCTTCAAGGATGAAAGAAAGCATAAGTAAAGACCTACATGAATTCCTCTTTTGAGAAAAAAGTGAAGACATGACACATGTTGTGTGAAGAGATGCATTGCATATGCAAACATGTCACACGGATCATCATTTAGAGAGAGATAACACTAGAGAGCATAACTTAAGAAACAGTATGGAGTTTTGGGGATGCTCTTTGTATTTGTCCTTTGGTTAATGCTTATCTCTCATAGTTGTAATTTTTCTCTATCATGAGGTTGTAATTGATTCATCCCATTTATGTGTGTAATCGCCCCTTGGAAATTCTCTCTATCATAAGATTGTAATTGCTTTGTCTCATTGATTTTTCTAATTGCCTCTCCTTCTCCAATATGTATTTGTCTCATCTGATCTACCTTCTCTGCTCTCTACTTCATTTCTACTATTCATACACACTATGTCCTCTATAGTACATCTTTCTTGTGTTCTACTATTGTGTGAATTATAAACACGTCAAGAGGCCTTATCCACTAGGCAAAAACTCACAAAGGAGGAGAAAATTTATCACCATTATAATGGAACTCACAAAAACATTTGGCATGTCTGGTGGGACTTGAAGATTTTCTAAGCTCATGTGAGGTACATTATCTCTATGGAGGCTACATTGGAGTTGTGAGATGTGGTACATTATCGGCAACATGAGAAGTCTACAAAAAGGAATTGAATATAAAATCCAAGTTCAAGGAAGATTTTATCACGTAATTCTACTCAGACTAATTTTTATGAGGGAACATCCAAGAAGTCTCAATAAGCAATAGATTCAAGTAAGATCATCGTGAGGAAATTAATTGCCCATAAGTATAACCTGCTCACTTGGTCAATCCATAGCATTTATAAAAACTAGGAAAACAACTAAGCAAGAGAAGGCACTTAGTCTTGACCACTCAACAAGTTCTCCCTCGAGCATGATGGCTCAAGAAGACTTAAAAACACTTAGCATGATTCCTCCATTTTCAAGGGTTCTTCTAATGAAGACTTGGATTACAATGTGAGATGATTTGTGGTATTATTTAAGAGTCATGGGCTTCAAGGTACAAAGGGTGCTTTCATGCTTCTCTTTTGAGCCACCTTGGAGGGATTGGCTGATAAGTGGTATAGTGTGTTTCTAGATGGCCACTTTACCACATTTAATATCATGTTAGATGCCTTCAAGGATCATTTTAGACCAAGGAATATAGTAGAATGAACCTTGGATGAGCTTCAAAACCTTAAACTTTGATGAAGCTTTTCCAAAGCTTCTCAAAAGAGGAAGAGCACCTTTTGCAAATCTTCCAATTTCCTTAGGGGAATTGTTTATCAAAAAATGGGTACAAAAGGAATTACTCCTATAAAAAAAATGCAAGTTGAGAGAGTTCCTTCTACCACAATCCGCTTTAGATGATTTCATAGTAGTAGTGGCAAGAATTGATCAAGCTAGGGCCTAATTTGGAGGGTTTAATTCCAAAATGTATTTTTGGTTCCAATTCTCTCTCTTATTTCTCATGGGACATGGATGCTAATGAAAATGATATCAACCAAGTGATGAAGTAGATAGAAGTTTATAGGCTAAAAAGGAGGAAGAGAACACCCTCACATGAATAAGGAGGAAAGGAGATATGTTGAAGTCATAGAAGGAGGACAAGACACATCTGGATGAAATGTTTTAGTTTGCGACAAGAAATAGAAGAGCTCAAGGCAAATACCTTAGACCTCGCACATGATGTTGCAACCATGGTAAGCAAGTTCATGTACCCACATAATGTAATAATAATATTATTCTAAAATTCTTTGGAAAACTAGCCATGATGCACGTGAATACTTTGACTGCAAGGCCATTCCACCATTGAGATTTTATTTGGGTAACATAGGTGCTCACCCTCTGGGGTTGAGAAACCATCTTTTCTAGAATTATTGTGACAAAATCTTCTCAC
This sequence comes from Ceratopteris richardii, assembly GCA_020310875.1. NCBI lineage: Eukaryota > Viridiplantae > Streptophyta > Polypodiopsida > Polypodiales > Pteridaceae > Ceratopteris > Ceratopteris richardii. Next base: position 108,290,815 of record CM035428.1, on the reverse strand, counting down.
GAAATGAGCATTGAAAGTTGTTTCTGCTACTCTCCTCCCATCTTATTTATCCCCTTGATCCCCATCGAGAAGGTATCAAGAGCCTTCTCGTGTGACATGTGGCCATCATGCGCATTGGCTCTTCCTCCTAAAGGTGAACCTTAGGATAACCCCCTGAGTAGGAATCTTAGGAACTCATGCTCTTTCTCCAACACACATTGATAAATAAAACATCTTGTATCTTTGTCTAACACTTTATTTCCCTTCTAAACATCAATGTTATCAATGATCATAGAGAAGACTATGAGTGGATTCCAAGGTATCGAATAATCTCAAAAGAACTAGTTATGCATGCAATTTCCTATCTAGTATACTTTCTAGAATATATTTGTCCCCTCATCTTAGTGATGGAAACTATGAAAATTATTAGCTTTGGCCTTAGAAAAATCTTGCTTAATCTTGGCCCTTGCTAAAAAGTTGTAACCTATATGGATCTTCCACTTGAGTCACACACAATCTGAATGTACTTTGTGTGAACTTCCTAGTTATTTGTGAATATCTCCATTGTCTTCTACACAGTCTCAAATTGTTATTGCATGGTTTTCTACAAGATATGCAACTAAAAGCTATGGGATGTATGCTACGATCCACCTTAGAAGGAAATGAAGTGATTTCTTTCTCGTGTATTATAGCTACTTGTATTCCAATCTAGCTTCACCTCCATGATACATGCTCTAAATGATGGAGTTAGACGTCTGTGGAAGCACACAAACAACACAAAGAAGAAGAAGAAGCTTGGAGCACAACACACAATACTGAATGAATTACCACTAGAATGTACAAAGATAAGTAGCCCGTTAGGGCAATAGGCATATATACAAGTAGGGGGAAAAAAACCTCCTAAAGAGGAAAAAAAGTGCCCCGGTGGTCCTAGAGTGTTCACACACATCACTACCTAAATATTTCAACAAATCCCCCTTGGGAGTGATGTGATGAACAAGGAGCTGGCCTCATGTATAAGGAAGTGCCAAGCTATGTGGAATCAATCCACAAAAGGAAGTAAGCCCAAAGCTTTGGTGAAAGCTTCAAACTTCTCCCTAGGCAGAGCCTTTGAAAAAGGTCTACAATGTTCTCCTGTGTGGGAACATATGCCAAGCTGATCTCCCCAGTAGAGGACTTCTACCTGACATAATGATAATGCATCTCAATGTGCTTAGTGCGAGCATGGAACACATGGCTCCTCACAATAGCCAATGCACTCTGACTGTCAATGAAGATACTAGTGGTAAAAGATTGGCCAACACCCAAATCAGCCATAAGTGTCTGAGCCACACACACTCAATAGTCACTGTGAAATCTGTCCTATACTCAACCTCACAACTAGACGTGGCCATCGTAAGTTGCTTCTTGCTCAACCAAGATATACATAAACTACCAAGCATGAAGCAAAAACCACTGGTGAACACACGAGTGTCATAGCAACCAACCCAATCATTGTTAGAAAAAGCATGCAAATTTGGCAGTAGTGATCCCACCTAGGGATAAAACAATCCAAGTAGCTGGGTACCACTCAAGTAGCGAAAGATGTGCTTAACAGCCTGCCAATGCTTGACACCTAGGCAATGCATAAATCTGCTCATCCATGAGACAACAAATTGAATATCTGGCTAAGTAATGCATAAGTAAATCAAGCATCCAATAGCCATAGATAGAGAACATCATCAAATGCATCTCCAACATCATGAAGACTCAATCGTAAACCTGTCTCCATACGAGTGGCAATAGGCTTATAGTCTTCAAGGCCAAAATGCTGCAATAATGTGTCAATATATTTTGTTTGACACAAAGCCATTCCGCCATCAACTTGCATAAACTGAATGCCCAAATAGTGATGCAAATGCTCCAAATTAGACATCTCAAATGAGGCATGCAAATTAACCTTAAAACTAGCAATATGCATGTCATCAGGATGAGTGAACAACATGGCATCAACATACCAAGCACATGGTGCTTGCTTTAAACCATATAATGCCTTCTTTAACCTGCACACCTGGTTTTCGTGCCCTTTTTGCACAAAGCCACGGGGCTGAAAAACATACACTTCTTCATGCAAGTCACCATTCAGAAATGTTCTTTTAATGTCCTACTAATGTACATTCCAACCATGATGAGATGCAAGTGTACATACATTACAAACAGTAGTCATTTGGCAAGTAGGTGCAAAGGTCTCATCAAAATCAATGCCTCTTTCCTACGCATAACCCTTTGCAATAAGCCTAGCCTTATACCTATCAACTATTCCATCAGGCTTACACTTCAACTTGTATACCCACTTAGTGCCAATGGCCTTCTTACCAGGAGGAAAGTGACATAAAGAACAAGTACCATTCTTCATTATAGCATCATATTCAAATTGCATAGTAGCTATCTATTTTTTTGAATTCTGTGCTTCATCAAATGAAACAGGCTCATTCTCATAACAGAGACTAGATGCAACCATAACAAAACAATCTGATGCAAAAGAGGCACTATAAGAGCCTGATCAAGTTTGATATGATAGAGGTGCATCTAATTTGCTATCACATAAAGTCTATACCAAACATTTTGGTATAGCTTTTGCCTGATCTATATCAGCTCTCTCACCAACAAGTGCATCATGTAAATCTGCATCAGAAATGGGATGATATGCATCATCACATGAAACCTGCAAAGGCTGAGAAGTTGTCTCATTAGGACTAACACTAGATTGTAGACGTGTTAAAAGAGGCAACAAAGTATCATACATGTCTTTGGAGCTAATAGACGTCTCCTTAGTACATGAAAGAAATGGTTGAATAGCATCTTCCACAAAAACAACATCACGGCTAACCAAAATACATTTGTCTAGAGACGATACAGATGATAGCCTTTACTTTTAGAACTATACCCAACAAAAATACATTTTACTACTTTATCATCAAATTTTTTGCAATGCTGTTCAGGCACTAATGCATATGCCAAACAACCAAGAGCAGGTAGATGAGCAACAGATGGCTTGCAACCATGCCAAGCCTCATATGGAGTGATAGGTTGTAGTGCTTTAGTGGGACACCTGTTAAGTACATATGCTGCACACATGATAGCCTCAAGCCAGAAACTATGTGGTAAAGCCTGACTCTTGACCATACACCTTGCCATCTCCATAAGTGACATGTTCTTCCATTCAACAACTCCATTCTGTTGAGGTGTATTTGGCACTATACACTGATGTTTTATCCCACGTTGAGCCAGAAATGCATTAAAATCAGAAGACATATATTCCCCCCTCGATCAAAACGAAGGGTGCCCATTTTACATGCTGACTGATTTTCAGCCAAAACCAAAAACTGTTTGAAGCACATAAGCACTTCGGACTTTGCCTTCAATGGATATACCCATGCATGCCTAGAAAAATCATGGATGAAAGTCATGAAATAGAGATAGTTCCTAAAAGAAGGTGTCTACATAGGACCACAGACATCACTATGTACAAGGTGCAAATTATGAGTAGCCCGAATTGAACCATCTTTTGGAAAGGAAGAACACAACATTTTGTCCAAAATATAGCCATCACAAGCATGTTTTCCAGGTGCCTTAAGTTTGCGCAAAGAGGACACCATTTCAGATTTCTAGAGGCGTAGCAAACTAGTGAAATTTAGATGAACAAAGCATGCATGCCAAAGCTTTCCATCTGACATAGCCTCAGAATCATGTACTGCACATGCCGAATCATTTACAGATCTTTCATAGTTTTTGAGCTTATACAACCCATGACACAAAATGTCAGAAGCAATAATGACATGGCCATTTGATAGATAATGAACTCTACATCTGTCATCAACAAATTTCACAACGAAGCCAATCTTGGCTAATGTAGAAACTGATAACAGATTTTTCTTGATCGCTAGCACAAACAAAGCATCTGACAAATGAAAGAACTACCATCAGCAGTAGTCAAAATGATCTTACCAACTCCCATAACAGGATAAGAGGAGTTGTTGGTGCATGTAACAGTATTTCCTATAAGGGTAGGCTTGAGTGAAGAGAAGAAACTGCGCTGCAAGGTAATATGTTTGGTTGCCCCACTATCAAAGTACCAAATATCTAATTCTACTGTAGACATGCACTGCTCATGAGAAGATGGGTCAAAAGTGCAAACAATAGTAAACGCCCATTCTTCTTCCTGCACAAGATTAGCAGACTCTGTTTTCGATGTAGAGGCCTTTGCAACATCCATTCCGGCCTCTTTCTTCTTTGCCTCTTTAGCAACTAGCTTTGGAGAGCTCTTAATGACATGATCGTTGGATTTATAGTATTTGCAAAACAATTTCTACTTTTATGATTTTTTCTCATCTTTGTCTTCCTTCTTCAAATGTGTAGCATTTGTAGATTTCTACGTAGTAGTAGAAGAGATCCATTTTCCTTTGCCCTTCTGACTAGCCAGTAAAGCTTGATCTACAACACACATAATAGACCTTTTCTACCTAGACTAGTCGTCTTGCAACAAAATAGAAACTAACTCTTCAAATGTTAAGGAATTTGGATTGCCTTGCATCATCAAACGAAGAGTAGAAGCAAAACTCTAATATGAGTCCGGAAGACCATTCATAACAGTCTGCACAAGTGAACTATCAGGAAGGACTTCATTTGCAGAAATCAATTGTTCCTTCAAATTCTTGATCTTTATCAAAACATTTTCCATAGAATCACCCTCATTCATGTGCTCACTCTCCAACTATTTTTGGAGGTAAGCAACACGAGCCTCATTCCTAGCCTGGTACAATGTGGTAAGTGTATCCCAAGCATCCTTAGCTGTTCTGCCAGAGCGAATGTGAGGAATAATGGCATGTTTGATAGATAAAGCTATCAATGCATGTGCCTGAGCATCTCTGCCATCCCAACGAATTTGATTTGCAATAGGTGCAACAAAAATAACAGCACGAATAGGAATCTATAGAATATCACCATCTTTGACACCTTCTGCATCAGATTCAGTACCTACAATTGTAACAATTGCAGGTGTGATAGGACATTTTTCAACACCCTACACAATGTTCCACAGTCCTTTTGCAAACAATACATGTCACATCATATAAGCCCATAATGGGTAGTTGGTTGGGTTATCCTCAATAACCAACATACGGAATACATCACTGCTTTCAGCCATGGCTAGTGACTAAAATACCTTGATGCAAAAAATTGAGTGTATCTCAAAAAGTTGAACAAAACTACCGAGACAAATTTTGCTAAGCTTGTAGTAGCCTGCTAGCAACATATAAGCCCATAATGGGTAGTTGGTACCATCCAACTTATCCTCAACAGCCAACATATGGAATACATCACTACTTTCAGCCATGGCCAGTGACTAAAATACCTTGATGCAAAAAATTGAGTGTATCTCAAAAAGTTGAACAAAACTGCCAAGACAAATTCTGCTAAGCCTGTAGCAGACTTTGAGACGCTTATACTGGCGAACCAAAACTTGTATATACCTTTGACACAAAAAGATGAAATTGCCTGCATAAGCATTGTGATAGTGCATTCAGAGGCTGAAACAAGTTCAAATCGTGATTTCGGCACAATAGAACGAAGCTATTTTGATATCTGAAACATCTTGAGTATGCTCACCAAAATTCATGTGATTCTAAGACTACAACCAGAGAGGTGTCGACAATGCCCTAGATGAAGTGGTGACCTGCTCTGATACCAATTGTTAGAGTTAGATGTCTGTGGAAGCACACAAACACCACAAGGAAGAAGAAGAATCTTGAAGCACAACACACAATACTGAATGTATTACCACTAGAATGTACAAAGACAAGTAGCCCGTTAGGGCAATATGCATATATACAAGCAGAGGGAAAAAACCTCCTAAAGAGGGAAAAAACTACCCCGACGGACTTAGAGTGTTCACACACATCACTACCTAAATATATTAACGCTAAACATGTCTGCTAAGATCTAACTAATCTTCTTTGTCTTATGCTCTATCAAAATAAAGAATCTCTAAATACAAGGACAACATATAATCCTTCAAACAAACCCAAATCTAGATAATTCATGTAATCTAAAGATAATCTATGAGAACCTCTCACCTTCTTGTAAGTGTTCCGCTATCGTCTACATAATTCCTATGTCTCCTGTCATCATGTGACATTACACTACAAGTAGGAATGCCCTCTAAGGTAAGTTGGCACAATTTCTACATGGCATCATTTAGATTCGATTCCCTATTGGACTGAGTAAGGGTAGAAGGATCAGTAATCTAGCATTCAAGCTTGATGACTAGAAGGTACCATGGATAGATCTCTCTATGTGTTGTTGGTGCAAATGAATCCAAGCCTACATACTTGGACAATTAACATTCATCTCATGTAGTCACATATGACTACTCCCTTGTAAAAGACAATTACTTTTATCCTTGTAAAAGTGCATATGTTAGTTGCACTAAGCCCATGTGGAGTTAGGAGGAATCAAATATCAATTTCTTCGTAGTTGATAGAGGAGAAAGTAAAGCCTAAATTTTAGGACTCACTTTATGGTGAGAACTTGAATTTGAATTTAAAATTTGGCTCCAACTCTAGCTATGAAATGGGATCAAAATCTCGTGTGGAGTAGGCCCAATTTGGAGATCAATTGAGAGGGGTTTCTTGTGATTAGAGAGCTCATTCCATAGCTCTATCACTACCCTCACATTGTGCAATTATACATTGCAAATGTCATTGTATTTCTTTGTGATCTAATACATATACATTGATTACTTCTCTACTTCACTTCTCTACTATGATCATCTCAAAATAGTGAAATTCTCAGAGCTTGTTCTCAATGCACATTTGATCATTTGATGTGATTTAAAGTGCTATATATTGAGTACTTCATAGCTACAAAGTTTCATTATCATTGATTTTCTCAATCTCGAGATTTCTTCACATGTTCTACTCATTGGTCTGCATAATGTAGCCCTCGAAAAATGTTAGGCTAGTCTTTCAACTTGTTAAGCATCATTCTCAGTGTACACTTGATTATTTTTGTTGAAATAACTTGTGATTGGTAACTATCTAAGTTAGTTAGATACTCCCAAAAGGAAGTTAGTCAATTGCTAGTAGGTTGAGACCAAAATAGAGACCAAAATAGCAAGTTTTGACACTCAGTTGAAGTTTTTGCTCATCTGTTTTGATCCATTGATTAGAGGATCATGATCCAAATCACATAGGTGATTATTTATGATTGTTGGGAAGCTGAAGGGGTCTACTATACTCTCCACACATTGTTCTTGGCTGGTGTGAAGAAGGATTTTACAACACCACTTCATCTTTGGAATTTATCAACCATCTCCTCCAATAGTGGTATCTGAGTGATAATAAGCAAAATGCAAGATGGATTTCCATCATTCGTTGACAAATTGCAGAGAAGCAACTATCTAGCATGGTCCCTAAGGATGCAAGCCTATCTACAAGGAAGAATCTTATATGGATACATCTATGGAGATAAGGAAATGCCAATATTCAAAAGCAAACATCAACCTATAAGAGAAGAGCAAGAAAGGCTAACTACATGGTGTGCAAAGGATGCTCTAGCGAGGTCTTATATACTTAACTCAATATTTGATTTCTTATTACCTCACATTAGGAATTCCAAGACCAAGAGACTCGAGAAATACTCTCTTCATACTTCTCATCAAATACAAGGGCTAGGAAAAACCAACTTTGGATGGAGTTTACAACCTTGAAGAAGCAACCAAAGCAAAGTGTAGCCAACTACGTGACCAAGATGAAGAATGTAGTTGACCAACTTGGAAGCATTGGAGAAGAGATAGAAGAAGATCAGACAGTAAGGCAGACCATAAATGGCATCAAGGCTGATGATAATTGGGAGTCCTTCACCACAGCTATTTTAGGTCTAGATCTTTAGGATTAGGTTTTTAGGGTTTTTACATACATATAATTCAATTAAATTTTTATAAAGAAAAAATAATAAAAAAATTAAGGAAAAAATCTGAATATATAAAGAAATATATATATAAAATAGGATAATTGTATAGATAAATAAATATGAAAAGAGCTAGTGTTTTAAATAAATAAATTAAATATATATAATTAAATATATAAAAATAGGATTTTAAGGTTTTTTATCAAATTAAATATATATACACATACATACACACACACACACACACACACACACACACACACACACATATATATATATATATATATATATATATATATATATATATATATATATATATATATATACATATATATATATGTATATATATATACATACATATATATATATATATATATATATATATATATATATATATATATATATATATATATATATATATATATATATATATATATATATATATATATATATATATATATATATATATATACTATACACATACACATATATATACACATACACACATATACATGTTTTAGGTCTAGGTCTTTACGATTAGGGTTTTAGGGTTTTTACACATGCATAACATATATACACACATACACATACACATATAATACATATATACATGTATATTCGCATGCATACACAAATATACATATTTTAGGTCTAGATCTTTAGGATTAGGGTTTTAAGATTTTTACATACATATAATTCAATTAAATTTATATAAGGAAAAAATAAAGAAGAAATTAAGAAAAAATTTGAATATATAAATGAATATATATATAAAATAGGATAATTGTATAGATAAATAAATATGAAAAGAGCTAGTGTTTTAAATAAATAAATTAAATATATATACTTAAATATACAAAAATAAGATTTTAAGCTTTTTTTATCAAATTAAATATAAATAAGTAATTATATAAAAAATAGGCCTTTAGGTCTTTAGGATTAGGTTTTTAGGTTTTTTTTAGGTCTTTAGGACTTTAGGTTTTAGTATGAATAAGAAAAAGAAAATAAAAAATTAGGATATATAATTAAATCTATATATATTTCAGGTTAAAGTTTTTTAGGATTATGGTTTTTAGGTTTAATAAAAAGAATCAAATGTATTAGAATGTCCATATTCTATCAGATGGCTAGTTTGGATCCGGAGGAGAGAATGGCATGTCGTTGCACTCAATGCAAGTATCAAGTTTATAAAAAATGGTGGATTTGTATTGCACATGTTAGAGAGTATGGGTCCTTTGATAAAAGCTGACTACAAAACCTACGCTACCATTCGCATGGTCCCCCAGGTGAGTAGATGGACCCAAATGACATTGCACCAGTAACCTCTCGTGCACAGAAGAGAACAAAAAAGGACTTAGAAGTACAAGGTACTAATAGCATTACATGGAATGAACACATGGAAGAAATGCTTGAAGCATTTTATGAGATGGACAAAGATCATGATGGTGGAGAAGATGTCAAGAGTTTCATGGACACAACAAAATTTCCTCGATCAGAAGCCAATGAAGAATACGAAAACATGTGAAGACTAGCTCGTCTACCACTATACAATGGAGCAAAGATATCTGCACTACGTGCGTCTCTCGTGATGCTCAATCTGCAATCCATTTATGGATGGTCAGATAGTAGCATCTTTGAATTATTCAGATAAGTGGATTTGAAATAAACTTTTATTGCTATATCAAAATAACTTTATTTACTAATATCATTCTAATTGCTTATTGCAGGCTTCTTAAAGATCAATTTTCATCAGAGGGCAATGACATGCTTCCAACACATGGAGATGAAAAAAAACTTTTACAATCCATTGGAATGGACTGCACTAAGATTCATGCTTGTCCGAATGATTGCATCCTCTTTCGGAACGAGTATGAGCATCTCCACATATGTCCAAAGTGTGGAGCAAATAGATTTAGAGAAGACCTTGTAGGCGAAGCAATCCCCGCAAAGGTTCTTCGCCACTTTCCTATCATTCCACGAATTAAGAACATGTTTAGATGCAAATCTATAGCTGAGTTACTGTCGTGGCATGCAAAGAGTAGGTCTACAGATGGTGTAATGTGAATGCATGCTGACTTTGATGCTTGGAAAGACATAGATAGTAAGTGGCCAGAGTTTGCTAGTGAGCCTCGAAACATACGTCTAGGCCTAGCTATGGATGGAGTAAATCCATTTGGTTTACATAGCTCTTCATGGAGCACATGGCTTGTATGTTTGATCAGTTATAACATCCCACCATGGCTGGTCACAAAGAAAGGTCATTTATTATTAGCTCTTATTGTGCCAGGTAAATATAAGGTAAAAAAACATGGATTTATACCTTGCACCGCTTGTGGAAGAGCTGCGCATTTTATGGGATGGGATTATTATGTGTGACATGTCTCAACCTATATCGAGACATGCGAGTGCAAGGCATACTTATGTGGATGATGCATGATTGTCCTAGTTATGGTGAATGTTCAGGTCTGTCGATTTTGGGTTACCATGCTTGTCCCTTATGCGGGCCACGAATCGAAGCACACTATTCCAAAGCACTATGTAAAACTATCTATGAAGGACACCATAGATATTTGCCTGATGGACATGTTTTACGTGAATGACAAATTGGTTGACAAGCGCAATGCCAAATGAAAGCTAGCGATTGGAAACAACTGTGAGATTCAGAAACTCTAGTCACTGGCATGAAACGGTTGTCGATTTTTCATGAACTCCCTTATTGGAGTGAGTTATTGATCAATCATTTGGTAGACCCGATACATATTTTTAAGAATGTGGGAGAGATTCTCTGGAAGACTTCGATCGGAAAGAAAGAAAGCAAAGCACAAAGGGAGGACTTAGAAGATTGAGGTCGTATGCAAGAGTTATGGGCAATTACTAACCCCAACTGAACAATATCGTTACCAAGACCTCCTTGGGTGCTTCGCAGGATGGAAGAGCAACAAGTGAAGAAAATAATTTTAGAGTTTCGGTCACCTACTAGATGCATGAGGTATCTAAAGACTACTTTCAGACGAAACAACGATCTTGGAAGTGTTGGAGATTCACTCACTAATTAGACATAAACACATGAAGATATATGAAAGATAAAGAAAGACGAAGAGAAGCAGAAACAACACATTCAAAAAAATCAAAGCCTTAGTGAAGGGACAAATTCACGACTGTAATATAGTTCACAGAAACTTCCAGAATTACGAATCTCGGATCAAAAATGTATATGAGAGAGTTGAGCAATGTAGTAAATAAGAGAGAGCACAATAGAATAGGAGATATAGAAGATGCCAGAGATTGCGTATGTAGAGATGAATAATAGAACTTGAACTGTCGGGTATTCATCTAAGAGAGATGGTAAGAAGAAACTACTCAGTATAGGAGAGTTCTTGTGACTATGAGCGAAGTGAGGCCAAGTCATTTTGTACACATCTTCTCTAATAGAAAACACATGTTCATGTGGAAAGATCAGAGTGCATTCTCCTTGTGTGAAGAAATCTAAATGATTTCATGTTACTGTGAAAGTTAGTTAAGAGTTACAGTTTTCTCAGTACACATTTTACAGTATTTCTATAAGTTAGATCTCGCAGTACAATGTAAAGTTTTTCATGAGTGATAGCTCATCTTGAAGCTAGTAGTCTCAACTATAAACTGATCAAAGAATTTTGTGAAACGGGCGGGACATGTACACATGGTGCAGTGTCTGACCGTAAAAGGCATCCTGAACTGGTGAAGTTTTTCCTCAAACTTCAGATAGAGTTCATTCACTGAAGGAAGCTCAGGTATTACTCTTTTACTTCATCTATAATCATTTGAAGTAACTACAAACAAAATTGCAGTTGATTTCGGTAACATTCCGTTGCAATTATAGTGACAGTCCGGTGAAGTTCCGGTGATATTCTAGTGAGTTCAAAACATAGTTTTGGCACAGTTAAGTGACAAAAAGATTATCTAACTGTAACCAAACACAGTAGTGTAAAGTTTGAAGTAAACCAGATCAGAATTGACGCCTGAAGAAAAGGCAAAATTTCCTGTAAAGTGAAATTTTGAGTTTCACTAAACACAGTTGTAAAGATTTCAGTTTCATGAAGTTTGCTAAGCTATTGATGATTATAGAGGTGTTCTAAGATCATTGTAGCTTAGTTCTAGTTGAGGCGTGGCAATTTTCCGCAGTCTTGTTAGTGAACAAGCTTTTGCCATGACATCACATAACCTCAACAAGTGGTATCAGAGCGAAGGTTCTGAAGAGCAGAAAAGGTTTCTGAGAAGTAGATACGGAAGTAAAGATACAAGAGAATTTGAAGAATTCTTTGTTGGAAAGATGAAAGCTGAGGTGATCAACAACAAACGGAATCAGAGAAGCATTCTGAAGTCATTGTCAAGGATAAAGGTTTGTAAAAGGTAAAACCTTTTAACATTACACTCACCAAAAGTAACAGAAACAAGAAGATCATGGAAGATCACGTTTCTATTGACAAATTGGACAGAGATAATTATCCCGCATGGGTAATGTGCATGGAAGCCTTACTTATGAGTAAGGACTTAATGATATATGTGACAGGAGAAGAAAAGAAGCCTAATTTTGAAGATGATAGTCAACCGAAGAAAGAAGAGTTAGAAGCCTTGAAGCTATGGCAAAAGAAAGATGCAATGGCAAGAGCGTATATCTACAATACCATTACAGATCATCTACTACCACATATTAGAGGTCTGGAGAAAGCGGAAGACATATGGAGTGCTTTGGAAGATCATTTCCAAAATACCACCAAAGCTAGGAATTAGGCTAGCTTATGGTCGGAGCTCACAACATTCAAGAAAAAGAAAAGTCAAAGCATTAGTGATTATGTCACTAAGATGAAGGACTTGGCAGACAGTCTTGGATCTATTGAGGAAGATATCGAAGATCATAGGTTGATAGCACAAGTGCTTGTCGGACTGAGAGGAGATGAAAGGTGGAAACCTTTCATACAAAAACTGAACTTTCTTTAAATCATTTTGTACCAGATTTAAATCAGTTGCTTGGACTAATGTTAACGTTTGAGCAAGATTTGAAGACAGATGGAGATAAAGGACATAGTTCTGCTATGTATGCAAAGAATAAGAAGAAAGGTGATAAAGGTAAAGAAAAGGATGAAGAAGAGATGACTACTCAAGCAAATTATGCAAGAGGAAGAGGTAATGCCAGAAGTAAAAGAAGAGGTAATACAAAAGGAAGAGGTAATCAGGATAACAACAAGAAGTCTTGTTGGATCTGTGGATTAAGCAATCATTTGGCTCATGATTGTTGGCATAATTCTCAAGGATCAAGTCAGATTCAAAACAACAGTAGCAGAGGCAGAAGCAGAAGATATCAAAGAGGTAGACAAAGCCAAAGAGGTGGTTATGGTAGAGGTGGATCAAGAAGTTGGGGACAAAATCAGTCTCACAACACTACCTACTACAACTATGCGAATGATACGCAGAACGACAGTCATACAACATTGATGATGAACTCGATAAAGATGTCAGAGAATGAAGACCTCAAGGTATTCTATATTGACTCTGGTTGTTCAAATCATTTGTCAGGAAATATAGAATTGTTATCAGAACTGGAAGGAGGTATTTTGAATCATACAGTATAGACAGGTGATAACACAAAACATAATGTAAGGTCAATTGGAAAAGTAAAGTGTAAGAATGGAGTTGACCTACTAACAAATGTTTTGTATGTTCCAACAATTCCAAAGAATTTGATCAGTGTAGGATAGATAGTAGAAAAAGGTTTCCAAGTCACGTTTACAAATGAAGGAGTATTTGTTGAAGATCTAGAGAATGGATAACTATCAAAGAATTTTGTGAAACGGGACATGTACACATGGTACAGTGTCTGACCGTAAAAGGCATCCTGAGCTGGTGAAGTTTTTCCTCAAACTTCAGATAGAGTTCATTCACTGAAGGAAGCTCAGGTATTACTATTTTACTTCATCTATAATCATTTGAAGTAACTACAAACAGAATTGCAATTGATTCCGGTAACATTCAGGTGCAATTACAGTGACAGTCCAGTGAAGTTTTGGTGAGCTCAAAACATAGTTTTAGCAGAGTTAAGTGATGAAAAGATTATCTAACTATAAGCAAACACAGTAGTGTAAAGTTTGAAGTAAACCAGATCAGAATTGAAGCCTCAAGAAACGACAGAGTTTCCTGTAAAGCGAAATTTCGAGTTTCACTAAACACAGTTGTAAAGATTTCAGTTTCATGAAGTTTTCTAAGCTATTGATGATTATAGAGGTGTTCTAACATCACTGTAGCTTAGTTCTAGTTGAGGCGTGGCAATTTTCCGTAGTCTTGTTAGTGAACAAGCTTTTACCACGACATCACATAACCTCAACAGCAAGGTTCAAGTCTCATGATTGCACAAGCTTTTACAATTTCTGCTCCCTCTAGCTTTAAAAGATTGTCTTTCAAAGGATGTGCGAACAACCATTTATAAAATAAGTTCCTTAGTATGATGGATCTCTTCTAAAGAGATAAATAGAGATATCATAGAGAGTGCGAAACTCAATGCTATCGAGGCTGTTTGTATGGTACATAAATACTTTCCCATAATTATTCTCACTATTCAACTTCATTTAGTGGTTCATGTGGTAGATGAAGTTGCAATAGTAGGAACTGCCCATAGTTGATGGATGTTCTTCTTAGAGCGCTTTATGAAGACATTAAAAGGGTTTGTTTGACAGAGAGCATGTCCAAAGGGTAGCATGCCAGAGGGATGGCTCGTACAAGAGTCTCTTGTATTCATAACTGACTTTCTACGTATCATGTGGGATCTAGAAATGCCTTGCTTATGGAGCGATGATGAAGATGTTCATCTCGTAGGCAATGAACCGCAAGGTAAAGGGTTGCAAAGAAAAATGGATGCAGCTTTCATAGAGAATGCAATGAAGTATTGCATAGTTAAGTCTTAGCCTATGCAGAAGCTCAGTTTCAAAAGAATCGTTCCACTCGATATTTTCCCCTTCTAGAAAGTCTTCGACCTCTTCCACCCTTTCCAACGAGTAGATGGCTAGATACAACGGTTTCAGAAGCAAAGGCAATAGGTGAAGATATCTCTGAAGAAGAGGAAGAAGAACTCACAAAGGGATGTGATTGGTAGTATTCTTAATATAGTGCACTATGGTCTCAGGGAGAACACTGCCAAATCGCATGAATCGATAAAAATAGGTCTACTTTTGATAGTGGGGTGATGGTGAACTTTTTGCAAAAAAGTAGAGCGAGTGCAAGAGATGATAATGCTCAAGAAGGCCAGCTAGATTATTGTGGAGTGATTCAAGATATCTTGAAACTTTCCTTTAGGAAGTTTGATTACTTTGTATTTGATGTGAAATGGTTCAAAGTAGTCACCTCTAGAAGAAACACAACAGTGAGGTGGGATAAAAGTGGTTTGCTTCAAGTCAACTCCATAAAAATATGGACGAATGAAAGAGATACATTTCTACTTCGCGAACACTATGAGCAAGTTGTTTTTATACCAAATCCGAAAGAACCAAAGTGGCTATTTGTTTTATAAGTCGCCCCACATAGTAGACAAATTCGTGAGAACATAGATGTAGAAGAAAGTCCATCTGTAGTGGACTCTGAGATTCATTCGATAGTCAAGGAGGAAGAGATCATTGTTCGACAAGAAGAGGTCCTTGAAGAAGACGAGATACATGATGAAGCAATATATGATGATCAAGAAGAAGCTAGCATACCAAGTGATTTAGAAATTACCAATATAGAGATAGATATTATCTGTGCATCGCATCTCCAAGAGGATGGTAGAATAGAGGAGTTTTGAATCAAACACTTATACGTACTAATTTTTGTTTATTTTTTTTTGCTATGTTCGTTTGTACACTACCATTTCTCTATATTATTTATCATATTCTAATTATTTGAGTTCTTTTGTTATATAGCACAATGGGAGATCCATTCACTTCACATTCCATGATAGAGGAGAAATTCTTAGAGTTCATATCTCAGGAACCTCCTGCATATATGGCCGCTGCATCATAGTACTGGATCGCTTGTGGTAGCACTCCCCCCGGCCTCACTCCTGTTGGCCTCAGTCATGCGAGTATCACTCTGTTGGCCTCACTCCTACTGGTGTCACTCCTGTCGGTGTCACTCCTACCGGCATCACTCTTGTGGGTGGTGCTACTCTCATCGGAGGTATGTCTCCTTGCTTTATGAGTCCACCATGACCATCTTTTCGGGCATCCCCTACCGGATCTAGTAGAAGACGTGTGCATTCGACGCCTCAGCACGATACAAGTGCTGGCCCGTCTCGTACATCGAGGTCACACTCTGGAGTAGGAGGTTCTAGGAGTGGATCTAGAGGAGGCGGCTATTGTGGACATAGTGTGACGGACCTTGTGTCACCCACTTCTACTCCTAGAGCGAGTACCTCAGATGTAGGTACGCCACGTGGAACACCATGTACACCTTGGAGTGCTCATGATCATGATGATTCCAAGGTGTATATTATCCATAATGGAGCTTCCATGATGGATATGGTCGGAAAGGCCATGCATGCACATGTACGACAACTTTGCTCCATATAGTTTGGACACTCTATCATATTGAAATGGTGTGAACAAGATAAAGATTGGAAAAATTATATCACCGAGACGATTTATCAAGAGTTCCGGCTAGCACATGGGCAGCCTCTTTTCAGTCTAGAGTGGATTCTACACACTCCACGTGAAGTTATGTCCCATCGACAATCCGAGGCACGTGATGCTTTGAGAGCAGGATTACCAAAGCCTGTATGGTTAGATGCTGAGGAGTGGGATATGATTCGCGACGAGCAGTAGCAGACTCCTGACCGATATCTCTAGCAGCGAGATGCTACAGCCACACGTTTAAATACGGTTGGACCATCACATTTAGGCTGCGGCGGATATGACACGATGTGTCACGAGTTTGTAAGTACCATTTGGTTTATTGAATTTGTTTGTATTAAGCTTTTCATGTATGTTCCTCTAATGTTTTGTATATTTGTTGCAAGAGCTAGCAATGGGTCATCCTCCAACACGAACGGAAGAGGCTTATGGATATCGTCATGGATTGACTGCACTATTGGAGGACTTGGAGGGATGCGGTGCGATTGTTCCATGGGAGCATCTGCGATGAGATGATGAATTTATAAACTTGGTTTTTACTTGTTGTTTGTAAATCTCATGTGAATTTATCTCATTTCATGAATGTTCTTTATTGCAGGATTGCTGATATGAATGTTTCAATCATTCTGTGTATGTGTATGACAGTGGTGTGCCACAATTTTGTATTTGGCTCACATATGGCAGTGGTGCACCAAAATTTTGTATTTCATTCTTATATGGCAGTGCTTTGCCACGTTTTGTATTTCCCCCATATATGACAGTGGTTTTCCATACTCTTATACATGCTTCATTTATGAAATATATAACTTTTTTTGTACGTGGTTCATGGTTCATGGTTCATGGTTCATTCTGATTATCTCTTTTGTGTCCGATAGTATTTTGCTTTATGAAATTATTTCGGTTGCCATTAGAGTACACATCACATGTTCTCGGGTTTTTTTGGGCAGAGTGCATTGTCTTTTGCTAAACAACCATACACATGTACACATACACATACTATTTTGAAGTAAGAATCAATGTTGATTCAAAGAATCACAATAATTTTTAACTCACAATTTTGAACAAACAACTCTATATTTTTCTTTATTTTTGTATTCCTAAAACACTCAGTATTTTTTAAACGAGTTCATACCTTTTTTCATACAACACTATAAGTTCAAAAAAAAAATGTAACTCTCATGAAGTACACCTTTGGGGCACTATTTTATTGAAATCTTTTGAATGAATCTTTTTCTATATAAATATTTTTTGAGCGAAAGCCTTTCGATTAGAAAAATTTTTGTTTGAAAGCTTTTCGATCAAAAACACTTTTGATCGAAAAAGCACCAAATTATTGCCTAAAAATTATTCGTTCTTATCCAAATAAGCTGATGTGGCATTGAATAATTTGGTCGAATAATAAAGATCTACCATAAAATTTTGTAATTATTCATAAATAATCAAATTAGCAAATAATTAATAATGCAACCTAGCTTTAGGGTGCACGGATATGACATGATGCATCACAAGTTTGTAAGTACCATTTGGTTTATTGAATTTGTTTGTATTAACCTTTTCATGTATGTTCCTCTAAACACAGTTGTAAAGATTTCAGTTTCATGAAGTTTGCTAAGCTATTGATGATTATAGAGGTGTTCTAACATCACTGTAGCTTAGTTCTAGTTGAGGCGTGGCAATTTTCCGTAGTCTTGTTAGCGAACAAGCTTTTACCACGACATCACATAACCTCAACAGAAAGCCTCAAGTCTCATGATTGCACAAGTTTTTACAGTTTCTGCTCCCTGTAGCTTTAAAAGATTGTCTTTCAAAGGATGTGCGAACAACCATTTATAAAATAAGTTCCTTAGTATGATGGATCCCTTCTAAAGAGATAAATAGAGATAGCATAGAGCATGCGAAACTCAATGCTATCGAGGCTGTTTGTATGGTACATAAATACTTTCCCATAATTATTCTCACTATTCAACTGCATTTAGTGGTTGATGTGGTAGATGAAGTTGCAATAGTAGGAACTGCCCGTAGTTGATGGATGTTCTTCTTAGAGCGCTTTATGAAGACATTAAAAGGGTCTGTTTGACAGAGAGCATGTCCAAAGGGTAGCATGGCAGAGGGATGGCTCGTACAAGAGTCTCTTGTATTCATAACTGACTTTCTACGTATCATGTGGGATCTAGAAATGCCTCGCTTATGGAGCGATGATGAAGATGTTCATCTCATAGGCAATGAACCACAAGGTAAAGGGTTGCAAAGAGAAATGGATGAAGCTTTCACAGAGAATGCAATGAAGTATTGCATAGTTAAGTCTTAGCCTATGCAGAAGCTCAGTTTCAAAGGAATCGTTCCACTCGATATTTTTCCCTTCTAGAAAGTCTTCGACCTCTTCCACCCTTTCCAACGAGTAGATGGCTAGATACAATGGTTTCACAAGCAAAGGCAATAGGTGAAGATATCTCTAAAGAAGAGGAAGAAGAACTCACAAAGGGATGTGATTGGGAGTATTCTTAATACAGTGCACTATGGTCTCAGGGAGGACACTACCGAATCGCATGAATCGATAAAAATAGGTCTACTTTTGATAGTGGGGTGATGGTGAACTTTTTGCAAAAAAGTAGAGCGAGTGCAAGAGATGATAATGCTCAAGAAGGCCAGCTAGATTATTGTGGAGTGATTCAAGATATCTTGAAACTTTCCTTTAGGAAGTTTGATTACTTTGTTTTTGATGTGAAATGGTTCAAAGTAGTCACCTCTAGAAGAAACACAACAGTGAGGTGGGATAAAAGTGGTTTGCTTCAAGTCGACTCCACAAAATTATGGACGAATGAAAGAGATACATTTCTACTTCCTAAACACTGTGAGCAAGTTGTTTTTATACCAGATCTGAAAGAACCAGAGTGGCTATTTGTTTTATAAGTCGCCCCACATAGTAGACAAATTTGTGAGAACATAGATGTAGAAGAAAGTCCATCTGTAGTGGACTCTGAGATTCATTCGATAGTCAAGGAGGAAGAGATCATTGTTCGACAAGAAGAGGTCCTTGAAGAAGATGAGATACATGATGAAGCAATAGATGATGATCAAGAAGAAGCTAGCATACCAAGTGATTTAGAAATTGCCAATATAGATATAGATATTATCTGTGCATCGCATCTCCAAGAGGATGGTAGAATAGAGGAGTTTTGAATCAAACACTTATACGTACTAATTTTTGTTTTTCTTTTTTGCTATGTTCTTTTGTACACTACCATTTCTCTATAATATTTTTTTATCATATTCTAATTATTTGAGTTCTTTTGTTATATAGCACAATGGGAGACAATCCTCCATTCACTTCACATTCCATGATAGAGGAGAAATTCTTAGAGTTCATATCTCAGGTACCTCCTGCATATATGGCCGCTGCATCACAGTATTGGATCGCTTGTGGTAGCACTCCCCCCGGCCTCACTCGTGTTGGCCTCAATCATGCGAGTATCACTCTGTCGGCCTCACTCCTACTGGTGTCACTCCTGTCGGTGTCACTCCTACTGGCGTCACTCTTGTGGGTGGTGCTACTCCCGTCGGAGGTATGTCTCCTAGCTTTATGAGTCCACCATGACCATCTTTTCTTCCATCCCCTACCGGATCTAGTAGTAGACGTTTGCATTCGACACCTCAGCACGATACAAGTGTTGGCCCGTCTCGTACATCGAGATCACACTCTGGAGTAGGAGGTTCTAGGAGTGGATCTAGAGGAGGCGGCTATTGTGGACATAGTGTGACGGACCTTGTGTCACCCACTTCTACTCCTAGAGCGAGTACCTCAGATGTAGGTACGCCACGTGGAACACCATGTACACCTTGGAGTGCTCATGATCATGATGATTCCAAGGTGTATAGTATCCATAATGGAGCTTCCATGATGGATGCGGTCGGAAAGGCCATGCATGCACATGTACGAAAACCTTGCTCCATATAGTTTGGACACTCTATCATATTGAAATGGTGTGAACAAGATAAAGATTGGAAAAATTATATCACTGAGACGATTTATCAAGAGTTCCGGCTAGCACATGGGCAACCTCTTATCAGTCCAGAGTGGATTCTGCACACTCCATGTGAAGTTATGTCCCATCGATAATCCGAGGCATGTGATGCTTTGAGAGTAGGATTACCAAAGCCTGTATGGTTAGATGCTGAGGAGTGGGATATGATTCGTGACGAGCAATAGCAGACTCCTGACCGATATCGCTAGCAGCGAGATGCTGCAACCACACGTTTAAATACGGTTGGACCATCACATTTAGGCAGCGGCGGATATGACACGATGCATCACAAGTTTGTAAGTACCATTTGGTTTATTGAATTTGTTTGTATTAACCTTTTCATGTATGTTCCTCTAATGTTTTGTATATTTGTTGCAAGACCTAGCAATGGGTCATCCTCCAAGACGAACGAAAGAGGCTTTTGGACATCGTCATGGATTGACTGCACTATTGGAGGACTTGGAGGGATGCGGTGCGATTGTTCTATGGGAGCATTTGCGATGAGATGATGAATTTATAAACTTGGTTTTTACTTGTTGTTTGTAAATCTCATGTGAATTTATCTCATTTCATGAATGTTCTTTGTTGCAAGACTGCTGATATGGATGTTTCAATCATTCTATGCATGTGTATGACAGTGGTGTGCCATAATTTTGTATTTGGCTCACATATGGCAGTGGTGCACCAAAATTTGGTATTTCATTCTTATATGGCAGTGCTTTGCCACGTTTTGTATTTCCCCCATATATGATAGTGGTTTGCCATACTCTTATACATGCTTCATTTATGAAATATATAACTTTTTTTGTACGTGGTTCATGGTTCATGGTTCATTCTGATTATCTCTTTCGTGTCCGAAAGTATTTTGCTTTATGAAATTATTTCGGTTGCCATTAGAGTACACATCACATGTTCTCGGGTTTTTTTGGGCAGAGTGCATTGTCTTTTGCTAAACAACCATACACATGTACACATACACATACTATTTTGAAGTAAGAATCAATGTTGATTCAAAGAATCACAATAATTTTTAACTCACAATTTTGAACAAACAAATCTATATTTTTCTTTATTTTTGTATTCCTAAAACACTCAGTATTTTTTAAACGAGTTCATACCTTTTTTCATACAACACTATAAGTTCAAAAAAAAAAAGTAACTCTCATGAAGTACACCTTCGGGGCACTATTTTATTGAAATATTTTGAATGAATCTTTTTCGATATAAATATTTTTTGAGCGAAAGCCTTTCGATCAGAAAAATTTTTGTTTGAAAGCTTTTCGATAGAAAACACTTTTGATCGAAAAAGCACCAAATTATTGCCTAAAAATTATTCGTTCTTATCCAAATAAGGTGATGTGGCATCGAATAATTTGGTCGAATAATAAAGATCTACCATAAAATTCTGTAATTATTCATAAATAATCAAATTTGCAAATAATTAATAATGCAACCTAGCTTTAGGGTGCACGTATGAGAGTTAATCATTATTACTTAGTGGGCATTGATGAAATAATTAGAGGGGTGTCATAGTATTGAATGAATATGGTCTTGTTGTTTATAGCCTACATATATTTACCTTGATTTTGGCATTTAGGAGTATGCATATCCTTGGATTATCAACATAAAAACATTTGCCTTTAGGAGTGCGTGCAAAACTTGCATTTTGATGATAAGAAAGAATTTCTTGTAACTGCTTCACATAAAATGTATCAAGATTTTGAGCACCTTCACATGTGTGATCTTGAATATTTACATAGGGGCCCATGTATTATTTGTCATCCAACTTTCATTTTGCACTTTTGTTTTCATTCATCTCTACTATGGCAGAGTGACTCCACAATGTATTCTTTAGTTGATGTGTTATGCGAAGGTGAGTTATTGGAGGTTACTACGAGTCTAAATAAATTACCCTATTTACACTTAGTTACTTGAATTATTTTGTAGATTCTATTTCATCCAGCCAACGGACTTAGACACTCATGGATAGTAGTGATTTAGATAGCTCCATCAGCTCATTTTCACTTAGTGATTTAGTGAGTTCACCGTTTGTACTGATGGATATAGAAGATGAATCATCGAGCTCCTCTTTGCCAGCCCAAGGCAACATCATCTTGGATGTTCCTTAATAAGAACTCCTAAAAGAAAAGAATACAACCATCACAATGGAAATGATAGACTTGGATAGTTTCCTAGGTGCTTCTAGTGCTAATATAGGAATTTAGTATCTTAATACACAAATAGAAAATTTTTACTGAAGCTATTTATTCATATCAATACCTTGATTCAAATTGAATTTTTTGAAGCAAAGAAGGGAGACCTATTAGTGAGGGAATTATATAGTATGAGCTATAAGGCTATAATGCTAGAATTTTAGAAGAGACTCTGTCGAGATTAAAAGGTCAAGTTTGTACGAATGTAGTTATATCTATATGACCTTGGAAATCTGTATATTGTAGCTACCATGTAATTTTTCTCTTCCATTTCCTTGCCTTCCATGCACTTAAATAAGCTCCATACTAGTCCTCCTCTCTTCCATCCCCAACAACTCTCCCTAGATGCTCTAATATCAAATGAAATATTCTAACTCATCATCTGCCACTCTCCACCAAACCTCTTGCACCCCTAAAACCATGTCTAATTTCCATACATGGTCCTTGAGTTATGTAGATAGACCCATGGTAGGCATGGATGGAGTACAAGAAAAAAAAAATGATAGTAATCACGTTTTACAAATATAACTCTACAAAGACACACAACAACGTCATACACTCACAATATCTACTTAACAAACTCACAATATAGTGACTTATAAATAGATAATTTCTTCTCCTGCAAAAAGTTATTTGCAACCTTTGAGCTAACGAGAGGTTTTATTTGCATTGTTAGGTTGATATTTGGATTGATATTCTTCTTTTCTATTTGCATGGGAAGCCTCAATTGAGCACCAAGGAGATAGATGGAAACAATGGAGGTTATATACTTACATGGAAGCAAGAGATTATACATACATTGATTTAGTCCTTTTTTCAATCCCCTTGGACCAACCTTAAGATCCTATATGTTGTGTAACTTTTTTTTTCTCTTATGAGGTCCGATACATGTTTATCTTCTTTTTCTTTATTTCATCTACTTTTGTAGACTTTCACCTATATGTTGTGTAGCTTTTTTTTTTTCTTATGAGGTCCGAGACATATTTGTCTTCTTTTTTTTTATTGGTTGACACCTTTAGTATGGGACTTGAGAATGCTTGTCCACCATTCACTCTCCCCAAACCCCCCCCACCCCCCCAAAAAAAACAAAAAAGAAAAGAAAAAAAAAATTAGGTCGAAATACACAAGGAAAGAGATCAAAACGTCTTCACAGATTAAAACTTCATTTTCGCCTTCAACGTTGCAAAGGGGATCACAAAGTATGACACAAGAAAATCATCATTTTTTTTGTCAAGGTCTTAGAAAAATGGTTTTTGACTTTCAGTTTCAAGCAATGAGCCCTCCTCTTGTGCAGGCAGAACTTGGAAAGCAATCGTTGAATAGCGCCATCAGCAATACAAAACAGAATCCCTCTTGAAATAACTATTTAGGGATCGGATGACAAGATGATAGGCTGCATACAAACGAAGTCAAGAAACTGCGGGTCAGCCATCGCCGATTGAGGCGTGCTCCTGTGCATGAAGAGATCAAAGTCAGAACTGTGGGACAGCCGAGGAGAAATCAGATGTGGTGCTGCATTGTTTTGTTGAAGGGCGAGACGAAAGAGTTCAGTTTTGTAGCGATGACGATCGATTTCTCAATGTCTTGTCAACCTTGTGAACCTGAGAAACCTGCGCAAACAATGGAGGGCCGAGGAAGATGGTCTGCCTCTAAGTCCCGAATTTCTGATTTAGATCTGTGCCTGAGATTCAGTTGCTTCAGATCAGTTGCTTAGGCATTCCTCTTAACTCTCTCTCTCTCTCTCTCTCTCTCTCTCTCTCTCTCTCTCTCTCTCTCTCTCTGTGGCAAGCATGAGGTTGCCAAGGGAGCTCGATCGCTCAGAGAGACAACGTTGCCCTCGCATCTACGTTCCTCTTTGCATCCCTCAGAGGTCGTCCCCGACGTTTGCAGTCATGGAATTGGTCGGTTTCACTTCTCCTTCGGCATCGGCAGACCTCGTGGAGACTCCTACTCCTGCATCGCTCACGGCATCCATGGCCGACAATTCTTCTGTACAGCCCTGCGTTCCTTTCTCACCTGCAGGGGGAAAACACGACCTCTGTAATGCATACGCTGAAAGCTCATCCACGCTGTCTCGGATATCTGGGCGAGAGATAGTCCCGCAACGAAGCTCTGATAAACCTATGACTGAGATAAAGGTTGCACCTTTCACCTCGACAGCCATGAAGTCCTCTACGTCTGCTTCACAGGATATGACACACAGCGTGCATATGACCACGAGAGGAAACGTTGTGCATACAACGTCCATGGATTTCAAAGATGTCGTGCAGAAGCTAACAGGAGCGCCCGGAAAATCCGACGACGCGCGAGCAGCCGGGTCGCCGGAAGGAGCCCCTACGACGAGCAGGCCTCTCGCTCAGAAGACGTCGAGCTCCAGCAAGTCTGTAAGCGCTTACTCTGCAAAGCTGGATGCTATCAAGAGCTTAAAGAAATCCTTTAAACTCTTGCACAGGAGAAACGCCGCCACCATCCGCTCCATAAAGAAACTTCATGCCGAGACGCCCCTGACGTTCCAGGGGTCGATGCAGCCGGCGCCATCTGTGAGCCCTGTAACGCCATTCACCTCGTTCTTCGACCTGGCTTGCAGTGGAGGAGACGGATCGAAGAAACACCAGAGCAGCCCTTGCCCCATTATTTCTTCACCTT
Organism: Ceratopteris richardii; assembly: GCA_020310875.1. NCBI lineage: Eukaryota > Viridiplantae > Streptophyta > Polypodiopsida > Polypodiales > Pteridaceae > Ceratopteris > Ceratopteris richardii. The sequence goes on along the minus strand of CM035428.1, from coordinate 108,265,375 downwards.
CTCACCAATCGATTGCAGAATCCGAACATGTATCAAACACGACCAGCAAGAGTGCCATCAGCTGCGGATCGGTACGCACGGAGAGTGCTTCATTTCAAGAGAATCGGGAATCTCCTTCGAACAAAGCTATGGCAGGCTCGCTTTTATTGAAGCTCTTTCCAGAATCTCCTCCTAACCTGAATCAAGAAGCAACAGGATCGACATTCGATCTTATTGAAGCTCCGCCTACCTGAATCACACAACCAGATGCCATACCGCCATAGCTCGGCTACTGTGATCTGTTCTTGTTGTTATATTGTCATTCTGCACACATCCGGGCCCTCTCCTGTTTCCAGTGAAGAGGTGCTTGACGTGCGCACTTTTTAGAGTGTCGCTCCATCAACACGACCTCTGTGTGATGATGAGGCGTTTCAATTAGCTCGACTCCCAAGTCCTGTGTTTTCCTCCCGTAGGAAATAACAACAAGCTTGGAGCCATGGTACGCATACCAAAGCTTTCGCTAAGCTTAAGGAGATAGACGCTGAATTACAGTATGGTAAGCTGATGCTTTTCAATCTTTAGTGCTGTAGGAGATAATTTGTTGGTTCTCAGGGTCGAAATAGCTCCGCTTCCGTAGTTTAATGCATAATACAGACTCTTTAATATGTAGAAACTGTTTTCTTGTGATCGCAAGTTGGAAAGTCGGCAATCCAACCACTTGTTTCTTAGGCAATAGAAACGTTTAGTCTTCTTCAACCAGCTTCGCAATAGAATCATTGCTTTTGAGATTAATTATCTGCTTCATTAGTTATCTAACTGCGCGACATCAGAGTGATTAAGCACTTAAACAAATATTTCCGAACTAATCATGGTGATTAAGCAGTTAAACAAGCATTTCCGAACTACTGTTTAATATGTAGAAACTGTTTTCTTGTGATTGCAAGTTTGGAAGTCGGCAATCCAACCACTTCTTTCTTAGGCTATGCTAGAAACGTTTAATCTACTTCAATCTTCGCAATAGAACCATCGTTTTTCAGACTAATTATGCGCGACATCAGAGTGATTAAGCACTTCAACAAGTATTTCCGAACTAATCATGGTCATCGTTGATGGCATTAATAATGTGTCGAAAATTTCATCATTGGTATGTACACTGAAAAAATGCATAGATATGTGTCTTAGTAAGTGCATCAAATGCATGTCAAGAAAACTTGACATGCATTTCACTATGCAAGCTTGACATGCATTCCTCTATGCATGTCGTATATTTTCTGTTCACTATGCATAAGCATGCATTCCAGGAGTATGCATGTCATTACACACGTAAATCTTATGCGCCCACTATTAAATCTATTTGTTCAATGATTCAGTCTCAAATATATTCAATGTATAAACGAAAAAAGTTTGTGGTTGAATTTCACAACAAAGTTTCATTTTATATCTATTATAAGTGCATTGAAATAGGCAGGTTCAGCCGTAGCCTACTCTCCCGTGCTTGAATTAATAAAAGAACAATTATATAGTGAATGTGCTTAGTGCCCTTGGGATCCCCTGTATCCCACAAAGCAAGGGTATAATGGCATCGAGGCACGAAAGATATGATAGACCAAAATCACAAGGATATTTAAGATTTGATAGGTGACAAACATTTTAACATTTTAAAGAGAGTTGGTGAGAAGTTTAATGATTTTTTCATCATCTTCATGAGAGACTCAATTGCTTTTAATCTTATTGTTTTCCAAGGCAAAAATCATACGACATCTCAAAGGTAGATATTTTTCATAATTACATATTTGTCTACCTAATAGGAAGAGAGATTTTTCAATCAACCACTCTTTCAGATGGCCATCAAAGTTGATCACACATCTTTCTTTCCATATCTTCCAGAGCACTTCCCCTATGATATTGCTGTTCTACAAAGTAGAAGAGCAACCAATTGTTTCTTGAAGTAATGCTTGTGTCCAATTGATTTGCTTTGTTAAGCTCAAAATCCTAGTGAGAGACTACCAAATTAGGTAGCTCCTAGGGCATGAGAAGAAGAGATCGTCAAGGTCCTCTCTACCCCAAATGTAGTGCTTACACCAATGAGGGGCCTCACATATTTTATTAGCTTTGGCATTGTTCCGAATTCCATGATGGAGGATTTTCCACACAAGAACTGATTTTTTTCTCTCAATGAGAGGATGCCACAGGTCCCCACACATGATTTTCCATCTTTTGCAAGACTAGTTTCGACACCATGAGGGATATATGAAAGTCAAGCTACTTATGTAATCTCATAAATTTATCCAATTTATTATTGTTGATCCATCTAAAGCCTTCAATCGGGGGTGGGTCATTCCCAAAAAGGAGACCATTCTTTGAGTTGTCCCAATAGTAGGTTATGTGTTTGGGAAGGCACCAGTAATCAAAGTCAACTCTCCTATTAAGATCTATGTCCTCAAAAATCTTATCTAATGACCTCTATCATGGTTCAAGAGATTCTTTCAGTCCCTAAAACCTTTATTCCATAGCTTCTTTGATCTTTGGATGCTCTCCTATTCAACTTCTTTGATTCCCATAATAGCAAACCAAATAGAATCCTTTTTCCTAATATCGGTTGCCCCTTTCCAATCTTAATTAACCTTGATATATAGTTTCATCTGTTGAGATATCAAGCTCAACATGTGATGATCCAAGATGACACGTATCACTTTTTCATTTCTTTGATGTGTATAGTGGTCATGCCGATATATGTCAAGGACACTTCATTGAGCTTTAATAGATTTATCTACCAAGAGTGATGGCACATTTGTTTCTTGACAGCTCACTCATTTGCAGACATTAGGATTTTCCCTTATGTACTATTCTTTATATATTGCACTGGTTGTATTGTACTTTTTAAATCATTCTTGTACATTCCCTTTTTATGTAATAGAAGAAGAAGAAGAAGAAGATCATTATTCCTTGCCTCAATTTGATTTTGTGCTTCCCTTTGATTGTGAGTGTGTGTGTGTGATATCCCTTCTTTATCTCCTTCCTCCTGACATGGTATCAAAGCTATTGTGGCTGTAGAGAGATCGTGGAGAAGGACGATGATGAAGAGTATGCGAGAAGGCATGGAGAAAGTGCGATTCACAAACACACCTCGATTGCTATGAAAATCGGCGTGAAGGTAGAAGACCTCAAAATATTTTCGATATTTATCCCTTTAGGATCACTTGTTTTTGTTAGATTTCTATTTCCGAGCCATCTTGATCTCCGTTTTGAGCTTGCAAGGTGGGGCCCATAGAAAAACCAGGTCAATTTATAAAATTGTAACTTGTGTCCTGCTTGACTACACTCATATATCCAAATCAAGAATTTCAAGCCATCCCACGTTGTTGATACATGAAAAACTATGTTTTCTTGAGATTAAAATGTCACGTCATAGTGCGATAGTGTTCAAGTAGAAGTGCTGCTTGTAGTGTTTTATAGTCTTATGAATTGCTGTAGAAATGGAAAATGCAGATGGGATGAGTCAACTTATGAGCAAAATGTTGGACAAGAACAACTCATATATCCAAATCAAGAATTTAAAGCGATCCCATGTATTGTTGATACATGAAAAACTATGTTTTCTTGAGATTAAAATGTCACATCACAGTGCAAAAGTGTTCAAGTAGAAGTGCTGCTTGTAGTGTTTTATAGTCTTATGAATTGCTGTAGAAATGGAAAATGCAGATGGGATGAGTCAGCTTATGAGCAAAACGCTGGAAGTACAATGAAGGAGAGAACAAAAATACTCCAAAGTTACTGGAGAGGAATCGGTCTGCAAACCAACTAAGAGCATATGAAGAATGGAATCAAGGAGCACGAAAGGTAATGTATTGGCTATCTGTTAGCATAGAGGATGGCATGATTGGGCCCATACAGGATGCCAAGACTCCGAAGGAGGCTTGGAATAGTTTTATCACATTGTATGAGACCAATAACTTAAGAACGAGCTACATACACTAGAGAAAAAGGGCATGTCAGTAAATGACTACACACTAAAAATCAAAAGCATATGTGAGTCACTTGCATCTATTGGCATGAATGTAGATCATGATGGTTAGGTGGAAGTGTGCTTTTGTGGTTTAGGAGCTGCATATAAGCAGTTTAGAACTTCTATCTAGACAAGGGAAATATTCCGAATTTTGTTGATCTTGTATCCATGTCGATTATTGAAGAAAAGAATCTTGATGAGGACTCAAAATCCCAAGGAAAATCTACTTGTGAGTAGGTATTCTACTCTAGTAGAGGAAGAGGTAGAGGTAGAGGTTTCAAAAGTACAAGAGGAAACAGTAACCAAGACCAAGGTCAACATCAGAATCATGTAGGAGGTAGAGGGCAATTTCGAGGCAAGGGAAGCCAAAGATGTTGGTACAATTACTCCAAGCCTAAATTCTTGATCATTTATCCTAAGGCTCATATGTGCATTCATGTATTAGCACATGAATGATCTCTTGTAAAAGATTGACTTTTTACTTCTTGTAAAAGTGCATATATGGAATCACTTCAATCATGAGTTATAAGGAGGATCTTTTGACATCTTATTTGGTGAGGAATTATGGAAAATCAAGTCCTAAAACTTTGGAACACTTTTAGGTAGATACTCAAATTCAAATTCGAATCTTGGCTCCAACAAAAGGCTATAAAAAGGGATCATCTAGTCGTGTGGAATGCAACCAGATATAGTAGAGATTTGCGAGGAATTTATGTGGCATATTGATCTCACATTATAGCTCTACTATTGCCCTCACATTATGCAATCATTCATTGCTAAGGTCAATGTAATCTAAAATACATATAGCTATCTCATATCTCATACCTTCTACTCTGTCATGTACCACTCAAAATAGCGAACTTTTGTGATCTTTTTCTCAATGTATACTTGATCGTTTGACATGATTTCAGTTGGTATAGATTTTAAGGACTCTCTATTTTCTTATTACCAAGTCTCATTGTCATTGCCTCAGCCATTCTAAAGTTATGAGCAAAATAGTGCTTACTAGTCTGCATACTGCTAGTACCCAAAAATATCAGAATTCATCTCTAACTTACTAAGAATCATTCTCTAAGCATGGTCTACCATTTCAAGTGAAATAACTTGTATAAGTTAGCTACCTAAGTTAATTAGATATTCCCAAATAAATGTTTTCTAATTGTTAGCAGAGAAGGACTACTGTTCATTTCTTTGAGCAAGTGTAGTGACCAAAATAACAAGTTTTTGGCTCACATTGAAACTCCAACTTATGTGTTTTGATCCAATGGTTTGAGGATCATCTTCCAAAGTACTTGGGTGATTACTTGTGCTTCTTGGAAATCTCAAGAGGTCTATTTTGCACTCCTCAACTGAATTTTGGCTAGTGTGAAGCAAGAACTTGTAATACTATCTCATCTCTGGAAGGTGTCCACCATCTCCTCCAAGAGTGGTATCAGAACAACATTAAGGTAAAATGGGAGATGGATTTCCATCATTCATTGATAGATTGGACAAGGGAAATTATCAAGATTGGTCCCTAAGGATGAATGCTTACCTCCAAGGAAGAAGTTTGTATGGATACATATCTGGAGCTGAAGAAATGCCAACCCTTAGAAGCAAACATCAACCTACAAGAGAGGAGTAAGAATGGCTAGCTGCATCCTGTGTAAAGGATGCTCTAGCCAAGTGTTATATACTCAATTCAATATCTGATTTCTCATTACCTCATATTAGGAATAGCAAGACTTCCCAAGAAACTTGGGAAGTATTATCTTCATACTTCTCATCAAATAAAAGGGCTAGGAATAACCTGCTTTGGATGCAGTTCACAACCTTGAAGAAGCAACCAAAACAAAGTGTAGCTGACTATGTGAACAAGATGAAGGATGTAGCTGATCAACTAGGGAGTATTGGAGAATAAATAGAAAGAATGGAGATACTTCTAGAGGTAATCAACGTTTTTCCCTTTACACAGATAAAAATAAGAGTAAAGATAAAGGCAAAGGTAAGAGGAATGAAGAAGAAGCAAGTACCTCTCAAGTGAACTTCACAGGTAGAGAAAGAAGTACTAGAGAAAGGGGCAGAGGAGCAAAGCAAGGCACGAGGAGACCCTAAAACTCTCCACCTTGCAACATTTCTGGCTTGAACAATCATTCCATAGATGAATGCTTCAAGAACACAAAAAATCAGAGAGGAAGAGGCTTCCATAGAGGAGGCTATGGACAATCAAGAGGTAGGTTCAATAATGGGGGAAGCAACTACCATCAAAATTACAACCAAGGCTACAACAACAACTACCAAGGAGGCTTCAAAGGAAGAAGAGACTACAACAAGTATACAAATTATCAAGAGGATTGTCTATTACTTATGAGTATGACAACCAAGCAAGGTAAAGATGATGAGTACCTATTCTATATTGATTCTAGTTGTTCCAATCATGTAGCAAGCAATGTAGCATTATTTTTTGACCTTGAAGAACCCAAAGGAAAACATGAATTTCATACAGGTGATGACACTAGGCACTCAATAAAGAAGATTGGAAATGTTAAAGCATCTGATGGTAACATGAATCTTCTAAGTAGGGTATTATATGTACCAACAATAAGCAAGAATCTAATGAGTGTTGGACAGATTTTTGAAAAGGGTTTACAGGTTAGATTCACAAGGCATGGAGCATATGTGGATGACCCTCAAAAAGGATTCAAAAGGATTGCAAAAGGTGAGAAATCTGGTAGACGTTTTACCTTTGAAGTTGAAGATACAAGGAATATTGCACTCTTCAATTATAAGGATCAAACCTTATCTGAATTGGAGATATGGCATAAAAGACTAGGTCATATAGATGAAAGGACATTGAAGCAAATATGCAGGGATTAGAGTATGCTTGGCATCCCAAATATGTCCAAGCAACACATGATTTACAAATGTGGAGCATGCCAATTTGGCAAGTCACATAGGCTACCATTTAACAAAAGAGGATACATGTATGAAGACTACTTGGAGCTTGTACACACAGATGTATGGGGTCCTAGCAGAGAGCCATCAAGTTCAGGGTCAAGGTATTATGTTTCATTCATAGATGACTATAGTAGATGGACAAAACTTTATTTTATGAAGCATAAAGATGAAGTCTTCACTTGTTTCAAAAAGTATTTGGCATTGGTTGAGAATCAAACAGATGGAAGTTTAATTTGAAGAGGCTCATATCTGATGGAGGTGGTGAGTATTTCTCACATGAGTTTGACTCCTTCTTACAAGATAGAGGCATAAAGAGGGAACTTATAACGAGGTACACTCCTGAACAGAATGGAGTGGCAGAAAGAAGAAATAGATTAATAGTACAGGGTTCAAGATCAATGTTGAATGATAAAAAACTTTCTAACTATTTATGGGTAGAGGTTGTTTCCATAGACACTTACCTAATCAATAGGCTTCCATCCAAGTCTTTGGACGGGATGACATCTTATGAGGCATGGAATGGTAGGAGACCTTCTTTAGATCATTGTAAGATCTTTGGGTGCATTGCTTATGCACACATACCCTCATAGATTAGAGGAAAGGCTTGATCCAAAAGCTAAAAGATGCATATTCATTGGCAATGATCAGAATTAGAAAGGATATAGGTTATAAAATCCCACTAATAAAGGATTTATAGTTAGTAGGGATGTGGTATTTGATGAAAATAACTCTTTGTTTGAAGATGATTGCAGGAAAATAAAGTTATCCTGACTTGAAAATGATTTTCCAAATCTAACCAAAGAGGAACCACATACATCAAAGGATATCAACTCAGAAGATGAAGGTCAAATTGAGTTCAAAGCTTGGAATTCCAAGGGAAAAACAAAGTACAAAAGTTTGAAGATATTCCAGAGTCATCCAATCAAGCACTTAGAAGATCTCAAAGGGAAAGCAAGAAACCTATAAGGTATGGCTATGACACATCACTAGTCACAAGCATTCTATATACATGGCTAAGGATTCTATGTCAGAAGAACCTTCTTCATTTGAAGAAGCCAATAAGAAGAAAGAATGGAAAGAAGCTATGCAAGAAGAAATTGAAGCACTTCAAGAGAATAGTACTTGGGATTTGGTTCCAAAAAAACCATTCATGAAGGTAATAGGATCGAGGTGGATTTACAAAGTGGAAAAGAATTCAAATGGTACAATAAATAGGTATAAAGCTAGACTAGTAGCAAAGGGGTTTTTCGAAACCCATGGAGTGGATTATGAGGAGACCTTCTCACCTATAGCTAAGATGCCAACTATCAGAGTCTTAGTAAGTATTGCTGCTTCAAAGAATTGGAACTTGTACCAATTAGATGTTAAAAATGCATTTCTTAATGGGTGGATCTCTGAAGAGGTCTTCATGGCTCAACCACCAAGATATAAAGACAAAGACAAACCTGATTATATATGTAAATTAAGGAAAGCATTGTATAGTTTAAAGCAAGCTCTTAGGGTGTGGAACCATAGGTTGGTCACATACTTGCAGGACCAAAGCTTTGTTGTAAGCAAGGCAAATCCTTCATTGTTCATTAAAAAGACTAATTCAGAGGTTATTTATCTATGTGTTTATGTGGATGGCATCATCATTATAAAAAATGATGCCAATGGCATCAAGAAGATCAAAGCCCAGATGAAGGAGGAGTTCAAGATCAATGATGTTGGATTACTTGCATATTTTCTTATCTTAGAGATTGTCTATATAGATTCTGGTGTCTTCATTACTCAGAGGAAGTACATCCATGATGTGCTAGTTAAGTTCAAGATGGAAAATGCAAAAATTGCAGGTACATCCATGGAATTGAACCATAAGCTCAATACACATGAAGGAGAGCTATTTCAAGACATTAGGTTATCAAAGACTTGTTGGGAGTCTCAATTATGCAACCCTAACAAGAGTAGATATATGCTATAGAGCGAGTACATCGAATGCAGATTGGGCTCACTCAAAAGATGATAGGAGGAGCACCTCTAGCCACTTATCTTTTGTAGGATCTAAGTTAATTTCATGGTCATCAAAGAAACAACCAATTGTGGCATTGTCATCAAGTGAAGTTGAATATAGGGGCTTAGCATTGAGCAAATGCAAAACATGTGATAATCTTAGCAGCATATGATTAGCACAGAATCTTGTTTTTCATGCTAGAACAAAGCATATCAAGGTACATTATCACTTCATCAGAGAGAAGCTATCAGTAGATGATATTGATCTTGTTTATGTGAGAATGAATGAGCAGGTTATTGACATTTTCACTAAAGCACTTGGAGGAGAAAAGCTGAAGACGTTTCGGAAGATGCTTGGATTACAAGACATGATGTTGAGCTTCAGGGGGAGTGTTGAGATATCAAGCTCAACATGTGATGCCCCAGGATGACATGTATCACTTTTTCATTTCTCTAACATGTATAGTGGTCACACCCATATATGTTAGGGATACTTCATTCGAGCTTTACTAGATTTATCTATCGAGAATGATGGTGCATTTGTTTCTTTCCAGCTCACTCATTCGTGGACATTAGGATTTTCCCTTATGTAGTGTTTTTTATATATTGCACTTGTTGTATTGTTGTTTTTAGTTCATTCTTGCACATTCTTTTTTTGTGTAATAGAAGAAGAAGAAGATCATTCTTCCTTGCCTCAATCTGAGTGTGTGCTTCTCTTTGATTATGAGAGTGTGTGTGTGAGCTCTCTTCCTTATCTCCTCGTCAAATCATCTTGTTCCAAATCTTCCATATCAAACAAACAAGGTAAGATCCTTTCGAAGTCACTAAATGTTGAGTAAACAACAAGATGAGCAGACCAAGATCCTTCCACATAGGGATTCCCTGAAGCATAAGAGAGGATTTGTCTTTGAGAATTAATTTTTCCCAAGAGGCTTCCGTACCGCACCATGATTCGATCATCCACTTGGCAACCAATGTATTTGGCATGCCTCCCACATTGAGAATGCTCAATCCACTAGACTCTTTCTACTTCTCTCACAAGGCCCACTTGATCTTGGGCATGCTCCTTCTATTGGGATCCTCAGTCTAGAGGAAATTATTACAAGCACTTTGAAGCTTTGCTAATTCTTTGTCTTTTCATCTAAAACATGCAAAAAAATAGATAATTGATGAAATGAGGAAGGTGTTGATCACCATAGCATGCCCTGCTAGGTTGAGCTTCATGCCCTTCCAACAGAAAAAATTATTATTCAATTTGGCTAGAACAGAATTCGAATGTTGGCCATAGAAACTTGAAAACCCATCAGGATGGCAAGAAGCCAAAAAATCTATCCACTATGTATTTCTTTACATCCCTAGTTAGTCAAGAATTGTGGCGAGGACCCAAAAATGGCCTTGAAAGCAATATTGGTGTGGTTTACTTTAGATTGAGATGCAACATAGAAAACATTTAGATATGCCACAAGGTGTTGATATTATTAGGGTCATTATGCACAAAAGCATGTGTCATCAGCGAATAGTCTTATTAGCATCTGCTTGGGACTATTAGGGAGCTAAAGGCCTTGGATCTATCCTAAAAGGCCCTAATGGTCAACCAAGAAGCTAAGACCATCGATGGGAATGTCAAAAAGAAGAGGATCCAAAAGACAATTGTGTGTAGTAGAGCATTTTAACTTGGTTTCTTGGGAGAGTTGACCATTGATATTAATTAAATTCAAGGCATTCCCCATAATTGTAGATATCATGTTGATGAATTTAGGCCCACAACCTATGTCATTTAGGGATTATAGAATGAAATCCCACTGTAGGTGATCGTATGCTTTGTCAAACTTGATCTTGATGAAGAGGACATCTAAAGAGGATTTCTTAGAAAATTGGATGCCTTCCCACACATCAAGAGTTGCCTCCAAGATGAATCTTCACTTTTTGAATCCCTTTTGGTACTCACTGATCCATGAGTGCAAATGGATGGTAATGCAATTCAGAAGAACCTTAGCTAAGATCTTATAACCACTTTAGAGCATAGTGATGGGCCACAAGTTTTCGATCATGTTTTTCTATCTTTTTTTGTGAATTAGTTTGACTCTACTAGGAATATGGGTGCATAGCACCACGATGCGACACACTTTCATCACTATGTGATTGTGCATTTCCTCGCGCTGGGCGTCGAGTGCACACTATTTCTTAAATGATGATAATATCAATGTTGTTTTGCTATTTTTGAGGTTCTTAATGAGGTGAATTGAAGCATCACTAATGCAAACATTGCACTTTCGACATATCAATAGTGTCGCATATGGGATGTTGTTTTGTGTTGCATATGCAATGCTCAAAGAGATTATTCACAAATTCACATTTACAACATTTTTACATCACTTGTGTGATGATTGCATTTGATCAAAATAAAAAAAAATGTTGGACCGCTCTTTGATCATCATTTTGCATGCATCTCATCAAAGAGCAATCCAACGCCCATATCTGCACTGTGCATAAGAGCTCTCTCTCTTTCTCAATCTCTCACTTTTCAACTCTCTCTCATTGTCTCGCTCTCTCTCTCTCTCCCTCTCTCTCTTTCAATTTCTCTCTCTCTCTCTCTCCTTTTCTGTCTCTTTTGATCGCACTCTCTCCCTCTCTCTCCCTCTCTATTATAGGTTATTCAAGGAGTTCAATGAGCCTAATATATAGCTAATTATTATAACTACAAATTTCATTGTTTGTATATCATTTAAAGTGTTTTTTTCTCATTAATTTACATTCTCACACTTACACATTCACATGCACATATACAAGTATACAATCACATGCATCTTCATGCATACACATACACACATGTACACACATACACATAATTATACACATACACAGGCCCATACACACATATACACACAGATACACATACACATGCACATACACACACATAAACACGTACACATACACATACACATACACATACACATAAGCATACACATACACATACACATACACACACATACACATACACATGCATATGCACAAACATATCTACATGCACATTCATGGACATGCATGCATGCACGCACACATACACATACACATACACACATAAACACATACATACACACATGCATATGCATATGCACATGCACATGCATGCACATAAAGATGCTCATGCATACAAATGTAGATGCATGCACATGCATCCACATGCACATGCACATGCATCCACATGCATCCACATGCACATGCACATGCATCCACATGCACATGCACATGCATCCACATGCACATGCACATGCATCCACATGCACATGCACACACATGCTCATACATATACACATGCATATACACACATACACATACACGTGCATATATACACATACACATGCATACACACAAATATATCTACATGCACGTACACATACACATACATATACACATACACATACACACATTAACATGTACTTATACCCATGCATATGCACATGTACATGCACATGCATGCACATGCATGCACATGCATGCACATGCATGCACATACATATGCACATGTGTTGCTCTAGCACAATGGTGAGAACCACGTTAAGAAGCTTCACCTCCTTAATGTCAATCCGCGGAAGAGGTAGGAGTGATATGAAGATCGTGAATGTGAGATGATGTGAGAGTGAAGGTGAGAAGCACAAAGATGCACACGCACATACACACACACAATAAAGAGACAAGCAAGACACAATGGAAGGTGGGAAATTAGCTCTATTACTCAAGAATACTATTACAAGCTCAAACTCGCTCTAAGCTCACACTAGCCAACATGAACCAACCTCAAAAATGAGCTCTCTAGCTCTTTTTATAGTTTCTAGACTAGTTTTGACCGGTTTCACATCTAGTGACCGGCATAGTTAAAAAATAGGTCCTAGATGTTATTTGGAAGGGTAAACGATGTCTAAAAATAACGAAAACTGGTACGAGCATTCTACCTAAGCTCCTCAAGCTCGAGGACTCCTGGGCTTGCACAAAATGGAGCTATGGATTACAAAATGGGGTTTTGTCTATATTACATATGTTACAAGAGTGATGAAAATCACTGTTGGATGTTTGAAGAGGTAATAAAAACATAATTGTTTGAAAAAATGATCCGACTGGCTCCCTGCTCCGTCTTTACATGCTTCCATGTCGTCTGTGCCTCTGACTGTGCCTCTGAGTGCTTCCAACAACATGCATGCAAATATAGATGCATGCACATGCATCCACATGCACATGCACATTCATGCTCATACATATACATGGATAGACACACATACACACAGATACACATACACCTAAATACCACATACACCTAAATATACACATACATATACATATACACATATACATACATACACAGATACACACACATTCATGCATATATACACACAAACACAAATATAATATGAATGAATTATATAATTAAAGTAATAAATCACATGTTAAATAGAAACTATAATAAAAATCATTAATACATTTTTGACATTAATTAGTACCATAGACATAATTAAAAACATATTTGAAATGAGAAAATATATATTAAACATAAAAAATGTTTGTGTGTCAATGTAAATAATACATCAAATGTAGAATGTCAATCATCTGAATCCCCTCTTAATCATAACCATCCACATCATCATGATCATCATCATCATGATCATCTGAAGAGGCATCATGGGTAGAGGGTTCAACACTCTCTGAGGATTGATATCGTCGCTCATGTGTCTATCTCTCCACATCATCTGCCTCTCCATAATACTCCTGTATTACATATAAAAAACATAAATAAATAAAACATATAAAACATCAGTAAAATAAAATAAATTATATGAAATTTAATAATACTCACAAAAGCATTTGGATGATCTCACATGTACTCACTCAGGTGTCGATATCCACAATGTGTAGCAAATTTGATTTTCTTTTTTGTAGGATATCGACCGTAATATTGTTGATGCATTGAAACAAAAAAAAAGATTAATGATTAGTGTTTTAAATAAAATAAAAATTATAGTTTCAATAATACATATACTTACAAATGTAGCAGCAAAACCATGATGGCACATTTAGACTAAGCATAATGTATGAGGTGACTCAACTCTCTTCTTTGCAATATCTTGTGTTTATTTACTGAAACAAAAGTACATTAATTAAATGTAAAATATTTACAAAGCATATGAGAATTATAACTCACAGTAATTTAAACTATTTTGTATACCTTTTGCTGAGGAAATGATTCCCAAAGATGTAGCTATCTATGAAAATACCACCATGTCTCAGGTGGAATTTCATGCTCTTCTCTTTTTTTTTTACCATGCAATATCACCTGTTATTTTAATATCCAACAAAAAAGGGATTAGTATATAAAAAAATTAAATTTATAAACATGCATACACACATACATACACTTAGACATACATACATGCACTAACACATACATACATATAGATACACATACACATACACACACATACGCATACACACATACACACATACATACACTTAGACATACGTACATACACTTACATATGCATACATACATACATATACACGTACACATACATACACATACACACACATACACATACACACACATATACATACACACACATATATACACACACATAATAAATACATACAAATTTATAAACATGCATACACACACATACATATACATGTATACACATCCACACACATACATAGGAAATACATACACATTTATAAACATGCATACACACATACATATACATACATACACACATACATACACATATAAATACTTACACATACATACACATATATACATATATGCAAACATACGCATACACACACATATATAATAAATACATGCACATATACACATATACATAGACAGACATGCATACACACATAGATAACACACAAACATACACTTACACATATATACACACACATACACACAAATGCATACACATACACACATACATACATACATACATACATACATACATACATACATACATACATACATACATACTTACATACATACATACATACATACATACATACATGCACACACACACATCATACATTTATGATTTTGTATGTGTATTTATATATCAAAATGTGTATTTGTATATATGTGAATGCGTGTGTAAATGTATATATGTGAACATGTATGTATGTAAATAATCAGATTATTAATATCTAGTACCTTTTTTTGCTACACAATAAGATTCTAATCAATAAGAGGGAACTCCACCATCGTCCCCTAAGTGTGCAAGGACCACTTACTATAAGTATATCAAACTTTTAATTCTAATATTCGATAGATACATACATGACTGATATATGTTTTTTATTGTTTTATTATAATCAAATTTTGATCAATCAGAGGGTACTTCACCACCTCTTACCCATGCAACGACTTCACATGTGTCATCTGATAGGAATTATGACGCTTTTTACTATCAACGACATATTACATGTTGGTGTAATTTTTGCTATGGCACGTATCAAAGACCACGATTGGAATGTATTGAACATGAGATAGATTATGGTATTTTTGACCATGCACCACCACCTAATCAATGTGATAATGCTTGGGTATGTATTGATTCCATAAATTAATGTCATTTTATTTTAAGATCATATACAAAGTTAAATTATACTTAATGTACATGAATATTTGCTCGATGATGATGATGATGATGATTCTCCTACTCATAATGCTAATATGTCTCGTACACGTCATGGACATGCCGTTTATCAATTACAAGTCAAGGTTTCTTGAAATCCTCTACCTCCTGGTTTATAGACTAAAATAGTTGGAGATTATCCATTACCAACTCATGACATCCTCTAGTACAAACATATTATAGAAAAAGATATGGAGGATGACATAGAGGACCACTTCCTTTAGACATAGAGGTTTTTAACTTTTGGGATAATCGCTATATGATTGCTCCCTCCACTATCACTAGTTCTAGTTGTGGTTTCTTTATTGTAGAGGAGTTGTATGTGCCTCCGAACTTTGAAGTCACTTTTATGTCATTTTGTGGTCCTATATATACATGGGGGATTGGCATTGAATTACACTCACGTTCAAAGCATGAGTACTTATGGATTGTGCTTAAATGCAACTTCTCTTGCTAGTAGAGGGATTACACATACAAAAAATGAAAGATTGTATATTGATGGAGGACCTTAAATGCATGGAAATATAGCAAGTTTAATAAAAACAATAGTCAAGGATATATGTGAAAATAGTCATGAATCACCATACATGAGTAGAGGTGTAACAAGATATGTAGTTGTTAATGCTATTACTTCATTACATGTTGGTGATGAATTATTAGTAATTTATGGATGACATAGACCTCCAAGAGCACCTTTTAGCTAGAGAGCAATGAAAACTCTTTTCAAATTAAGTTACATATTTCAATCTATGCTTTAAGTTTATTTTTCATTCATTATGAAATACTAATAATCTTTATTCATGTATGTAGGTTCCAAGGTATGATGTTGATGATCTTCCACCACACCATTCAGAGTTGTTAGTACGACCTCATTTATCAGAAGCATCCATGAGGAGGCAATGCAAAAGTCATCCTATAGAATATGCAATATTGAAAGAAATATATTCAAAAGAAGATAAAGTACAAGATTTTTGCGATGATGATGATGATGATGGCATTCCAGATCTTATTGAGGATTGGTATCAAAATGATAGCAAAAGCATTGATATTTCTAAAAATGAGAAATATCTTTGAGAAGAATATCTAAAGCATATATATTAAGGAAGTAGATTGACATGAGTAAGTGTAAGCTTACTTATTCTCAATCTTCAAAATCATTTCGGATGGATTAATGTAAATGTTTTGATACTATTAAGGTATTATTTTAAATTTTCTATATATATATATATATATATATATATATATATATATATATATATATATATACATACATACAAACACACACACACACATAAAAAAAAAAAGAAAAAAAAAAAAAAAAAAAAAAAAAATATATATATATATATATATATATATATATATATATATATATATATATATATATATATATATATATACATATACATATAAATATATACATCAATATACATACAAAAATATATTGGTGAACTTTACCCAAGCCTACATGCTTTATATGCTTGATATTATGATCATTTGTAAGTCACATGTGTAGTCATGTCAACACCTCTTGTAAAAGAGTACATTTTATCTCTTGTAATTGTGAAAAAGAAAAAGGAAAAGAATGGCTTGCCTCATCCATGATGTAGAAAGAAAAATCGTGGCTCTAACTACCTAAAACCACGAATTAGTGAGCTGAGGGAATAATTCCTAACTTTGGGGATCACTTTTAGGTGGAGCCATTTGAATTGGAATTCAAAACTCCCTCCAAGAGCTGCTATAAAAAGAGCAAGAAGGAAGAGGCGAATAGCAAGCCTTGTACGTGACCACTTCATGTCATTTTGTAGAGATTGAAGAGCTTAATCTATAGCTCTATCATTCTACTGCCATTGTGGAAAGATTCATTGCCAATGTGGTTGTAATCATATGTGAATTTATACATTCATCATTCTCTACTTCTTTGTTTTGTTCTCTGCTATACTCACTTAGAGTAGTAACTTCAGAAGGTCATAACTCGAGCTCTACTCAATCTTTTTCAGTGTTTTAACATGAGTTGGATTTCTCTCATTGCCTAGTTATCTCCTACAAAGTTTCATAATGATTGAGTTTTTAATCTGGGAGAAATCTATATTTTACTAGGCACTGGTCTATCTCTACAGAGCCCCGAGAATGGTGGGCATGTTCCAGATTTTGTTAAAAGTTGTTCTCAGTCCTAAGTTGATCATTTGAAGTGTTTTAACTTGTATTAGCAAGCTTCCTAAGTCTCTTTGATATTCCCAAAAGGAATTTATCTAATTCGTACCAAGTTGAGAGCTTTCTAGCAGGTGTACGTTCAAAAATAGCAAGTTTTGGGAGCTATTCATTTTGCAATTAGTTTGTCTTGCCTTAAACTTTTGAGATACATGTTCCAAAGTACTTGGCCAATATTTTTGTGGATTTAGGAAGCTCAAAGGGTCTACTAATCAACTCTGAAGTCTCATTTGGCTGGTGTGAAGCCGGTTGTAACAACACCAACTCATCTTGGGATTGCATCCACCATCTCTCTTCACAACATATACATACTTATATACATGCATGCATACACACATACACACACATACACATACATATACATACATACACATGATATGAAAGTAAAGAAAAAGTGATAAAAGCTAAGGTGAGAACAACACTTTTTGTGTACCCATCTTGTAGATGAAAATACATGGAAAATCAATACGAGTTTACATTATCTAGAATAGAAAACACCAACATGTGAAAAAAATGAAAAGATGCTATAAGAATAGAATCCTGCTCTTTGTCATCGAATCTTTCCATCTTTGATTTGAAAACCTTTAGAATCTTCCACATAAATTTTCTTCTCTCATTTTCCAAATGACCTAATACCTACATTGCTAACTGCTTTGTGAACTTTGCTGACAAATGTGTAAGTCAGAGTTACCAAAGAAAGTATAGATCATCTGGAGAATGGGAGAATCAAATTTATTGAAAAGATTCTAAAGGTTTCCAAATCAAAGATGGAAAAAAAATTGTTGCCAAAGAGCCAAAGAAGAGAATCCTCTTTGGATCATTGGCATTGAATCTTTTTCCATCTTTGATTTGGGAACCTTTAGAATCTTTTAGATGAATTTGATTCTCCCACTATCTAAACAACCTAATTCCTGCATTGCTAACTAAGAATTGCACTTTACAAATAAATGTGTAAGTCTTAATTAGCAAGGAAAGTTTTAAACTATCTCTAAAGTGGGAGAGGCAAGCGATCTAGTAGCCTACATAGACAAGTAACTACTTGCATGCAATAAACCAAAAGAAAGTTAAAAATAAAATGAAAAATTTTACAAACGCATACACACACATGCATATATACATATATACACATACACATACACACACAAACACATATACATACACATACACATACACATACACATACACATACACATACACATACACACACATACAGAGTGATGGTTTGTGAGCTGAAATTTCAGCACTCATTTCAGTTTTCGTCGAACTGAAGATTTTGTCACATTCTTGTTCCTTAGTGAAATGGCGGGCAGCAATGACTTGTTTGGCATGCTTCAAGCTGAAGATGAGCTTGATGGGACCAACTATCCAATGTGGTCTTACATGATGAAGCATATTCTTGTTGCAAAACAACTTTGGAACATAGTGGCAGATGTAGATCAAAGACCGGCAGGTGCTTCTACTTCACAGTCTACTGTCACAGATGGAGCTTCTTCTTTGAGTATAGTGGTTTCTCCTTCTCCACCTACACAGGAGCAGCTTAGATGGGATGGAAAAGATGCTCAAGCTCATGCTTTGATTGCACTTTCAGTGAAGCATCATATAGTTCCACACATTCGGTCATGTTCTACATCGAGATAGGCATGGGACACTCTTGCTTCTTTGTATGCCGTGCGTAATGAAGCACGTGTTGCATACTTGAGGAAGCAACTTGAAGATGTATGTATGGCTGAAAATGAGTCGATGGATGTGTATGTGACACGCATCAAGGACTTGAAAGAGCAATTGACAAACATAGATGAGATCATTCTGGATGCATCACTCATTTCTACATTGTTGAAAGGATTACCGGAATCTTTTCAAAGCTTTGCTACTACACTTCGTTTGGTTGCAAAAGGAAATCCTAATATGTATGCATTTGATGAGGTTGTGTCTCTTCTTTTGCAAGAAGAAAAATCTAGAGTGAATAGGAGTGGTTTGATTGAGGGAACGCAAGCACTTGCTATCTCACAAAAGGGGAAAAGCAAGTATGGTTCAGCTTTGGGTTCATCAAAACCAAAGCCTCAAGCTTCCTCTTCCACTCATTCCTCTAATGATGGTGATTTCCAAAAAAAGAAGAGATGCAAATATTGCGGGAAGGCTGGTCATACTATTGATGAGTGTAGAAAGCTTGCAAAACGCACTGAAAAGAAGAAGGAATCCGGCATGTCTATTGCTGAAAATTCAGCAAATGCAAAGAATGATGAAGCTAACATGGCTCAAGATTTTTGGGCATGTGTTGTTACATGTCATTATGATGCTTCTTTACATTCTAAAAATATGGTTGTGAGTGAGGCTGATTCGGATTGGTTTTTTGATAGTGGTGCTTCAAAGCACATAACATCATGCAAAAGATTTTTTGCCTCTTTGAAAGATGCACCTAAAGGAGGACATGTGGTGTGTGCAAACAATGCCTCTTATCCTATCATTGGAGTAGGAGAAATTGAGCTTACGGCTGCAAATGGAGGTGTGATTCTCTTAAAAAATGCATTGTATGTGACCGGTATCAAGAAGAACTTAATTTCAGTTCTGTTGATTGCCAAAGATGAACTTCATGTACACTTTGTTGACGATAAGTGTATGGTTCATGATTTCAGCAATGGCGATGTTATCGTGATGTCCGGTACATTATGTAATGGTTTGTATCGCATGGATACATACAAGAGGGCTGCCTCGAATGCCTTAGTTGCTCATACTTCTTCCATGGCTGAAATGGAGCTTTGGCATGCTTGTTTTGGTAATTTAAACTTCAATAGTTTGCTCTAGTTGCAAAAGAAGGACATGGTTATTGGCTTGCCTACACTTGAGTCCATTGAAAAGCATGCATGTGAAGGTTGCATTCTTGGAAAAATGCATTGTGCTTCTTTTCCAAAAGATAGTCATACACACACTACAAGAAAATTGCAACTTGTTCATAGTGATGTATGTGGTCCCGTCAAGACTCCATCTTTTGGGAAGCGTGTATATTTTGTTACCTTCATTGATGATGCTACTTGCCATACATGGGTGTATCCTATGAAAGCAAAGAATGAGGTATTTTCTTGCTTCAAAGCATTTTTAGTTATGGCTGAAAATTTTTCTTCACAAAAGCTTTTGACTCTACGCACGGATCATGGTGGTGAGTACATGTCACATGAGTTTAATGCTTTTCTTTGTGAAAGAGGTATTTCACACCAATGTACGGTGCCATATACACCTCAACAAAATGGTGTTGCCGAGCGTAAAAATAGAACTTTACTTGAAATGGCACGATGTATGGTTAAAGGAAAGCATCTTCCTCATAAGTTTTGGATGGAAGCGGTCATGTGTGCAAACTATGTGTTGAATCACTGCCCTACAAAAGCATTGAGAGTCATCACTCCTTATGAGGTTTGGAATGGTCATAAGCTTATGGTTAGTCATATGCGTGTGTTTGGTTGTTTGGCATATGCTCTTGTGCCATCACAACAATGTCACAAACTTGATGACAAGGCAAAGAAATGTATATTTGTTGGTTATAGTGCTGAAAGTAAGGGATATCGGTTGTACCATCCATTGACGAACACAATTATTGTGAGTCAAGATGTAGTATTTGCTGAAAATTCAATTTTCCCTCTACTTGAATGCAAAAAACTTCCAATAGTTAGCTCACAAGATGTGTTTGATACACTCATGCCTTTGTTCCAAAATGGTGTGCTTGACTATGGCCATGTAGACCAGCCAACTGAGGTTCAAAGGGCTGAAAAATTCCAGCCAAATAGAGCTGAAAATGTAGAGAATTTCCAGCCAAGCATGGCTGAAAAAATTCAGCCAAAAATTTTCAAAACTATTGGAAATTTCCAGCCACATATGGCTGAACGTTTGCGTCAAAATATGGCTGAAACTCAGCATGAAACTCAGCCCATGCATGATGTACATATTGAAGATGTTTTATGTAATGAATGCATGCCTATTAAGAGTGCACAATCTATGCCAAAGTGGCTGAAACAAACTTTGCAGGATAGCAAATTGAGTGCACCTTTACTTGGTAGAACAAGATCAAGCTCTCACCATGCATCAAGTAATTTTGTGGATTATTCTTTTATTGCTACAACATGTAATGAAGAGCCACTTTCTTTTGAAGATGCATGTGATGATCCACAATGGATGAGTGCTATGCAGTCATAAATGGATTCCATACATAGGAATGGTACTTGGGAGTTATGTGAATTGCCAAAAGGAAAGAATGACATTGGTACGAAGTGGGTTTACAAGATTAAGAGAAAATCTGATGGTAGCATTGATCGCTACAAAGCTAGATTGGTTGCCAAAGGATATGCGCAACAATATGGCATTGACTATGAGGAAACTTTTGCACCTACTTCACGCATGACTACCATTCGTACCGTGGTTGCGTTGGCTTCCCATCGAGGTTGGAAAGTGCATCAATTGGACATAAAAACAGCCTTCTTGAATGGTGATTTGCAAGAAGAGGTTTATGTGAAGCAACCTCCTGGATTTGCTATGAAAGGGAAAGAGCATATGGTTTGTCACTTGCATAAAGCTTTGTATGGTCTCAAGCAAGCTCCATGTGCATGGTATGACAAAATCCATAAGCACTTGTTTGCTCTTGGCTTCACATGTAGTCCGATTGAAAGCACACTCTATGTACGCAAAAAATGGGGCTGATCTTACAGTGCTTGTTATTTATGTCGATGACATACTCTTGACTGGGTCATGTGATGCAAAACTTGACATTCTTATGGCTGATTTGCAACATACTTTTGATGTCACTTATCTTGGTCTTTTGAGCTACTATCTTGGCATCCAGTTTGTATCCATTGAGGGGGAAATTGTTATGCATCAAGCAAAGTATGTTGAAAAACTACTTCAACATTTTGATTTTGAGGATTGTAAGCCAGTTTCCACACCAGTTGAGACAAGAGTCAGGTTCTCAGTTGAGGATTCCAATGATGCATTTGACACTTCTCTTTATCAGCAAGCTGTGGGATGTCTTATATATGCATGCAACACAAGGCCGGATATACAGTATGCAATTTCCCAGTTGAGTCGATTCATGCATAGCCCTGGCACTAAGCATTGGAAAGCGGTGAAACGTGTGTTAAGATATCTCTGAGGCACTTTGAGCTTAGGTCGCTGGTTGTTATGTTACTCGCGTGTCCACTAGTGGTAATTGCTTTTTCCTTGGAGACTCATGCATATCTTGGTTGAGTAAGAAGCAACCTACAGTGGCGACATCTGTGAAGCTGAGTACAGGGTAGTTTTCACAACGACAGTGGAGTGTATATGGCTGAGACACCTATTGATGGATCTTTGCATGGAGATTGATGCTGCTACGCATATTCTCACAGATAGTTAGAGTGCTTTGGCTGTTGCACGAAACCCAGTGTTCCATGCACGGACCAAACATATTGAGGTGCATTATCACTATGTGAGAGAGTGCCTTCATGCAAGAGATATTGATTTGGTATATGTGCCTACACAAGATAATGTGGCAGACATATTCACCAAAGCTCTTCCACGGGAAAAGTTTGAAGCTTTTCGCAAAGCTTTAGGCTTGTTACCTTGTGGTGGCTGATCTGTCACTCCCTGTATGTGTTCACATCATTCGCTCCAGGGGGGTTTGTTACACTTATGTGTTCCTTAAGTAGCTGATGTGAACCTTTTCCCTATACATGGGCACTTTTTACTCTAGTGCTGGCTAGAGGTTTTTTCCCCATGTTACCACATACTTGATACTCTCATATGTGGTGGTACTTTGTACTTAGGGATATTATTCATCTCTTACTTCAATTCAGTACATCAATCAATAGAGAGAGCTATTCCAGCCATCGTCTTCTCCGTGTGTCTTGCTGTGTTTGTTCTCCTTGTGTGTGCTTCTTGTGTGTCTCTCGCACTTCTACACACACCCAACACAATTCATGTAATTGGATTCATACAAGTTGTATAAATTACAATTTCTTGTGATTTAATATTTGATTCAAGTTGCATGAGTTGATATTTGATGCAAGCCGCATCCTTCACAACTCTAGTTAAGTTGATTTATTAAATAATTTGTCAGTTCTCAACCCAAGATGAGTTGATGTTAAGATAGTTATGAGTGATATAGTCATAGGAATGACTCTGTTCTTTCCATCGAGGGAAGGAAGCACTTCAGGAACACTTCATGATTTCATTATTATTATTTATGGTTGTGAGTACTCACCGATCTATTTTTTTTTTAGAGAAGTGTTTGACTTTGATCTCATACACACATCTATGTGGGGTATAAAGTTTGGTGGTATGGGACATCAAACTTTGTATTCTACCTAGTGTAGGACAGATGGTATGGGAGAGAAGTCTCTGAGATTGTATTTTGTATATGATTTGGAGTTCATTTATATGATCTTCTAGTATCATCCTATTATTAGACAACAGAGGGGCAGTTGAGACAGTAGCTCTGTATGTGATCACAAACAAGGCAAGTCCGCAGGCTAGCAGCCTAGAAGCGGAAAGGCAAGGTTTGCACATAAAAACTATGAATAGGCAATTGCATTGGGAAGAAATTCATAGAGTACGTACTACTTTATTTGATATGCCTGAGAATAGTTCATGGTTCATACATAGTGTGTATGAGGTGAGCTAGATGCTTAGCCTAGTGGGCTATGAGTGTGCACATATCTACTTACCATTTTTCATAGTATTTAGTGGACTTATATTTTGGTTCTCGTTATATCTGGGAGTGCCGAATTATTACAGTAGTTTACTTGAGACACCTTATTCCTAGTTAGGAATGATTTGATCATAGTGATGATCAGATGGTGGTCAGAGATAAAGCAAGTTTCCTCCACTTGGAACATCTTGCTTGTTATTATTGAGAAGGCGGTGGTAGTTCCACTAGTTGCTATATTTTTTTAGCACGTCTTCACTTGGCATGATGGATGTGATTCCAGAGAGTGGATTTGAGACTTACTTTATATGGGAGAGATTTTGATCCATAGTTTGGATTATCATATATGATGGATTTTGATCCATAGTTTAGATTATTATATATGACAGATCGAGCTTTTGATCCATAGTTTGGATTATCATATATGACAGATCGAGCTTTTGATCCATAGTTTGGATTATTATATATGACAGACTGAGATCTTAGTCCACACTTTGGATATGATAGATTGAGGTCTTTGTCCATAGTTTGGATCATTGACATATTGATATCTTGGTTTATAGTTGATAGATTGACATATTGATATCTTGGTCCATAGTCTGGATCTTTGATAGATTATCATCTTGGATTCATAGTTTGGATCATGATGAGATTTTCTTCAGTTTTACTAGACTAGTTGCCTACTTTTTGAGCATCTAGTATTTGAGACACCTACCACACTCTACTTTTATTATTTGGAATCACAGATTTTGATTCCCAGGTTTATAGCTCCTTCTATATCATTGAGGACAATGATCTTTAGAAGGGGGAGAGAGTGGTATATTTGAGAGATGTACATGCTTGGAGGAACGAGAAGTTCCTTGCTCGGGGGATAGCCAAGGCCAAAAGCCAGAGAGTTCATATGAGATACCTACTCATGATGGCCCGATGAGTAGAGGGACCTTAGAGAGAACTCTAGATGGTGACTAGGGAAGGGCTATAAATAGGCTGGGAGGTGAGTCCCAAGCATGTCATTCTCCACTTCTCTTACACATGTATACATACACACATGCATACATACACACATGCATACATACACACATGCATACATACACACAAATGCATACGTACATACACATTCACATACACGGACATATGCATACACACAGATACACATATATACATACACATATACATACACACACATAGATACACACACACATACACTCATGTGCATACATACACACACATGCATATATACACACACACATGGATACACATGAATATGCATACATACATAGACATATGCATACACACACATGCACATACACACACATGCACATACACACATACACATATACACATATACATACACACATACACATACATACACACACATAGGCACACTCGCATGCATACATACACACACATGCATGCATAGACATGCATATGCATACATACATACACAAATGCATACACACACACACATACATACACACACATACACATATACACACATACACACAAATGCACTATACAAACACATGCATACACACACATGTATTTACATACATAGAGATACACATGCCACCACATATACATATGCACACATACATATACACACACACATAAAGTGACATACATATATATACACATGCATACACACACATACACATATACACATAAGAGCACACACATACACATGCATGCATACAGATATACGCACATAGAGATACATACATATAGACACACACACACATACACTCACATGCATACATACACATACATGCATACACATGCATATGCATTCATACATACACACATGCATATACACACATGCACATACACACATACACATATAGACACACACACACTCGTATACACACACAAGTAACATACACAGACATACACATGCACACATATACATACACACACATACACATACACACATGTATACATACACACACATACACATGCACATACACACATACACATACATACATACATACATATAGATACATACACAAACACATACACACATACACTCACATGCATACATGCACACACATTCATACACATGCATATGCATACATACACACATGCATACACACACATGCACATACATACATACACATATACACACACATAGACACATACATACACATATACATATACACATATACATACACACACATGGACACAGACATACACTCACATGGAGACATACACACACATACATACATACACATGCATGCATACATACACACACATGCATACATACATATGCACATGCATACACATACACACACATACATGCATATGCATACAAACACATACATAGACACATATACACATATAAAAACACTCATACACACACACTATACATACACACATACACACACATATACATACACACACATATACATATACCCACATATACATACACACACATATACATACACACACATACACATACACACATACACATACATACATATGCATACATACATACACACATGCATACACACATACACACCTACACACCTACACACCTACATACACATATGCACACATATACACACCTATATACACATACATACACACATGTACATACATATACATACACACATATAGACACACATACACACACAAATACATGCATACATACACACATGCATACATGCATATACACTCACATACACATATACATACACATGCATAAAACTTATACATACACATATACAAACACATACACATACATATAGATACACACATAAACATACAAAAACATGCACATACAAACACATACACACATATACATATACATACACACATATACATACACACATATACACATACATGCATATACACACATACATGCATACATGCATACATACACACATGCATAGGCACACACATAAATGCATAAACACATGCATACAAATACACACATATACATACACACACATACACACAAGCACATGCATACACACATACAATGCATACACACATACACATGCATACACACATATGCATGCATTCACACACATATGCATGCATTCACACACATATGCATACACACATACAGATACATACACACATATACACAAATATACACACACATATATATTGATTTCTAATCTATTTTGTTTTTTTATGTACCAATATTATGGATCATACTAGAGAGAGAAAGGTGAGACTTACTCTCATAAAAAATCTTATAAGAGGGAAAGTTTGGTCTCATTCCCTATGAGTTGTCATGCATGAGTATGCAGACATCAGACATGCCCCATGAGGAATTAGATATATACCATATAGATGCTTACCTAGCATCCAGAGGAAGGCATCTCTGCCACGCCATTCACACGAAGAGAGTTTTCTTCCCTTAGGTATGTTTTCTTTTTATAAATTAATATTTTTAATGATATTATAGCACATGTTTCTTTTCACTTTTTCTATTGATTTTTAGGACACCTATACCACCTCTAGTTTGTGAGAGCACATCATAGGTACCTATGAGAACATGCATAGGTAGCCTAGGGCTAGAGTATGATATAGAACCTGAGGAGAATATTATATAAATCAGGCATGGTTTGGAGTTTAAAAGAACGAAGAGAGCTTTATGTGACTCCTACCTGCATTTTGTTCACTTAAAACTGGAGGTAAATATAAATTTTACACATAAATTGAAATATATATTTTATGTTTTACTTATATCATTTTTTTTTCAATGAGTTTGATGAGAGAGACAAAAAGTACGTACTTAGTTCACTAGAGATAGAATTCGGCAATCAATGGTCTCATAGTTCGTTTTTGAAAGAGATGTGAATACTTATGGCACATCATCATGACAATGCACGATATGCATTGCTTTTATTTGTTATATTTATGTGTGTATGTCTCTCTCTGTGTGTGTGTGTGTGTATATATATATATATATATATATATATATATATATATATATATATATATATTACATAAGCTTCTTTTGAATGCCGAGTTCATTAGCTGCTCCCTCTTCGTCACTCATCACACAGAGTATACTCTTCAGTTCTCCTCCCAGCCACGCCCGAACCATCCACTCCTCATTTCGAATGATGAGAGAGCTTTCTCAATCTTGCCTCTACCAAACATGTGAAGTCCATCCAAAAATATGCCATGTGGCATGCTCTTCAAGACTCCCATATATACATCATGTGACACTTCCTTCCCCTTGAAAGCATTTTGGTCCTCGAAAATGTAGATGAAATGTCTGTAATGGTAGAAGAAAGTGCTCTGACTCCCCTAAAACCCATGTACTCTATGTACATGGTCATCTATGTGCGTTGTTTCCCCATATCCTTGCCCTTAAGAAGCCTCATATGAGATCATCTTAAAGGTGGGAAACCGTCTGAGTGGTGCCTACTATCTCCCATGTACACTCCACTTCCATACTATCACTCCCATGATGTATATCATCATCAAAATGACCTAAGTCCATAGGATGTATACTCTATGGAGTAATAGTAAGAAAATCAAGTGTAAAATGCCAAGCTTATAGGCTTGACCATATCATAATGGAGATAGTAAACCATATAATCCTCTAAAATATAGAATAAAGTCCCATAACAAGTGACTTCAAACCCATCTAAGACTAAATGATAGATTGTCCTCATACCACTCTAGGTCTTCCTAACCTTGAGTGTGCTCACAAGTAATAGTTTAACCTAACTACCTTGTGAACTATGCACATCCATCATCTAGCTCATACATAAGAATTTCTTGGTAGTAAAATGCAATCTCCACATTTAACCAACCAAGAAGTCTATGGTTTGTTATAATTTACCCTTGGACTAAGTTCTACTGGAAGAGCATCTATTGGCACTTGTGCAAACTTTAAAATATTCTCTTCCCCGTAGTTTGCCATATGAATGCAAAAAGCATTCACTTTGAGATTCAAATAATCCCTAAGTACCCATCCTCCTAATCGATGCTCACACATCATCCTCATGATGAAGCATTAGCTAAGAGTTTGGTATCCCAATAGGTTAGATATCTCTCTATCTCCTAGAAACCCTAAAGAGAAGATTCATAACTCTACTCCCAGTCTAACTAATGTCAATAACTAGATCATCTCATCTAGTCAAAGACCATCATTGGAATAACATAATTGCTCCTCTCTAGAGTCTCCATGTGAGACTCAATCTAACCATCATGATTAACTGATCTCCCTCTTGTCTTTGATAGAAGAGTGCCACTTCTATCTAGACAAACAAAATGAGAAAGTGAAACTCTCTCTCTATCTCTCTGTGTAATCTCCTCTAAGGAAAAGAGCTCTAGTAGTGGAATCTATTCCACTTTCCCTTTCCCATTGAAAGAGATTTTGTTGAATCTGTTTGCTCTAGTCATCCATAATTGAGAACATGAATATAAGTTCTCTATATGTTTTCTTCCGAAATAGTGGAGAATCATACTCCCATATGAAGGAAAATTATACTGAAAAGTAGAGTAAACAAATTCCTTCTAAAATATAAACTAAGAGATGTTTTCTAAACACCTCTTCTGTCTAAAGGAAAAATATGCTCTATTCTTCTCCTATGAAGAAATCATATTTTCCTTTCCTTCTTTCTCTCTCAAAGAACAAGAGCTAAAGTGAGACCACTGAGCTAAAGTGAGATCTCTTTTTGATCTCTAAGCTAACTCTCACTTTCTCCTTTCCTTAAAAGAGAAGCTTATGAATTCATTTGCTCCTCTCTTCCATAACTAATGCATAATGCCCATTACATTAATTTCTATGAAGATGGAGAACAAATCTCCTCTAGCTAATAAATGTGTATGCACAAGTGATGTGCATGAGTGAAATTATTCACTCTTTGGGTATTCCTAATAATACCCCATAGTCTCCTAATCATATTGTGAGACTCTTTTGAAGATAAGTAAATCTTCACTTCTTTGGAGAGTGTCATATATGTATCTCTCGTACCTATATGCAACTTCCTAAAACCTATAGGATTGCTTCTGCACATTACTAATGGTGAAGGTGTAACTCCTTCCCTTAGCAGTCCTATGGTAAATCCATAAGGATTATGTGTACGGATCCTATTTTCTACTAAAGTTGCCTTACCTATACTACTATGATGGTCCTAAGTCCATCAAATACATGCTTACAAGCATGCCTAAGTCTTATTGATGTTTGCAGAAAGTCATGTTACCATGCCATAACATTCTTACCTAAAGGCAACTGCATATATAACACGATGAGGGGGGAAAATTTTCCAAAGCATTTCCCCAGGAAAGGGAATCCCAAAAAAGAAAAATTAACCATAAGCTTAGTGGCACATAGGCCACCCAACAACATAGGGCTTGATAGGCCCATTGTTGGAGCAAGTCTATGACAAGCCTAAGTATTGGCTTCAGTCCCACAAAGTCATAGAAGAAGCCTTAAAATGAAGACAATGTAAAGTTCACTTGTGAACTACCTCTTGTAACTTTTGAAGAGTTTACTTAATGTAAAAGTGAGAGAATCTTAAATGGTTGAGTACACTTGATCAAAAAGGGAACGAGGAGCCACGAATTCATGATTTGTGGTAGGTAGAGAATCAAATCAATCACTAATTGATTGGAGAGTGATTGAGGGAAGTTAGCCTCCCAAACTCAACTATAAATAGATGGAAGCTTTAGTCGTGGTTAGAGAGACCTATGTGAAGACCTCCAAGAGCTGAGCTTTATG
This sequence comes from Ceratopteris richardii, assembly GCA_020310875.1. Lineage (NCBI taxonomy): Eukaryota > Viridiplantae > Streptophyta > Polypodiopsida > Polypodiales > Pteridaceae > Ceratopteris > Ceratopteris richardii. The sequence continues at coordinate 108,234,227 of CM035428.1, read as the reverse complement.
CCATATCAAGGTGTGATTACAAGGCACACATATGTATCAGTAAGTCCATTGTATTGTACAAGCAATATACTTTCATTTTCATGATCATTTGAGTTCATATTTCCATGTTCTTGTGAAGTGTACTACTCACTGCCATATCTCTCAGTTTTCTCAGTCAGATTGCAGAGATGGTTTCTCTACGCTTGGTGCATCATTTTCAGTGATTTAAATTTGTAAAGGTAGCTCTATAGATCTACTATATGCTCAGAAATTTTCATTTCATTTGAGTATTGCAATCTTCAGTTATGTTCAGTTGAAGTCAACCCTGTCTGTCATTTTCACTTCTCTGTCAGGTACCCGACTTTTTTACTCATCTTGTCAGAGCTGTTTCTCAGTGTCTACTTATCCAAATGCAATGATTTAACACTTGTTAGATTCCGCTTACTATCTACTATAAGCATACAAATTTTCATAATCATTGGAGACTTAAATCGGGAGTTATGTTTATTTTTCTACTCATTGGTCTCAAACTATAGCAGCCCGTGAAAATCAGGATGATATCATCACTTGCTAAACATCATTCTCAGTGTGTGGTTCATTATTTTTGCTGAGATTACTCTTTAAAGTTAGCTCTTTAAGTTAACTAGACTTCCCCAAGAGGAATTAACTTAATTGCTGTTGTGCTCAAAGAATTATGCAAAACACTGGACAGGTATATGAACCAAAATAGCAAGTTCTTCACCTCTGAGCTAACTCCAACTTATCTGTTTTGATCTATCTTTTTGGGAGTGATCTTTTAAGGTACATAGGGTGTCTAATACATCCATTGGCAAGCTAAAAGGGCCCACCATATACTCGTGGAGTTCATTTGGCCGGTGTAGATCTAGGATTTTGCAACACCTCTTCATCTTCAAGCACATACCTATTGATCTCTTCGCAGTGGTATCATAGCAAGGTTGGACAACATGGCAGATGGATTTCCTTCAGCAATTGATAAATTGGACAGAGGTAACTACTCAACTTGGTCATTAAGAGTGGAAGCTTATCTCCAAGGTAGAAGTTTATATGGTTATGTGGTTGGAGATGACGTTATGCCAAGTTTCAGGAACAAAAGTCAACCAAGACAAGTAGAGCAAGAAAGATTGAGCATATGGTGCTCCAAGGATGCACTTGCAAGGTCTTATCTCCTCAACTCTATCTCAGATTTTTTGTTGCCTCACATTAGAAGTTGTAAGACATCTCACGAAGTGTGGGATGCACTTGAAGCCTTCTTCTCTTCAAGTACCAAAGCTAGGAAGCATCAACTATGGCTGGATTTCACAACTCTCAAGAAGGCTCCCAAACAAAATGTGAGTGATTTTGTCACAAAGCTCAAGGACATAGCGGAATCAGTTGGGAAGCATTGGAGAGGTAATAGATGAAGAGCAAATTGTAAGGCAGGTCATCAATGGCTTGAAGGCAGATGACAAGTGGGAAGCATTCACCACAGCTATGGATTTGTACATGGACATGCATGTACCTGATTTCAATACACTCATTGGACAACTACTTACTCAAGAGGCAAAGCTTATAAAAAATGGAGAAAGCTCTAAAGGTAATCAATCTTCAGCTTTATACACTGATAAAAGCAAGTCCAAAGATAACAAAGGAAAGGCAAAGAAAGTGGATGATGAAGCAGGTACATATCAAGTTAACTATGCAGGAAGAGGAAGACATAGCAGAGGTAGAGGAAGAGGAGGTAGACAAGGCAGGGGGAGATCCCAAGTCTCCAACCCATGTTCTATTTGTGGACTAACTAATCATACAACTGAAAATTGGTTTAGGAATTCCAGGAATCAAAGAGGAAGAGGATACAATAGAGGAAGTTATGGCTACTCAAGAGGAAGGTTCAACAATTATCATGGCAACTACAACAACTACAATCCTTCAAACTATCAAGGAGGCTACAAAGGAAGGAGAGACTTTAATAACTACACAAAAGACTCAAACAAAGAGAATTCATTATTGATCATGAACATGACTATGCCACAAGGTAAATCTGATGAGCATATTTTCTACATAGATTTAGGTTGTTCAAATCATGTGGCAGGAAATGTGGCACTCCTATCAGATTTAGAAGATCCAAGGAATAAGCATGAGGTACAAACAGGAGATGACACAAAACATCCTCTAGAGAAAATAAGTAATGTCAAAGCACCTGATGGAAACATCAACCTACTCAGTAAGGTACTTTATGTCCCTACCATTACAAAGAATTTGATAAGTGTTGGGCAGATAGTAGAGAAAGGGTTGCAAGTCACGTTCACAAAAGCAGGAGCATTTGTTGAAGATCCAAGTCAAGGATTCAGAAGAATTTCAAAAGGTGAAAAGATAGGTAGATTGTTCACATTTGAATTACAAGACACTAGAAACATTGCTCTCTTTAATTATGGTAGTCAGACACTCACAGAATTGGAAGTATGGCACAAAATGTTAGCACATATTGGTGAAAGGTCATTAAAGCAATTTTTTAGGGACCAAAGTGTACTTGGACTCCCTAATTTGTCAAAACAACATATGATTTATAAGTGTAGTGCATGTCAATTTGGAAAGTCTCACAGGTTACCATTCATGAAGAAAGGTTATATACATGGAGATCTCTTGGAGTTGGTTCATACAGATGTATGGGGACCTAGCAAGGAAGCTTCAATATTTGGATCAAGGTATTATGTCTCCTTTATTGATGATTGCAGTAGATGGACTATACTATTCTTTATGAAACACAAAGATGAAGTTTTTTCATGTTTCAAAAGATATTTGGCTCTTGTGGAGAATCAAACAGGTAAATCACTAAAAAGGCTAAGGTCAGATGGAGGGGGAGAATACTTCTCCCATGAGTTTGATTCTTTTCTTCAAGAAAGAGGAATCAAAATAGAGGTAACTATAAGGTACACTCCTGAGCAAAATGGAGTGGCAGAAAGGAGGAATAGGACAATTGTTGAAGCTGCACGGTCCATGTTAAATGAAAAGCATTTTCCCATGTTCCTTCACAGGTTAGAGGCAAGATGGATCCAAAGGCAGAAAGGTGTGTATTTATTGGATATGACAACAATCAAAAGGGTTACAGGTTATACAACCTACCAACAAAGGATTCTTGGTAAGCAGAGATGTAGCTTTTGATGAAAACAATTCATGGTATGAAGATTCATGCAGGAAGGTCAATTTACCATATGATCTTGAAGAAGATTTTCCAAAGCTTGGTAGAGAACAACCGAAGATTGAAGAACAAGACACCTCCGAGGATGATGAAGAATCTCAGATGGAAAAGGTCAAAGCATGGAAGTCTAAACGTAAACCAAAATTGCAGGAACTTGGACATGAGGCAGAATCATCACATCATGGCCTAAGAAGATCTATGAGGGAAAAGAAAAAACCAGAAAGGTATGGGTTTGACACCTCATTAGTAACTAAACATTCTATCTACATAGCACAGGACATAAACCAAGAGGAGCCATCATCATTTGAAGAGGCCAAAGCAAAATCAGAATGGAAGCATGCAATGAAGGAAGAGATTGAAGCACTTGAGGAAAACAACACTTGGGATTTAGTGCCCAAGACTTCATCCATGAAGGTAATAGGCTCAAGATGGGTCTATAAACTCAAGAAGAATTCTGATGGTTCCATTAACAGATATAAGGCAAGGCTTGTAGCAAAAGGCTTTGCACAAACTCAGGGAATTGATTATGAGGAGACCTTCTCTCCTATGGCAAAGATGCCTACTATTAGGGTTTTGCTTAGTATTGCCCCTTCCAAGAATTGGAAGATACTTCAACTAGATGTAAAGAATGCATTCTTGAATGGTTGGATAACAGAAGAGGTATATATGGCACAACCACCTGGTTTTGAGAATCAAGTTTATCCTGATTATGTGTGTAAACTTAACAAAGCATTGTATGGTCTCAAGCAAGCTCCAAGCTTGGAATTTCAGGCTTGTTTCATTCTTGCAGGACAAAGGCTTTCAACCAAGCAAGGCAGATCCTTCACTCTTTATCAAAAAGAGTAACTCTAAGGTCATCTACCTATGTGTATATGTAGATGATATTATATTGACAGGAAATGATGCAGATGGTATGAAGAAGATCAAAGATCAGATGAGAGAAGAGTTCAAGATAAGTGATTTGGGTTCACTTACCTACTTCCTAGGTTTGGAAGTTGTTTAGAAAGATCATGGTTTGTTTCTCACTCAAAGAAAGTACATTAAAGACATGTTGGCAAAATTCAAGATGCAAGATTGTAAGATTGGAGGTACTCCAATGGAGGTCAATCACAAATTGAGCTCACATGAAGGTGAACTCATAGAGGACATCACATCATATCAAAGTCTAGTGGGTAGTCTCAACTATGCCACATTGATAAGAGTAGATATATGTTATAGTGTGAGTGTGCTAAGTCAATTTATGCACACACCAAGGAAACCACATATGGATGCTGCCAAAAGGATTCTCAAGTATCTCAAAGGAACCATAAATGAAGGACTTTATTATCCTTATGTATCTGATTTAGGTTTGAAGCTATTTTCTGATGCAGATTGGGCTGGCTCCAAGGAAGATAGAAGGAGCACTTCAGGTTATCTTACCTTTGCAGGTTCAAAGCTTATTTCATGGTTATCCAAGAAGCAACCCACAGTTGCTCTCTCTTCTACTGAAGCTGAATATAGAGGTCTTGCCATAGCTACTCAGGAAGCTATGTGGATGAAGAAATTATTCAAAGATCTTGGATTGGAGTTTGGAACTCCAACTATTTTTGGTGACAATATGAGTTCTATTCATTTGGCTGCTAATCCTATTTTTCATGCAAGGACTAAACATATTGAAGTTCATTATCACTATGTAGAAGAGAAGGTTCTAAGCAAAGAGATTCAAATATCATATGTGTCCACTCATCAACAATGTGCAGATATTCTAAACAAAGCATTGGATGGTACAAATATTTGCAAATTCAAGGCTATGATTGGTTTGCAGGTAATCTTGGAAGATTGAAGACCTCAAGCATACTTGGCTTGAGGGGGAGCTATTGGAGCAAGTCTATGACAAGCCTAAGTATTGGCTTGAGTCCCACAAAGTCATAGAAGAAGCCTTAAAATGAAGACAATGTAAAGTTCACTTGTGAACTACCTCTTGTAACTTTTGAAGAGTTTAATTAATGTAAAAGTGAGAGAATCTTAAGTGGTTGAGTCCACTTGATCAAAAACAGAAAGAGGAGCCACGAATTCGTGATTTGTGGTAGGTAGAGAATCAAATCAATCACTAATTGATTGGAGAGTGATTGAGGGAAGTTAGCCTCCCAAACTCAACTATAAATAGATGGCAGCTTTAGTCGTGGTTAGAGAGACCTATGTGAAGACCTCCAAGAGCTGAGCTTTATGCCATATCAAGGTGTGATTACAAGGCACACATATGTATCAGTAAGTCCATTGTATTGTACAAGCAATATACTTTCATTTTCATGATCATTTGAGTTCATATCTCCATGTTCTTGTGAAGTGTACTACTCACTACCATATCTCTCAGTCTTCTCAGTCAGATTGCAGAGATGGTTTCTCTGCGCTTGGTGCATCATTTTCAGTGATTTAACTTGGTAAAGTTAGCTCCATAGATCTACTATATGCTCATCAACTTTGATTTCATTTGGGTATCGAAATCTTCAGTTATGTTCAGTTGACGTCAACCATGTCTGTCATTTTCACTTTTCTATCAGGTACCAGACTTTTTTACTCATCTTGTCAGAGCTCTTTCTCAGTGTGTACGTATCTAAATTCAATGATTTAAAGCTTTTTAGATTCAACTTATTGTCTAGTATAAGCGTACAAATTTTCATAATCATTTGAGTCTTAAATCTGGAGTTATGTTTATTTTTTTGCTCACTCGTCTCAAACTGTAGCAGCCCGTGAAAATCGGGATGATGTCATCACTTTCTAAACATCATTCTCAGTGTGTGGCTCATTATTTTTTATGAGATTACTCTTGAAAGTTAGCTCTTTAAGTTAACTAAACTTCTCCAAGAGGAATTAAGTTAATTGCTGTTGTGCTCAGAGAATTATGCAAAACACTAGACAGGTGTATGAACCAAAATAGCAAGCTCTTCACCTCTGAGCTAACTCCAACTTATCTGTTTTGATGTATCTTTTTGTGAGTGATCTTCCAAGGTACATAGGGTGTCTAATACATCCATTGGCAAGCTAAAAGGGCCCACCATATACTCCTGGAGTTCATTTGGCTGGTGTAGATCAAGGATTTTGCAACACCTCTTCATCTTCAAGCACATACCTATCCATCTCTTCACACCCATGGCATGCACTCCATAAACTCATACATGGACTCCATAACCTACAAAAAGATAAAAGAAAATGCTAGCGACAATTCTCTTTGTTGCATAACCATGTAGTTTCTACAATCATCTTTCTTGCAAACAACCAAAAAGTGTACTTCTCGCCTGTTGATCGGAACTTTTAAAATTTAAACAATGATCAACATTTGATGTATGCAATCCAATCTATGCATGTATATACAAAACATGCCATAACATAAAGTAAAATGCCTGAAGCATAAAGCATACATCCCTGAATGATTTGGTATTCGAATTGTATGCATCCAATCCTTCTTGATGAGCTTCGAGACCTCTAAACCTTCCTCCTCAGACCCTAACATAAACTTTGAAGTGTCCGAAAACATCAGAGCACTCCCCGAAACATAAAGCATGGTGAGATTATTACTAAAATAACGCAATTTTACCCAAAAAAATACATTTGTAATCCCTCCTTAGACCTGCAAAAACCATTTTAGGACCTGCAAATAATCATAAACTGAAATATATATCATGCACAAGTGTCTTGAAGTTAAATTACTTCAATTGTCTTCCTAGTTTGTAAAATATGGCTCCCGAAATGTAGTTACCAAAAAATGTTTAGACTTTGCAGACTGTTTAGACTTGGAAAAATACTTATTTTCCAAAATTTCTTTTCATATAATGAAACCAGACCTTGTATCTTCGAAAACATCCATAGCACGTCCAATTTGGAGTTTTCTAGCCCAAGATATGGCCTTTCCAAGCAGGACATGCCAAACTAGTGGACTGTTGGAGGGGCTGGAAAAAGTTTGAAAATGTGATTTTTGGGGTTCCCAAAAGCATTCTTCCATCAAACAAATCTTAAAATTCTCTCCATAACCTCAGAGAGTGGTATATGAACATGCTTGGACCTATTTTCACCTTTCCAAATCCTCCCTTAGTGCATGCTAATTTTCTTCCCAAAATAGGCCTAAATCAAGATTTTTACTTTCATGCAAAAAATTAAATGGGAGCTTTTAGCAAGCTTCTAATCCACCTTAAAGGATTTCTCTTGGATTTTCTTTTTTTTCATGGTAATACATACAACATACTTCATGTATGTATACAATAATCCATGGGGAGCCTCTTAAATGATCTTTGTTCTTACTCCCAAAAGTGGAGTTTGGCAAAATTTAACATCTGAATTTTTTTCCAAAAAGTGCGGGAAGGGGGTCTTTGAGGAACTAAAATTCCTCCTTAACTTATCATTTTAACGAATCTAATGATTCCTCTATGAAGTCCATACACCATACTCTCAGTATATATACCTTTTCCCATCCATCCATAGCTAATACACCTCTTTGCCCCTCCTCCAAAATGGGAATTTCTTAGATTCAGGTGCTGAAATTTCTTTTCAAACAGTGATGGAAGTGGGTTTTGTGGTTTATCCAATGAAAGCAAAGTTTAAATTGTGTATGTGCTTTAAAAGAATTCTGTTGATGACTGAAAATTTGCCATCATGTCAAATAGACACCCTTTATTCGAATCAAGAGGCGAATATGTCTTCTAACTTTAATGCGTTTCTTGCTAAGCTTGGCATGAAACATCTATGTACAATGTTGCATACACCTCAACAAAATAGAGTTAGAAAAAGAAAGAACATATACCTCATGGTAAGTATATTTATTGATACTACTTTTCTTCTATGTCCGTTTGTATATATATTTATATGTATGTATACAACTAAGTCTGTATTTAAGTTTAAACCTGTAAATGATAAATATCAACAAATAGGTATGTATCAACTTAACAACAATTAAAGCAGCTATTACAATGCTTACTAGAATTTCTTCTTTCTATTAGATAGATATATGCACAAATGTAGAAAGAAAAGTATTGTATGAAAGAAGAGAATGTGATGAGACCTTCTGATGATCCGTTTAAATAGTGAGCCATAATGTGGAACACATAAATAATCAGTTCTAACGCTGTATCCACCGAAGCTCAAGCAATACAAACTTTAAGCCAAAAAAAAAACAACCAATGCAAGCTTGAAACAAAAACAATAAGATGCTACGATGTTCACATACAACCTTAAATTATGTGACCTTAACAAATGGAAAAGATGCAATCCCTCATGATATGATTTATCAAAAGGAAAACTACCTCTAGAAAAAAGAAGATAATAAGATGATCTAGGAAAGCAATCAATGCATCCATGATGCATCTATGCAAAGGGATACATGGTATTAATGTTAAAGCTAACAAAATGTGTGGGCCCTCTCCATAGTGTAAGCGTTCTGTCAATGGTAGAGAAGACTTCAGACACCTCTTTTTTTCATGCCCAATGTGCTTTTTGGTTTGGTAGGCTATGGAGAGAATTTTGTCTTTAGAGACCCAAACACTTCTTGACAAACACTACTCAAGCTAGGAGTTTAGTGAATAAAACACCTATAGATAACTTGATCATGAAAACAATGCAAGTGGACAAGGTAAGGGAATATAGTGTAGGAGATAAGGAAAACACTTGCTCACTACAAAAGCTATTTTATTTAGTTGGGAAGGTGTAAACATATACACTAAATCCCTATATGTGAGACTGAGCACATGCATAATAGAATTTGACCACCCTTTGGCAATTTATAATTTCAATCGAGCCAATACGTATGAAATGATTCTAGGTGGACCATTTATGTGCCAAATGAAATTAGTTCAAGATTGGGGCAATAATGTTGTCTATCTACAATGTTTAGATTTTACCACTAAAATCAATTTACATACATTTTAACACTAAGATATCCCTCCACTCTGATGGAACATGGCACATAGAGATGTCGATGATTTCTCTTTGGATAAATCATCTAATTTAGAGTCTTAGATGGAGGAGGATGTCAACTTATGTGTTTGTGGAGAAGCTCAAAAAGAAGAGCACATATTGAAACATAAAGGTTTTCATAAAATTTTGAGACTCTGATCGAAGGGGTGTCGACTATGCCCTAAAGAAAGCAAGGACCTACTCTGATATTGTCACATACTATGGATAATGGTGTGAACCACTCATTCGCCATAATATGGGAAAATGGCTTCTTCTTCTCGTCGTGCTTCCAAGCATGTAATCTCATGTGAGGTTTACAATAGAAGAGAGGATTCTTTGTGGAAACCTCTTTCTGTGAAAGTAAATGAATGGGTAACTATGCTTCCTAGCTGAAGAGGTGCCCATAAAGTCAAGCGTGCCAAAAGAGACAACACAAGAAACCACTCGAAGGGACATATTCTCAGTTTCAAATTGAAGAGATGCGCTTGGTTTGCACGAGTAAAACATGTGTACACCGCTAAGGATCTTGTTCTAGAAAATCATCTACAATTCCCTCGTACTATAAGTGAAGTTTTACAATGCTCTTCTGTCGTTCGAGTTGTTTTTGTATAATAACACATATGTTTTTGTATTGCAGATATCTTTCCTTCCAATACTGTGGAGTGGCAACCTGTTGAATGTTTAACATGAACATTCAGAGTTCTTCATAAGGAATATGCAGAACTTATGTATGCAGACAAACCTGTTCAATTTTTCAATAGCATAGAGTTATTTGTTCATTATGCAGATTATCAAGTGCCATCAGGGAGGAGTTTTTGTACATGTACCTGCTCCTTCCATCTCTTCATTGGATTGGGATGCTCCTGAGCATTCAGCAGTTTCAAGTTTTCTATGCAAAATGAAATTTGACATCCAAAAGGCAATGTCAGTAGGTCGAATTTTGAGAAGGATAAAGATTCAATGGTTTTTGCCTATTCATGTCTTTGTAGCATGTTTTAAAAACATGTTATTACAGAAAACAAAAACAATGTGGTTGAATAGGAGAGTCTTTATTTCAGAGATTGATGATGTTTTAGGTAGGGAATGGGATAGCAAAGAATTTCAAAAGCTAGGTGACATTATTTTATGTAAAGTTAGTTCAAATTCTCTTTCAATCTCATATCAAATATGTTGACAATCTCTGGTTTTAGGATATGACTATAGAAGGTGGAAAAAAAAGCTTGGACTTTGGATAGCCTTGGACTTAGAGGAGAGCTATCCAGAATTTGAGTTAGAAGTATTGATTCATCCAGATTTTCAATCAAGGAAAATAATTACCACTGCAAATTGGAATCTCAGAAATGTAAGGGAGCTCCTAGAATACCTTGATGAGGTATCATCACAATTTAGATTCTCAATTGATGATGCAATACTTAACATTAGATAAGAGAAAACATTATCTTACATAACTTGCCTGCCAGCAAGGGTGATTAAGTTCCAACCCTTAAGATTGTAACAACTTAACCCTTGACATTCTTACATAATGTATCTCCCTCTTATAGAAGCTTCTATTGATACTTCCATTGATTTTTCTTTGCAGGATGGTGACAAAGAATGTGTGTTAAATTGTGTATTTTAAATGTCTATATTCATATTGGCATTTTTTGTTTAATTTCAAGATTTTGATGAGGTTCTTATTGTACAATGATAATAATATAAACCAAGACATTCTTAGATAATTTTTAGGACCCTTATTTCATACTTCCATTGATTTTTATTTGTAGGAGTGAATTGATCACTTCAATTATTCCCCTTCATGGACTAAACTCATATTGGCATTTTTTTGGTTTAATCTCAACATTTTGATGAGGTTTCAACTAAGCAATAATTATACAGGAACCTGGATAAGTAAATTCTAGATGAACAAGAGATCTAGAATTCAATATCTAGTTTCAATTAAATTATTTGAGTCTATCCAAGGTGCACATTAGTCTCAATTAAATTATTTGATTCTATCCATCTTTTCTGTCCTCAAGATTTGCAAGAGAAATTATCATGGTGCACATAACAAGTTATATTAAAGAGGGTGGAGAACCTAGTGCAAACTCCAATCCAAGGTATGATATTTCAAAATATGTAGCGCAATCTAAACTTGTCGGATCGCCCTAATCGCTTGGATCGATCGTGTTAGCAAACTACCAAAAGAGACTTCAAAACGTGACTTTTGCGTAAAGGTTTGACTCATGACTATAAAAACAACTTGCAACTCAACCCATCTCATGCAAGGTTGCTTAAAGGGGATGCTATGTTTAAATGGATAATACGATCGATGCAGGCGATAGGGGCAATCCAAAATTCTCCGATTCCCCGTATTGTTTGTATTGGTCGTGTCCTCTTTCTTCTTTATGTTCTTCTCTATCTTCTCCAAATTTAACTTTTCAACAAGAATGAAGTAAAAAACCCACAATGCAGTCATATTTGTGACATGACCAAATTTTGTTGGACCATGCAATGATCTTTTGTTTAACTCTCAAGAGGTTCAATATGATTGGCATAAGTACATACAGTTTGTACATAAATAAATCTTCCAACCTATGTTGGTTTTACAATAGATTTCAATCTTAGACTCAAAAATGATTCATCCCTTTCTATCCTTTTTGGAGCCCTCTTTTCTCTGATGCTTGTGGCCCTTTTTGGAGCTTTCACCTTGACTCTTTTTCTTGGTCCCATGCTTCAATGGTGAGTGAAGAGGATGCCCTTTATTTTTTTCTTCAAACTTATTTTTATATGGTGGAGGGGGTGGAGGTGAGTCTGGATCATTGGGGCAGATTGCATGTTTCATAATGCCATTTATTGCTCTCTGTCTCTCTGATCAAGATGATCCATGCATCTAGATAGTCTAATAAATTCAATTTAGGACTGTAAAACCTTCTTTCCAAGAATCTTACAGCATTTGCAATCACTCTCGAGCCACATGACGTTGCGTCTTTCTGCAATGGCACATGAATTTGTATGTATCCAGATTGCTTTTGTTCATTCAATTTAGCGGTTCCAAGAAAATTCTGATCAATATGCATCTTGAGAAGCTTAGCAACACTGCATTGCAAAGTGAAAATCAGAATGGATGGCATGGCTCTTAAATAGAGAACAACAAAATGTTGGCAACTTACACTTTGCAATTTCCATGTTGTGATTTAAGAGAATTCAAGAAAAGAGCTTGATATGCATTGAAGTCAACAATAATAAGACTCCAATGGCCCCTGTCAATGAGTTGCATGTAAATATACTTTCTTCAATGAAACAAATGTACTTTTCAAAATGAAGATGAATACTTACTTTTCAATATATGGGTAGATAACACATTCTACCTCTTCTGTAAAATTCTTTAGAAAGGATTTGGCATCTCCATGTTTATAAAAAACACACTGTGTCACAAGAGGATCTATGATAAATACTTTTCTTTGAACTGCTTCCTCACATTGTTGAAGAAGAACCCTACAAATCAAGAAATAAAAATTCAGTTAAGGAACTAGAAAATTAAGCAATACAAGAGCACTTTATGGCCTATAGATAATACCTGTGTGAAATGTTGACTACACTATCTCATATTTCAACATGAAACTCCCTCAACATTTTGTTGTCTTTTGGTCTTATGTCAAGGAAACATTCATCCTGCCATGCCATTGCAACATTAACTATTATCTGCCCATCTCTTTTCTTAAGGAGCTCTTTATTTGCCTTTTGTAACTTCTGAATCTAGTTTAAGATGACACTTTCCTCTGTAAATAATCCCTACTTTTTCCTCTCCTCCTCACTATTTGCAGCATTTCTTATTTCATGATCATGAGTGACTTGAGGGTTGACCTCTTCAATGACAACTGTTGTTTTGGGTGCTCGGGCTAGAGGTATATTCAGATTATCGAAGAATTTTTTATCATGGTGATCAATAGGAACAAGAGATTTGTCAAATTTATATCTTATTCTTGATACAATAACATAATCCTTCGCCATTACTATTACCCTGTGAGAATGAGCAGCACATAAATAAACATCATTCATAAAGTCAATAGCAAAGTCCTCTACAGTTTCTTGTAGGCATAGCAGTGCTTGCATTTGCTACCTCACATTGATAAAGGATGTGGTCTTCATCAAAGAACAGAGATTGGCTATGGTCTGCTTGACAACTCTCATAAATGGAAGTCTAGGGATCAGCAATCCCACAAACTTTTGAGCTCTTCTTATTTCCGTCAAGGACTTTACATTGTACTTGACCCTTTTCTTTGAAGACTTCTCTGATGCATTGCCTTTACTCTTCTGGGGATTTTGCTCCTGGGCATTTTTCTCCTGGGCATTTTTCTCCTGGGCATTTTTCTCCTAGGCATTTTTCTCCTGGGCATTTTGTTCGTGGGCATTTTGTTCCCGACCCTCAGGGTACAACTTCCTTGCTGTCTTTTTTGTCCTAGTCATACCCTGCACAAAGTGAGAGTCTTAAGGCATGGAAGTGGAAAGGCAAGGCAACTTACTCTCAAAAGCTTTGATCAAGGACTCTATCCAATGTCAGAAACATGACCGATCCAAACGATAAGAGTCATCCAAAAATGGCCGGATGTCAATAATTGCTTGCATTGGTCGTGCTTCTAGTCATCATGAAATATCAGTGAATTCCATTTCCCTTGGAATGCATTACATTTCAGTGAATTCCATTTCCCTTGGAATGCATTACAGCTAATACTTTACCAAATAAAACGTTACTTCAAAGCTATGATCAAGGATGCCATTTAAGAAACACGACCGATCAAAGCGATAAGGGTCATCTAGGAATCCCCGGATGTCCCTAATCGCTTGCATCAGGCGTCCTTGTAATCATCATGAAATATCAATCAATACTATTTCGAATATATCTTACAATGCATAATAGCTTATGCTTCACTTAGCAAAACATTATTTGCAAGCTATGATCAAGGACTCGATGCCATTTAAGAAACACGACCGATCCAAGCAATTAGGGTTATCCACAAATCCTCGATGTACCCTGTTGCTTCTTCCTTTAAATCATCATGAAATATAAATCAATTCTATTTCCACTATAGCTAACAATCAAAGGAAACATTATTTTAAAGCTATGATATGGTTTTAGAATCACGAGCCACCCAAGCGATAAGGGCCATCCAAAAACACCCAAATGTCCCTTATCATTTGGATAAGTCGTGTCCATATTACCTCACACAGAAAGCGTTCTCTATAGAATTCCTTAAGAAGCAGCTAAAAAACTTGGAGGCGATGGCAACTCGAAGCTGGGAAAGTGTTGAGAAAAAAAGAGAGAAAGTGAATAGGGAAGCTTAAATAGGTCTCAAAATTGACTTGACCATTGGTGCCATGTGGCATGCCATGATTGGTCCATGTCATCTAGCCATTGTGAATTTCAACATTCTTTGCCATGTGGCATGATTTGAGTGGGCCATGTCATCTATCCATTGGGATTCCCAACATACCTTTGCCATGTGGCACTCAGTAATTGGTCCGCATCATTTGACCGTTACTCCCTCCCTCCTCGCCTATAAATAGCAACTCCCTTCACCATTTCACATTTTCAACCTTCATAGAATTTGTCTCTCCATTATCGTGCATATTTGTCTTTCATCCCTGATACGACCGATACAAGCGATTATACCCATTTGACCCACGTTGAGTAGATTGAGTTGCTTGCATCGGTCATGTTCTCCACTAGGACATACTAGAGAAGCTGCAACTTAGATGGAGGGAATGAATGAGATCCCTAGTGTCTCTCCATCGGAGAAACTACTTGATTTCATGGTTCAAGAGGGTTTAACTGTAGATTACTTTCTTGATGCAATTGGCGATATTCAACCCCAAGATTTATTATGAAAAACTCCTAGAGAAATAAAAAAGTTTTCTTAGGGATGAGTGGGAGAATTTCTTGGGGTTGATCAATGGAAAGGAGCTTTCTTTATCTCAGAAAACCTATGTCCATCCTCAAATCTTTGGGAAGAATCCAATAGATAGGGCAAAAATCACAAGAAAATGCAAAAGGATATCCCCTTTGCCAGGGAAGCCAGATTTATGCCTAGAGCATGAAAAGGATTGCTGCTTGCTCCCCTTAAACATTGCTTTCTTGATATGGCTTGATCACATCTCAATTGAAAAGGAGGAAAGTGTTCATGTTGTAAAGAAGCCTTTCTTAGAGCTGACACTTGAGGGAAGCTCAAAAGGATGAAGGGTGTCATGGAGATTGTTGAGGAGATCAATCTCCAGGCAGAAGAAGAGTAGGTCAAAAGTTTTGCTACTTGTTAGCTCACAAAATGGTTGGTTTTTATGCACTAATATGTTTGTATTTGGCAGGGAAAGTTGTTTGATTGCAGGTACTTGAAGAGTTAATCAATTGGACGAAAGGAGATTGCACTCATGTCTACAAAACTTCTGCTTTGAAATGATGTATTGGTTGCAAATGCACTTATCTCTATGTATGGCAAGTGTGGCAGTGTTGATGATGCAATGAAAATATTCAGGGGACTTGAAGAAAAAATGTGGTGACTTGGACTATTGTCATGTCAATTTGCAAACAGAATAATTGGTACACATCTTGCAGCTCACTTTTCAAGGAGATGTGCAACGAGCTCCCAAATGTAGAAACCTCATGCCATTATGTGACAGAGTTTTGTGTGTGATTGCTGAGGAGGATTAGAGCAAGCTTAACCAGTGGAATGCGGTTAATTTCCCTCTCCGCTATTTGAAACAATTCGAAACGTTAGCATTGGCATCTGCACCTTTCTTTGAGTATAGAGCATGACAGAATGTTGTTTCTCTCTCTTTGTATGAGAGAACTGGGCACAAACTGCAGTAAGTCTAAGCTTTGAGTGCCACCCAGCCTGGTGTCCTGATGTGGTTTCTCTCAAAGATGCCTTAATTACTACATCATTATGGAGACTTCAGGTATTAAGATTGTGCACTTGAGTGCAAGTGAAGCATAACTCTCGGTTCAACTCTTTTCCAAAGATTTTCAGAGTCATCTTCTCTCGTTATCAGCTGGAGACAATAATGGACACATTAAACTTGATGTAAATGGGCGAACAAATTGGCACTCTTATTGATCAGAAAGGTGCTTGTGTTGAGACAGTGGTGTAG
Organism: Ceratopteris richardii; assembly: GCA_020310875.1. NCBI lineage: Eukaryota > Viridiplantae > Streptophyta > Polypodiopsida > Polypodiales > Pteridaceae > Ceratopteris > Ceratopteris richardii. Next base: position 108,218,008 of record CM035428.1, on the reverse strand, counting down.
CATATTATTTTGGCATACTGGAGTGCAGCATGTTTGGAGGAACAAATAATGGAGATATTTTAGAGTCAATACAGAATGGAAGTGCACACAATTCTTTTATTGGTTGTTCTTTTTAGATCGTTTGGTTGCATATATGCTGAAGCTCAATGACTACATTTGAGCTCTTGGTGTCCACAGATATATCGACGGGGGGAAAATCGGGTAGGACAACAGACGGCTGTGTCTGGCTTGGGCGCACATCCAGGAGGGGATTAATCGTGGAAGTAGGAGAACGTCTGGAGTTTTTTTGAGAAATCACAGCTTCTGGAGCGGACAGAGGGAGGGCAACAGAAGGAAGGAAACGTGCTGAGGATATATTCCGAAGTCCTGGGAGGTTTTAGAACACCACCAACGGGAGGATGATGTGCTCTTGCGAGATCAATATTTGGGTACTGGAGACCCATCATTTTGACGGCTTCAGGAGTATGCAACAGGCGAACTTAGAAGGGGATCACGAGAAACTCAAAAGATGAAGGATCTGCTGGCATACGGTACGATGGATCTATCAATTTAGAGTCTTGTGGATCATTTTAAACTCTGTTTGGCTGGTGATTTCTAAGGTGACACATGCTCTCTTTACTCTCTACTGGGGAAGAGGAAGGAAATTTTGGTGTGTGTGCATTAAGAAAATTAGGGAAAAAGGGAAGCAACCGGGCAAGGCGGATTGCAAGAATAGGAGCATAGAGGCTTCTGGTTCTATCCCTATATGTCTTTGTTTCTGGCGCTTTTAGGTTGGAGCTTGGGTTCTCTGTAGGAGAATTCTTTCGAGAAAAATCGAGGGCCTGTTCAGTTGAATGAAAAGTATTCAATATGAGAAGTTGTTCGCTTAATGGATCAAGATAGGCACCAAACACTACCAACGAAGCGTCAGGGTGTTGATTGCTGAGGGAAATCTAACTCTCTTGCACTTCGACTACATGGTTGAAATAAGATTTTGTTACGAAAAGGAAGAAACAAACTCAGAGCTTTGACGCTGAAGAGAGAAATCGTGCTTTGAATACATACTGAGAACAAGCATGCAGGATGCTCAACTGCAACTGAGAAAGATCGAAGGTTGATCAAAGTTAAGGCTGGTCTTTTGGTTATTTCCTCTCTCAGATCGTACTTCAGGTTGTGAGGAGAGATTTTAAGCTTTGTGCTGCCGAAGTCTGCTAAGGATAAATGATGCTAGTCATGGGACGTTCATTAATAAAGCTTTTGTGCAGGTCACAGGGACTCAAGAGGAGGAGAATCAGGTTATCTTGTTTTCTTCTTGTTGTGGATTTCTGTGTGCAGTTGTGTAGAGGGGAGCTATTGGAGGAGATCCACTATTCAGAAAAGAGTATGGGGGGTTGGTCTGTCTCAATTTTTCTCTCTCTCCTCGGATGGAGAATAGCAGTAGGTAGAGAGGAGATTTGGAGGTGGAACTCTTCGAAGACAGAGGGAGACATACTCTTTGCAGGGAGTTCTCTCGCTTCCTGAAGACAACAGAAGGGAGTCTTCTTGGCCGTTTTCTTCTTCAGTTGGGGAGTGCTTATATACAAGTGGCACTTAGTGAAATTGGAATATACTGACCGACTCGGGCCTCTAGAGATTGAAGTTGGCCTCTGCCTCTTCTCGTCCGTTGGCTGGAGGGCATTCAGAGAAGTCCAAAAAGAAGAGGGATTTTTTCTGTTGTTCTCTTACATGTCAGGAAGCATAGAAGCGGAGGGCATGGTTCTTCCAATCGAGGTGTCCTGGAGCAGAGCTCCTCTTTAAGAGGAGGCATCTTGGTGTGCATGCTCGAGGGGAGGAGCAGAAGGAAGTTGCTCTTTGGAAGTATAGACTCGACCAAGTTTTCCATGGCTCCTAGATGCAAGGGTGCACTGCAGCTGGAATAGAATGGCAATCCCATAGATCTCCCGCTCGTTGTAGACTCTGATAGGGGCACTTATCTCAATCAATAGGATCAAGAAAACCTACCCAACTTACTCACGTACATGCTGACATGTAGGGAAAAGTTTGAGAACTTGAGGGCAAGCTCCACTCGTAGAAGGACACACTAAGCAAGGTAGAAGCACCTTTTGGAATTGGGATTTGAAAGCTAGGGCATAAGCCAACGGAGTGTCAATCAAGAGCTAATTGTGGGCTCTAGGTAATCCAAGTAAACCGATTGCGAGGGATTTAAACCGAATAAAGTCTCGTAAAACTACTTTTTCCTTGGGCATTAGGAACTAAACATTTTGGTGCGTCTGCCGGGAATTGGCTTAGCACATCTCATTGAGAGTGCTACGAGTTTGCTTGGTGCCCCAATCGTGTGGCACAGCCAAGTCGATCCCAAATTTGCTCTGACCTTCATTAGAGAAATGGCCCAACAAAGACAAGCTTCTAGTTTTGAGAAAGCGAATATAAGGCAAGGGAATTTTGGACAAAATAGATGGATATGTTCTCGTCCGACCATGAGACATCATGTGAACCGAGGGTGGCGATTTGGCCCGATATCAAATTATGTGAGATGCTGGTGTTGCGAGCAGATTGGGCATATAGCCAAATATTGCCCTCGTGTATGCTCCCCGTTGGATTTTGTCCCCACATGTGAGGACTGTGGGAAAAAGAGACTATGCGAGCACGTGTGTGGCTCAAAAGAGGTGATTGACCTAAAGGTCGCAACGAATGAACCAGATAGGTGCTTATCCTCTTTGTATGTGGAAGTTGACAAAGGTGGAGTTACTTCGTCGACGGAGACTGTGAGAGCAAGTGAAAGCAAGGACACTCGATCTCATGATCGAGACTTGATAGAACTCGTGAAGAGCTTGGAATGTCAAGTCAATTGGTTGCATGTGGAGCGAGATAACGAGAGGATCAAAATAGTGAAATTAGAGGAAAATCAAGTGAAAATGGCCGAGGTCCTAGAAACTTGGGAAAAGCAAGTACAAGTGTTGAAAAGCGAAAACAAGGAGTGGAAAAGAGTAAACAAAAGCTGGAGGCAAGATCTTGTTAGACCTGAGAGTGAAAACGTGGTCTGGGACTTGAGATCCGGCTTGATGGTAGCCGACTGCTTTGGAGTTGCGATCGAAGAAGAGCTCTCAAGAGACGAGGATGACCTAATGAGGAGATTCGAAGGAATGGAGCATGAAATTGAGAAGGTACAAAGCATAATCCATCGATACAGTGATCAAGCGGGTAAGGCATGTGACGAGTTCCACCTGGAGTTAGAAAGAATGAAAAGTGCCCAAGCAGAGAGCGATGAGAAAATGAGACGAGTAGAGAAAGAGAATGCAAGGCTGAGTAGCAAGCTCGGTAGGTGGATGAATCGAAAAGATGACGAGACGCGAGGACAGGTGGAGGATCCGAGAGCGAGGAAAACGGAGGAAGAGCTGAAAGTGATGTTGGACAAGTTAGAGGCGATAGGCGTGGAGGTAGAAAAGGCGAAGGAGTTGTCGAAAAAAGTGGATGATCTGGAAGTAGAAAATATGAGTAGAATCTGGGAGGAGAGGTCGATTCGAGAAGAGGTTGAAAAGTTGTCTGCCCAAGTCGAGAGGAGCGAGGAGGTTCCTTTGGAAATAGAAAGAAAGATGAGTCATTTAGAAGAGGAGAAGAAGAAAATGTGGGTTCAGTTCCATCAAGTGGATGATGAGATTTTTCGACTCCAAGGCAGTGATGAGCGAAAAGAAGAAGGGATAAGGGATTTAGCTTTGAAGCTCGAGGCATTAAGAGGTGTAGTAATGAATGGTGGCCTTCCAGACCGTATCGCTTGGCTAGAGGACAATATCAGCAAGCTGTCGAATCATGTGGAATCTCTGCGAGGCAGAGGATGGAGATGAAAAAGAAAAAGATGATATGATGGATGCCGGTTAGGACGGCTTGAGTCTGATTAGGGTTTGCTTTGCGGATTGCGAGTCAAAGATGTGAGGACGGGTGGACCAAGTGTGTTGTACACTTAGGGACTAAAGTGACACTTTTTGAGGTTTCAGGTCGACAAGGTGGTTAGTATGTGCGGGTCTCGAGAGAAAAAGTTGACCATGGCATTAGTGGCTGGATTTTGGCTTGAGTGGCAGCAGAGAGGAGATAGGTCTCATCGGGATGTCCATGGGGGGTTATATGTGTGTGTGTCGTGATTGGTTGGGTTGGGAAAAAGTCCTTTCTTTTGTCTCCTAATTCTTGAGATGCGGGAATGAAAAAAGATGAGAAAAATATATGTTTATGTATATGTGCATGTGGCTATGCGCCTATGTGGGCTGATAGGTGGGTGGACCCACTTTGGCCGGGTGGTCAAAGCCACGAACCGACGTCGGTTTCGCATAGGGCTAGCTGTCTGTGTGTCGCGCGCTGCGTTGGGTTGGTAGATGGGTGGAACAAACTCGATCGGGTGGTCGAGTCCACGAGTCGCATCCAGCTTCAGCGTAGGCCGGCAAGTGTGAGTAAATATGAAAAAATGATGAAAAAAAAAAAGAGAAAAAAATGTGGAAAAAATGAACGAGAAGAATTCCTCGCTCGAGGGGGGACATAAGAGAGGTGAGAGAGCATGATGCTCGGATGGGAATATATGTGTTTGTGTTGTGGGGATTTGGGTTATGTGTGGGCTCCCGATGAAACATGTCAAATTGAAGCTTAAGCTCGGCTAGGGTTTTGGTTGCGATGTGTCTATGGAAAGCTTGGACTTGAGGAATCCAATCGTGCTAGTTGCATTGTTTGTCTGCAAACCTTCCGGAAGTGTTCAGTTTGGCTCTTAGGTGGTGCAATGACTTGTGAAGTTTGGAATCGCATCGACGATGAGTGATCTTGTTCGAGGTGAGCTCGTGTTAGACTTGAGTGGTCCTTGTCGTGTATCCATCAAGTTAGAGAGGTGGTGGTGACCTAGCATAGGATCTAATCGATGAGCAAGCAAAAAACGAAAGATAGATAGGAAGAAAAGCGGGTAGTGGAAACCCTAGGTAGAAGGGGAATGAACAATCGGCGAGAGAACCCAGCTAGAAACGAAAAATGGAAGTGGGGAATGGTTTTGATTATATATGGTGTGTGTGGAAAGTGTGTTGAGTATGCATGTGGAACAAAGATTTGTGACGTGTTGAATGAGTAGTCGAGAAGAGTGACGAGAGCGAATGTGGACATGTCTTCTGTTTGCATGTATGTATGTTATGCGTGACGAGAATGCATGAGTGATGCGGGATCATGATGTGTATGCTGAATATATATGCGTGATGTGGATCAAGGATATAGTTGTCTTTTCATTTTGGTTGTACATATTGTGATTTGATGAAGAAAGGTTCTAATGTTTTAATGAAGTTTGCAGACAGGTGGACATGTCAATGAAGATGCGAGAGGATGGACAAAGATGGTAAGTGAAATGATTGGATTGTGGTACTAACAAATGATGGTATGAGTATGATTTCAAGTGCTACATTGAGGAAGAAGAGTATGGTCATGCAAGGTAAAGATTTGTATTTGATTGAGTGATGATCACATGTTGGATAACTTGAGTACAGGTAGCATATCGCTCGTCGAGGACGACTTCGCAATTAAGAAGAGGGGAGTATGTTAGCTCACAAAATGGTTGTTTTTTATGCACTAATATGTTTGTATTTGGCAGGGAAAGTTGTTTGATTGCAGGTACTTGAAGAGTTAATCAATTGGACGAAAGGAGATTGCACTCATGTCTACAAAACTTCTGCTTGGAAATGATGTATTGGTTGCAAATGCACTTATCTCTATGTATGGCAAGTGTGGCAATGTTGATGATGCAATGAAAATATTCAGGGGACTTGAAGAAAAAATGTGGTGACTTGGGCTATTGTCATGTCAATTTGCAAACAGAATAATTGGTACACATCCTGCAGCTCACTTTTCAAGGAGATGTGCAACGAGCTCCCAAATGTAGAAACCTCATGCCATTATGTGACAGAGTTTTGTGTGTGATTGCTGAGGAGGATTAGAGCAAGCTTAAGCAGTGGAATGCGGCTAATTTCCCTCTCCGCTATTTGAAACAATTCGAAACGTTAGCATTGGCATATGCACCTTTCTTTGAGTATAGAGCATGACAGAATGTTGTTTCTCTCTCTTTGTATGAGAGAACTGGGCACAAACTGCAGTAAGTCTAAGCTTTGAGTGCCACCCAGCCTGGTGTCCTGATGTGGTTTCTCTCAAAGATGCCTTAATTACTACATCATTATGGAGACTTCAGGTATTAAGATTGTACACTTGAGTGCAAGTGAAGCATAACTCTCGGTTCAACTCTTTTCCAAAGATTTTCAGAGTCACCTTCTCTCGTTATCAGCTGGAGACAATAATGGACACATTAAACTTGATGTAAATGGGCGAACAAATTGGCACTCTTATTGATCAGAAAGGTGCTTGTGCTGAGACAGTGGTGTAGCATATTATTCTGGCATACTGGAGTGTAGCATGTTTGGAGGAACAAATAATGGAGATATTTTAGAGTCAATACAGAATGGAAGTGCACACAATTCTTTTATTGGTTGTTCTTTTTAGATCGTTTGGTTGCATATATGCTGAAGCTCAATGACTACATTTGAGCTCTTGGTGTCCACAGATATATCGACGGGGGGAAAATCGGGTAGGACAACAGACGGCTGTGTCTGGCTTGGGCGCACATCCAGGAGGGGATTAATCGTGGAAGCAGGAGAACGTCTGGAGTTTTTTTGAGAAATCACAGCTTCTGGAGCGGACAGAGGGAGGGCAACAGAAGGAAGGAAACGTGCTGAGGATATATTCCGAAGTCCTGGGAGGTTTTAGAACACCACCAACGGGAGGATGATGTGCTCTTGCGAGATCAATATTTGGGTACTGGAGACCCAGAATTTTGACGGCTTCAGGAGTATGCAACAGGCGAACTTAGAAGGGGATCACGAGAAACTCAAAGGATGAAGGATCTGCTGGCATACGGTACGATGGATCTATCAATTTAGAGTCTTGTGGATCAATTTAAACTCTGTTTGGCTGGTGATTTCTAAGGTGACACATGCTCTCTTTACTCTCTACTGGGGAAGAGGAAGGAAATTTTGTTGTGTGTGCATTAAGAAAATTAGGGAAAAAGGGAAGCAACCGGGCAAGGCGGATTGCAAGAATAGGAGCATAGAGGCTTCTGGTTCTATCCCTATATGTCTTTGTTTCTGGCGCTTTTAGGTTGGAGCTTGGGTTCTCTGTAGGAGAATTCTTTCGAGAAAAATCGAGGGCCTGTTCAGTTGAATGAAAAGTATTCAATATGAGAAGTTGTTCGCTTAATGGATCAAGATAGGCACCAAACACTACCAACGAAGCGTCAGGGTGTTGATTGCTGAGGGAAATCTAACTCTCTTGCACTTCGACTACATGGTTGAAATAAGATTTCGTTACGAAAAGGAAGAAACAAACTCAGAGCTTTGACGCTGAAGAGAGAAATCGTGCTTTGAATACATACTGAGAACAAGCATGCAGGATGCTCAACTGCAACTGAGAAAGATCGAAGGTTGATCAAAGTTAAGGCTGGTCTTTTGGTTATTTCCTCTCTCAGATCGTACTTCAGGTTGTGAGGAGAGATTTTAAGCTTTGTGCTGCCGAAGTCTACTAAGGATAAATGATGCTAGTCATGGGATGTTCATTAATAAAGTAAAGATCAAAGATCTTTAAGCGACCTATAAACTTGACTGTAATGGCATGAATGTCAATTCATGGGCATACTCTATCATACGCTAAGTTCATGTGTTTCTAACAAAAACTAGTACGTGCATCAGAGAGGAAGTATACAAGGCCAAGAGTCCAATTTTTTGGTGGGTTTTGTGGTTTTTGTGCAGGTCACAGGGACTCAAGAGGAGGAGAATCAGGTTATCTTGTTTTCTTCTTGTTGTGGATTTCTGTGTGCAGTTGTGCAGAGGGGAGCTATTGGAGGAGATCCACTGTTCAGAAAAGAGTATGGGGGGTTGGTCTGTCTCAATTTTTCTCTCTCTCCTCGGACGGAGAATAGCAGTAGGTAGAGAGGAGATTTGGAGCTGGAACTCTTCGAAGACAGAGGGAGACATACATACTCTTTGCAGGGAGTTCTCGCGCTTCCTGAAGACAACAGAAGGGAGTCTTCTTGGCCGTTTTCTTCTTCAGTTGGGGAGTGCTTATATCCAAGTGGCACTTAGTGAAATTGGAATATACTGACCGACTCGGGCCTCTAGAGATTGAAGTTGGCCTCTGCCTCTTCTCGTCCATTGGCTGGAGGGCATTCAGAGAAGTCCAAAAAGAAGAGGGATTTTTCTGTTGTTCTCTTACATGTCAGGAAGCATAGAAGCGGAGGGCATGGTTCTTCCAATCGAGGTGTCCTGGAGCAGAGCTCCTCTTTAAGAGGAGGCATCTTGGTGTGCATGCTTGAGGGGAGGAGCAGAAGGAAGTTGCTCTTTGGAAGTATAGACTCGACCAAGTTTTCCATGGCTCCTAGATGCAAGGGTGCACTGCAGCTGGAATAGAATGGCAATCCCATAGATCTCCCGCTCGTTGTAGACTCTGATAGGGGCACTTATCTCAATCAATAGGATCAAGAAAACCTACCCAACTTACTCACGTACATGCTGACATGTAGGGAAAAGTTTGAGAACTTGAGGGCAAGCTCCACTCGTAGAAGGACACACTAAGCAAGGTAGAAGCACCTTTTGGAATTGGGATTTGAAAGCTAGGGCATAAGCCAACGGAGTGTCAATCAAGAGCTAATTGTGGGCTCTAGGTAATCCAAGTAAACCGATTGCGAGGGATTTAAACCGAATAAAGTCTCGTAAAACTACTTTTTCCTTGGGCATTAGGAACTAAACACTACTTTTAAAGCAGAGACTCCAATAAGGGACCCAACTGAAGAAGTTCAAGTGTTTGAGAAGTCCCTATTTCTCCAAAATCTACCATTTTACTTTATCTCTGGAAAGGATTTTATCCCTCTATTTTACATTCAGGAACTTTTCAACCTTAGGGAGGACTACTGCCTTACAGCTATAGCCGAGTCAGAAGAAGTTGCAAGGAGATTCATCAATGAGAAAGGAGAAAGAAAAGAAGAATTTTTGCATCTTGATTTGGATTTGTCAAATGAAGAATTCAAAGATTCATCACAAGCTCTTTCAAAATGCTTTGAGAAAGCTATCTCAGAGAAGCCAACACTTGCTCATGAAGAGTTTGATGAGCATTAGAAGCAACTTGGAATATACTCGTTTGGGCGCAGCTATCCATTCTTGGATGTTGTTGAGGACAAAGGAACAATATGTATTGACTCAAAAGAGCTCATTGAGGAGGAAGATGAGGTCAAGGTATGTAGTTGAATCTATTCTCATGAATTTTAGGGTGAGGAAATGAGATGCAACCGATGCAAGCAATAAGGCCCATCCAATATTTTTCATTGGACTTAATCGCTTGTATCGGTCTAGTCCAAGATCTCCATTTATAGAGTGAGAAATTGAACACGACCGATGCAAGCGATAAGGCCCATCGGATATTTTCCATTGGGCCTTATCGCTTGCATCGGTCGTGTCTTGGACTTGCATGGTGCAATGATAGATTACATTCTATCATGTGAAAAACACCTTTTTTTGCGTACAGTTTATGTTCCTAGAGAATGTAGAGTGAGAAATCAAACCCAACCGATGCAAGCGATTAGGCCCATCAGATATTTCTCGATGGGCCTCATCGCTTGTATCGGTCGTGCCTAGGAGCTGCATGCAACATTGATAATAGACATCTGGCTATGTAAGAATTCACCTTCTTCAGCAAAAATTACATGTTTCTTGGTAATTTACAAAGAGATATTGATAAGAACCGATGCAAGCAATTAGGACCATCTGAATTTCTCTGAAGACCCTAATCGCTTGCATCGGTTGGGTCTCTTACTTTCGTTTTGTTTGTTTCAAGTTACTTTTCATGACTCCTTAAGTGCGCTTGCACTTCATCTGACTTTGTTTATCTGACCTTGTTTTTCTATTTTTACCACAGTTAACAATATTGGATGAAGACAACTACCTTGGCAGGGGGAAGGGAACAAGAAAAACCATAGAAGAGAAAGGAAAAACAAAGGTGGATATTCATTCAATTATCCACTATCTTCCCAAAATTGAACCCAGACTCTTTTTGTGTTATTCACAAGCACTATAGTGAGGAGCCAGACTTTGCATTGTTCTCCTTGAGGAGTCTATCAAAATACATGGGTTTTACTCCAATACCCTTTAATGCTTTCAAAGTTTTGCTGCTTGAAAGAGTAACTGCATTCGAAATTTTTGGATATACCCCAGGACTGAATGCTTCAAGGGCAGGGTACTTTCCTTGTTATTCAAGCTATGTAATGGCTGTAGGGGTGTCAGATGTAAAAAGCATTGCTCAATATAGGAGAAAAGAGTTCCTCAGATACAGAGGTGATTTGTTAGAGCCAAGCTCATTAAAGAGAATCAAGGAATGACTTCAGTTTTTCAAACTCTATTACTCGTCAAATGTACATATACACAAATTGCCCAATGGGATATAAGACATTGCAAATTTTTTTGGTGTAATTGATCCATGTCCTAATATTAATTGTTATTGATCCATGATCTGTTTGCTGGTCAAAGCCATCTGACGGTAATAGACATGTTTCTTTTCAAACCTTAATACATCATGAAATGTACATACAGGACATCTTTATTTCTCAAAGAAATAAAAGACATTGTAAATATTAAAGCTCTATTTGAAATGTAGTCTTTTTCATTTTGTGATATTGATACATGATGATTTTGTCTGGTGATAGTCATATTCTTTTGATAAATATATTTGGCATGAGGTCCTTTGTAATTGTCTTCTAAAGAACCAATCAAAAAGCTCTGAAGGCATTGCTCTTTGTTACTCCTCCTCCTTTCCTTGTGCACCTAAAGAAGCTTTTCCTCGCTTGATAATGAGATTTTTCCATGACTTGGGTGTTCCATATGGCGAGTGGTTCTTTTTCTGCAAAGAATGCACCATGCACAAGAAGAATATGCTAGAAGAATAGAAGAGTTTCATCATATCTTTATTTCAATTAAAAAAATAAATTGAATAAATTATCTTTGGAAATCACCAAGTAGTATGTTATGTCTTTGGCACTCCATGCCTCTATGATGGTTTCTATAAGCTTTGTGGTCGCCTTTCTGAAATCTGTCACATAACTATTTGATGTTACCTGTTGCCTCATGATCTTAAAAAAATTATCTAGTTTGACCCACACCTCCATACTCTTTTTTGCTATTTTTGGTTTTCTTTTTACATTAGTTGTGATCTCACAAAATTTTTTCCAACAATTCCACATGGCATTTAGTTGCTTGTCATCATGGTTGCTAAAGAATCTCCTTGCTTTTGCACCTCCCATTGAGACATCCTGTAGTACATCACCTATATTTTGTGAAAGCTTTGGATCTTTTCTTAGATGAACATCACCACCATGAAATCCCATTTCTGAAAGTAGATATTTACATTTTTTAATGCATTCATCTGCAAGAGTTGTAGGCTTGATAGAATATGCATAATCCAAGTGAAGATGGACCAACTTGTCAATGATCCTTAACTCTGCATGTAGTATACATATGTGTACATTTGTCAATGCTATTGGAAGTATGGGATCCAAATTATGGCAGAAGATGAGTAGTTATGAAGAATAACATTTTGTCTGGAAGGAGCCTCCTCTTCCTTAGCTCTAGCAATCCATGCTCTTGTGCCTAGACTTTGCATGCAGTACAAGCAAGGGTACTTAGAATTTGCCCCTCCACTTATACCAAACATGCATTTGAGCGTCTTTAGGTCTCCACTTAAATGCCACTCAACTTTAAAGTTCCTGTAGTCTTTGAGATTCAACAATTTTGAGATGGTTCTAGTAACATATTCATTTGTGTCATGAGTTCTTGGAAAACAAAGCGTTTCAAGCATGCATTTTCATTCAGTTTCAATAGTCTTAAAACATCCTTTTGACTCATAATTTCATTACAGAAATGTATGCGCTCAAAACTGCTCAACATATTGAAACCTAGCACATTTGTCACATGATCTCTTACAATTTTCATTCTTTTCTTTTGCTAGCCAGATTTTTCAGTCAAACCTAAAAAAGGTGTTACTTGTTTTGACCGCATTCTCAAACCTATAGGAGTTTCTTTCATTCTTTTAAAAGACTCAAATTGAGAAGATAAAGTGGATAATTTGTTTTCTAGCTCCCTCATATTTAAATCCTTTTGATGTAGTGTGTTTTGTAGATAGTTTATGTATTGTACATAATTCCTTGAAATCTCCTAGAGCCTTGAACAATAGCCTCGTAAACCATCCTCACCATCTCCTACAAATCTAATCAGATCATGAAGATTATGAAAAGGGGGATACCTTCCAGTTTGTGGATCAATTGGATAAATAGATCCATCTGTCCATATGTCGATATGTTTCTTGCCTTCCTTTCGCAATCCATCCACTTTAGGAGGATGAAGAGCCCTTCGGAATACTTTTCTTCTCGTTGCATACTCATGACTAACTACAATGTTGATATGGAACTTATCACAATGATTTCGGTTGTTTGAAAGCTTAGTGAGAGTATTTGGGTTAAGGTTCTCCATGGTCTGCTATGGAAAGTGACCAGCAAGTGTCTAAAATGACGTGAAAGAGAGAAACAGGCCTGCTATGAAAAGTAGAGTAAAAAAGCGCAAAATGTCATCAGCACACGTTAAGAGGAAAATTCAAATTTTGATCAACACTCGAGAGCACAAACTTCGAGGCATAAGATATCACATAAACTTTAATCCAGATTAAGCACAACTAATTGAAATCTTTACATGGCCCTTTCTTGGGCCGTTTTTTGCCCGAATGTCCTTGTAGGGGCAGGCTCAAGTGAAGTGAAGGAACTACACTGTGAGATAATATGTTTGGTTGCCCCACTATCAAAGTACCAAACATCTGAGTCCACTGTAAACATACACTACTCATGAGAAGATGGGTCAAATTGCAAATAGTAGTAAATGCCCATTCTTCATTCTGCACAAGATTAGTAGACTCTATTTTTGGTATAGAAGCCTTTACAACAACCATTCCAGCCTCTTTCTTCTTTGTCTCTTTTGCAGCCAGTTTTGGACAACTCTTTATGACATGATCATTTGCTTTAGAGTATTTGTAAAACAATTTCTGCTTTTCTATTTTCTTCTCATTTCTGTCATTCCTTTTTGATTGTGCGAAATTAGCACATTTCTACTTACTACTAGAAGAGCTCCATTTACATTTGCCCTTTTGACTAGCCAGGAAAGTATGATCTGCAACATGCATAATGGACTTGATCTGCCTACACTGATCTCCTGCAACAAAACAGAGACTAACTCCTCAAATGTTAAGGCATTTGGATTGTCTTTCATTGTCAAACAAGTAGAAGCAAAACTCTGATATGAATCAGGAAGACCATTTAGAATAGTCTGCAGAAGTGAACTATCATGCAAGACTTCATCAACAAAAATCAACTATTCCTTCAAATCTTTGATCTTTTTTACAAAACTATCCATGGAATCTTCTTCATTTATGTGCTCACTCTCCAATTGTTTTTTAAGGTAAGCAACATGAGCCTCATTCCCTACCTTGTATAAAGTGTATCCCAAGCATCCTTAGCTATTCTACAAGAGCAAATGTGAAGAATAATGGCACGTTTGACACACAAAGCTATCAATGCATGTGCCTGAGCATATTTGCCATCCCAACAAATTTCCTTTATAGTAGGTGCACCAAAAACTGCAACACAAACAAAAACATGAAGAATATCACCATCTTTAATGTCATTTGCATCACCTTCAGCAACTATGTTTGCAGATGTAATAAGATGTTTTTCAATACCCTACACAATATTCCATAGTCCTTTTGCAACCATTACATGACACATCATATAAGCCCATAATGGGTAATTAGTACCATCCAACTTATCCTCAATGGCCAGCAAATGCAGTACATCACTGCTTTCAACCATAGCCAATCACTAAAATACCCAGATGCAAAAAAATGATTGTATCTCAAAAAGTTGAATAGAACTACCCTATCAAGTTCTACTAAACATGTAGTAGATGTCGAGATGCTTATACTAGCAAACCAAAACTTGTATATATCTTTGGCACAAAAAGACAAAATTTCATACATAAGCATTGTGATAGTGCATTCAGAGGCCAAAACAAGCTCAGATCGCGATTTCGACACCATAAAATGATGCTATTTTGATCTCCTAATCACCCTAAGTGTGCTTACCAATTTTCATGTGATTTTGAGACTGTGAGAGAGGGGTGTTGACGATGCCCTAGATGAAGTGGTGACTTGCTTTGATACCAATTGTTGGAGTTTGAAGTCTGTGGAAGCACACAAACAACACAAGGAAGAAGAAGAAGCTTGGATCACAACACACAATACTGAATGTATTACCACTAGAATGTACAAAGATAAGTAACTCGTTAGGGCTATAGGCATATATAAAAGCCGGGGGAAAAAACCTCCTAAAGAGGGATAAAAGTGCTCGGGTGGTCCTAGTGTGTTCAATATACACATCACTATCTAAATATATCAACAATGCATTCTTGAGAACTTTACAATATGAAGTATAGATGATTCCCAAACGGGAGCTCTTGCATAGGACCACAAACAACATTAAGAACAACCTATAATTTATGAGCAACTTTAACTGAATTATCTTTTGGGAAGGAGGAGCCTTTAAAGTTTCCCAAAATAAGACCATCATAGACATTTTTAGAAGATGCCTCAAGTTTGGGCAGAGAAGACACCATTTCAAATTTCTATAGGCAAAGCGAACTACCAAACTTGAGATGGCCAAAGTGTTCCTGGCAAATCATTGTATATGAGATAGCTTGAGAACTATGAACTCCACATGTTGAATCATTCATAGATTTCACATAATTCCTGAGCTTATCAAACCCATGAAAAGAAATTCCAAAATCAATAATAACATCACCATCTGATAGATCATGAATTGTATATTTGTCATCAATAAATTTGACAACTAAGCCAATCTTGACTAATGCTATAAATGATAAAAAACACTTTATTGATCCCAAGCACATATAAGCAATTGAAAATGTGAAAGAATTGCCATCACTAGTATTCAGAATGATCTTTCAAACTCCCATTATAGTATAAGAGGTGTTGTTAGCAAATGTGTTAGTATTCCCTATAGGACCATTCTCAAGTGAAGTGAAGAAACTATGTTGTGAAGTAATATGTTTGGTTGCATCGCTATCAAAGTACTAACCATCCAAGTCTACTACACACATAAACTACTCATGAGAAGATGGTACATAGCTACAAACAATGGTAAATGCTTGTTCTTCATTTTGAGCAAGATTAGCAGCCTGTCTTTTTTTGCTTTTATCTCTTCTTTTCATCTTTGTTTTCCTTCTGTCATTGTGTAGCATTAGCAGACTTTTGCTTACTAATAGATGAGTTCCATTTACCTTTGCCTTTATGACTAACTAAGAAAGCTTGATCTGCAACACACATAATTGAATTCTCTTACCTGGAACAATATTCTTGCAACAAAGCAAAGACTAACTCCTTAAACGTTAATTCATTTGGATTTCTTTTCATGATCAAGCAAAGAGTAGAGGCAAAACTCTAATATGAATATCGAAGCCCATCAAGAACATTCTAGAAAAGTGAACTATTTGGTAAGATTTTGTCAGTAGAAATCAAGTGTTCCTTCAAATCTTTGATCGTTGTCAAAAAATTGCCAATTGAATCTTCTTCATTCATATGGTCACTCTCCAACTATTTTTGGGGTAAGCAACATGAGCCTCATTTCTTACCTGGCATAATGTTGTAAGAATATCCCATGCATCTTTTGCTATCTTGTAGGAGTGAATGTGAGGAATAATGGCATGTTTGATAGACAAAGCTAGCCTTTGTATCTTTCCCATCCCAATGAAGTTTCTCTTCAATACATATGGCAAGAACCAAAGCACCACCAAGAAATTGAAGATCATCATCTTTAAGACCATATTCTGCATCACCTTCAACCACTATATTTGCAAGTGTCCTATGATTTTTTTCAACACCCTGCACAATGTTCCACGTCCCTTTTGCTACCAATACATGATGCATCATGTATGCCTACAATGGGTAATTAGAACCATCCAACTTATCCTCAATAGATAGCATATGAAATACATCATTTCTTTCAACCATGGCTAGTGACTAAATACCTTGATGCAAAAAAATGACTATATCTCAAAACGTTGAATAGAAATAGCCACTTGAGCATTGCTAGATCTATAGTAGACTTTGAGCCACTTTTTCTAGTGAACCAAAACTTGTATATATGTTTGGAACAAAACGACAAAGTTTGCTATGCAATCACTACTATAGTGCATTCAAAGGCCAAAATGAGTGCAAATATGAATTTTGACATCATAGAGAAAAGTTTTTTTAAGGTCCTAATTGCCCAAGTATGCTCACCAAATATTGTGTGATTTTGAGAATGTGAATAGAGGGGTGGCCATGATACCCTAGATGAAGCAAGGACCTGCTTTGATACCAATTGTTGGAGTTTGAGTTTTCTGGAAGTTATCTATCTATGTATCTATCTATCTATCTATCTATCTATCTATCTCTCCATCTCTCTATCTATCTATATGTCTATCTATGTATCTATCTATGTATCTATCTATCTATCTATGTATCATCTATCTATCTATCTATCTATCTATCTATCTATCTATCTATCTATCCATCCATCCATCTATCTATCTATCTATTTATCTATCTATCTATGGACTTTTGTATCCATCTATCTATCTTCCAAACATTTCTACACCAAAATATGTCCTCAAAGACAAAGCTCACATGCTAAAGTAGTATCTATAGTGATTAATGAAGGTAAACCAACCCACTAAAAGAAAGAGGCATCCTAGTATCATCAACAATTGCTCGATTAGATTTCCAATGTATGCTCAAGTTCAACCCCACAAGTGGTGAGAATGGCATTTTTTAAGGTATCAAGTGGTGTATTTCTATGACCATCTACCAATTTCAATCAAATTTATGTAGGCATAAGAATTGGTTTTCTCCATTTCTCCCAAAGTTGTTTAGTCACTATTGTAATGCTTTCACCCCAATATAAGATAAACTACATGGTAATCCCATTGAATTTAATTGAGATGCAAACATTGCCTTCATCAGCTTTGTTATGATCTCCTACCTTATCACAAGGAAATTTGATAATACTAGAATTGGAGTTTTTTATGATTCCACTAGTGCAAATACTTCCCAAAGATGAGGCTTAATGATCATGAATGAACAAACACCACAAGGACCTATAGACAGTTTTTGTGATGTTTTTTTATTAATTATGAAAGTAGTTCTTGAATGGGTGGAGAATTTAGTGCCAATTTTCACTTATGCACCCACGCATAGGATTAGTGATAGAAAAGTCAAGAGATAAGAGCGGCCCATAAATATCATAATGTAAAATACAAAAGAAACATAGAGAAAATGTGAATAATACAAATGTAATCAAGATGGTAGCCCCTAGCCAAACTTTAAATTTTCAATTAAGCATAGGACTGGTACAATACTTTTGATAGTTCTACAAAGAAAATGTTCCTTCGACATTCAAGGTGTATTAAGGTAGAGGTGGAAATAGTAGAATTATTAGAAGGATAAAGCAACTAATCCAAGTGATGATGACAAAATTAGAGGTAGGAAAGCTATATTCATAGAATAGAGAATAAATAAATAAAGAGATAATCAAGAGGAGAAAATAGGATAGAGAGAGAGAGAGAAAGAAATAGGGAGAGAGATAGAGAGAGAGAGAAGAAGAAGAATAATAATAATAATAAGAAGAAGAAGAAGAAGAAGGAGAAGGATTATCCGATTGCTCATTTTAAAGCAACCACATAATCCTTCGAAAATTGTGATTTCCCACAATGTGAAATCTAAGAGCAATTGTTATGTCTAAGAGAGAAGATTGATATAGATACCAATGCAAAAAAATAAAAATAGAGGAGGCAAAGGAAGGCCTAAGGTAGCATGAAGAAGGGATCAAGAGAAAGAGCTCAATGGAAGAAGGAAGCTTCCAAACCTATCACCCTGCAAGCCCTGGGCATCCTTGCAACGTGATTCACATAACGATGAGAGAAATAGAGAGAGAGAGAGAGAGAGAGACATAGAGAGAGAGAGCACTCAATTTAAAGCAAGTGCAAGTAACACCTTGTGCTAAGTCACAACAAAATAATGTGAAGGTTGATGCTATGAAACTTGAAGTTCTTGGCCAAAATCCCTTTTTGCACTTGTATTGAATCCTATCCCTATTGTTTTCTATTATTTGTGAAGTACCTATGTAGAGCACTCAAGTTAAATCCAGTGCAAGTAACACCTTGTGCTAAGTCACAACAAAATAATGTGGAGGTTGATGCTATGAAACTCGAAGTTCTTGGCCAAAATCCCTTTTTGCACTTGTATTGAATCTTATCCCTATTGTTTTCTATTATTTGTGAAGTACCTATGTCAAAGGATAGTAATGTTCAATCCTTGGTTAAGGTTGCAAGTCCGATTTTGGCTACCTTTAATGTATAAAGCGTTAGTTAAGTAAAAATATTCCATCTTGTTGATATTTTGGTTCCTTTATTTTCATTCAATTTTTTAAGTTATTCTAATTAAAAGTGATGCATGTTCATTTTGTTTCTTGGAAAAAACCAGCCCACATTAGAATTCGGAACACATGGTGGGGCATTACGATCCCTATCACTAGCAATTTCGGGGTAACATCATACCATTAGTAGATTGGTAGAAATGTGTATTCTTGTTACACTATGTGTTGTCCATGAACAAAACCAAATCTCCTACTCTACCATCAATGAGTCCCTTTTATAATCTATTGAAACAAAACTCTAGAAGGAGGAGGATTCACTACTTGGCTCCTAACAAGCTTTTAGGAAACACGTGAATAAGCATGCACATTCATCTTGCCTAGAAGAATGGCTCACGCACATTTCCTTAACCTCCTTTCAAGTATTGGCATCAACGTTCTAACCTTCACTAGGGTAGCTTTAGAAGAATTGGATGATCACCTCCAAAGAGTTTTCTCCTTGAGTCAATGAAAAGACATATAAGGGAAAGAAGATGCATTCATGGATTTCTTCTTACAACATTACATGGACTAGAAACTATTGGAGCAAGTCTATGACAAGCCTAAGTATTGGCTTGAGTCCACAAAGTCATAGAAGAAGCCTTAAAATGAAGACAATGTAAAGTTCACTTGTGAACTACCTCTTGTAACTGCTGAAGACATTACTTAATGTAAAAGTGAAAGAATATTAAGTGGTTGAGTCCACTTGATTAAAAAGGGAAAGAGGATCCAATTAAACAAGATAGAGAATCAAATCAATCACTAATTGATTGGAGAGTGATTGAGGGAAGTTAGCGTCCCAAGATCAACTATAAATACATGGTAGTCTTAGTCGTGGTTATGTGAAGATCTCCAAGAGCTCAGCTTTATGTCATATCAAGGTGTGATTCCAAGGCACACATATGTATCAATAAGTCCATTGTATTGTACAATCAATATACTTTCATTTTCATGATCATTTGAGTTCATATTTCCATGTTCTTGTGAAGTGTATTACTCACTGCCATATCTCTCAATTTTCTCAGTCAGATTGCAGAGATGGTTTCTCTGAGCTTGGTGCATCATTTTCAGTGATTTAACTTCGTAAAGTTATCTCTAAAAGTCTACTATATGGATATTGCAATCTTCATTTATGTTCAATTGAAGTCAACCCTGTCTGTTCAATTTCACTTCTCCGTCAGGTACCCGACTTTTTTTACTCATATTGTCAGAGTTGTTTCTCAGTGTGTACTTACCCAAAGTCAATTATTTAAAGATTTTTGGATTCAACATATTGTCTAGTATAAGCATCCAAGTTTCATAATCATTGAATGCTTAAATCTTGAGTTATGTTCATTTTTCTACTCACTGGTCTCATTACTGTAGCAGCCCGTTAAAATCGGGATGATGTCATCACTTGTTAAACATCATTCTCAGTGTATGGTTCATTATTTTTTATGAGATTACTCTTTAAAGTTAGCTCATTAAGTTAACTAGACTTCCCCAAGAGGAATTAAGCTAATTGCCGCTATGCTCAGAGAATTATGCAAAACACTGGACAGGTGTATGAACCAAAATAGCAAGTTCTTCACCTCTGAGCTAACTCCAACTTATCTGTTTTGATCTATCTTTTTGAGAGTGATCTTCCAAGTTACATAGGGTGTCCAATACATCCATTGGCAAGCTAAAAGGCCCCACCACATACTCCTAGAGTTCATTTGGCTGGTGTAGATCAAGGATTTTTCAACACCTCTTCATCTTCAAGCACATACCTATCCATCTCTTCACAGTGGTATCAGAGCAAGGTTGGACAACATGGCAGATGGATTTCCTTCATCAATTGACAAATTGGATAGAGGTAACTACTCAGCTTGGTCCTTAAGAATGTAAGCTTATCTCCAAGGTGGAAGTTTATATGGTTATGTGGCTGGAGATGAAGTTATGCCAAGTTTCAGGAACAAAAGTCAACCAACACAAGAAGAGCAAGAAAGATTGAGCACATGGTGCTCCAACGATGCACTTGCAAGGTCTTATCTCCTCAAATCTATCTCAGATTTTTTTTTGCCTCACATTAAAAGTTGTAAGACATCTCAAGAAGTGTGGGATGCACTTGAAGCCTTCTTCTCTTCAAGTACCAAAGCTAGGAAGCATCAACTATGGCTGGATTTCACAACTCTCAAGAAGGCTCCCAAACAAAATGTGACTAATTTTGTCACAAAGCTCAAGGACATAGCAAATTAGTTGGGAAGCATTGGAGAGGTAATAGATGAAGAGCAAATTGTAAGGCAGATCATCAATGGCTTGAACGCAGATGACAAGTGGGAAGCATTCACCACAGCTATGGATTTGTACATGGACATGCATGTACCTGATCTCAATACACTCATTGGACAACTACTTACTCAAGAGGAAAAGCTTACCCAAGACTCCAACTCATGTTCTATTTTTGGATTAACTAATCATACAACTGAAAATTGCTTAAGGAATTCCAGGAATCAAAGAGGAAGAGGATACAATAGAGGAAGTTATGGCTACTCAAGAGGAAGGTTCAACAATTATCATGGTAGCTACAACAACTACAACGATTCAAACTATCAAGGAGGCTACAAAGGAAGGAGAGATTTCAATAACTACACAGAAGACTCAAACAAAGAGGATTCATTATTGATCATGAACATGGCTATGCCACAAGGTAAATGTGATGAGCATGTTTTCTACATAGATTCAAGTTGTTCAAATCATGTGGTAGGAAATGTGGCACTCCTATGAGATTTAGAAGATCCAAGGAATAAGCATGAGGTACAAACAGGACATGATACAAGACATCTTGTGGAGAAAATAGGCAATGTCAAAGCACTTGATGGAAACATCAACCTACTCAGTAAGGTACTCTATGTCCCTACCATTACAAAGAATTTGATAAGTGTCGGGCAGATAGTAGAGAAAGGGTTGCAAGTCAGGTTCACAAAAGCAAGAGCATTTGTTGAAGATCCAAGTCAAGGATTCAGAAGAATTGCAAAAGGTGAAAAGACAGGTACATTGTTCACATTTGAATTACAAGACACTAGAAACATTGATCTCTTTAATAATGGTAGCCAGACACTCACAGAATTGGAAGTATGGCACAAAAGGTTAGCACATATTAGTGAAAGGTCATTAAAAAAAATTTGTAGGGGCCAAAGTGTACTTGGACTCCCTTATTTGTCAAAACAACATATGATTTATAAGTGTAGTGCATGTCAATTTGGAAAGTCTCACAGGTTATCATTCATGAAGAAAGGTTATATGCATGGAGATGTGGAGTTGGTTCATACTGATGTATGGGGACCTAGCAAGGAAGCTTCAATATCTGGATCAAGGTATTATGTCTCCTTTATTGATGATTGCAGTAGATGGACTATCCTATTCTTTATGAAACACAAAGATGAAGTTTTTTCATGTTTCAAAAGATATTTGCCTCTTGTGGAGAATCAAACAGGTAAATCACTAAAAAGGCTAAGGTCAGATGGAGGGGAAGAATACTTCTCCCATGATTTTGATTCTTTTCTTCAAGAAAGAGGAATCAAAAGAGAGGTAACTACAAGGTACACTCCTGAGCAAAATGGAGTGGCAAAAACGAGGAATAGGACAATTGTTGAAGCTACAAGGTCCATGTTAAATGAAAAGCATTTACCTAATTATCTATGGCCTGAGGCTGTATTTACAGCCTCTTACTTGATTAACAGGTTTCCTTCAAAATCCCTTGATGGGATGACTCCATATGAGGCTTGGAATGGAAGAAGACCTAGCTTAGATCATTGTAAGATTTTTGAATGTATTGCTTTTGCTCATGTTCCTTCACAGGTTAGAGGCAAGATGGATCCAAAGGCAGAAAGGTGTGTATTTAAGGATATGACAACAATCAAAAGGGTTACAGGTTATACAACCCTACCAATAAGAGATTCTTGGTAAGCAGAGATGTAGTTTTTGATGAGAACAATTCATGGTATGAAGATTCATGCAGGAAGGTCAAATTGCCATATGACCTTGAAGAAGATTTCCCAAAGCTTGGCAGAGAGCATCAACCAAAGATTGAAGAACAAGATACTTCAGAAGATGATTAAGAAACTCATATGGAAAAAATCAAAGCATGGAAGTCTAAAGGTAAAGCAAAATTGGAGGAACTTGTACATGAGGCAGAATCATCACATCATGGCCTAAGAAGATCTATGAGGGAAAAGAAAAAACCAAAAAGGTATGGGTTTGACACCTCATTAGTAACTAAACATTCTATCTACATAGCACAAGACATAAACCAAGAGGAGCCATCATCCTTTGAAGAAGCCAAAGCAAAATCAGAATGGAAGCATGCAATGAAGGAAGAGATTGAAGCACTTGAGGAAAGCAACACTTGGGATTTGGTGCCCAAGACTTCACCCATGAATGTAATAGGCTCAAGATGGGTCTATAAACTCAAGAATAATTGTGATGGTTCCATTAACATGTATAAGGCAAGGCTTGTAGCAGAAGATTTTGCACAAACTCAGGGAATTGATTATGAGGAGACCTTCTCTCCTGTGGCAAAGATGCCTACTATTAGGGTTTTACTTAGTATTGCCTCTTCCAAGAATTGGAAGATACTTCAACTAGATGTAAAGAATGCATTCTTGAACGGTTGGATAACAGAAGAGGTATATATTGCACAACCACCTGGTTTTGAGAATCAAGTTTATCTTGATTATGTGTGTAAACTTAACAAAGCATTGTATGGTCTCAAGCAAGCTCCAAGAGCTTGGAATTTCAGGCTTGTTTCATTCTTGCAGGACTAAGGCTTTCAACCAAGCAAGGCATATCCTTCACTCTTTATCAGAAAGAGTAATTTTGAGGTCATCTACTTATGTGTATATGTAGATGATATTATATTGACAAGAAATGATGCAAATGGTATGAAAAATATCAAAGATGAGATGAGAGAAGAGTTCAAGATAAGTGATTTGCGCTCACTTACCTACTTCCTAGGTTTGGAAGTTGTCTACAAAGATCATGGTTTGTTTCTCACTCAAAGAAAGTACATTAAGGACATGTTGGCAAAATTCAAGATGCAAGATTGTAAGATTGCAGGTACTCCAATGGAGATCAATCACAAATTGAGCTCACATGAAGGTGAACTCATAGAGGACATCACATCATATCAAAGTCTAGTGGGTAGTCTCAACTAAGAGTTATGTTCATTTTTTTGCTCACTGGTCTCATTACTATAGCAGCCCGTGAAAAGCGGGATGATGTCATCACTTGTTAAACATCATTCTCAGTGTATGGTTCATTATTTTTTATGAGATTACTCTTTAAAGTTATCTCTTTAAGTTAAATAGACTTTCCCAAGAGGAATTAAGCTAATTGCTGTTGTGCTCAGAGAATTATGCAAAACACTGGATAGGTGTATGAACCAAAATAGCAAGTTCTTCACCACTGAGCTAACTCCAACTTATCTATTTTGATCTATCTTTTTGAGAGTGATCTTCCAAGGTACATAGGGTGTCTAATACATCCATTGGCAAGCTAAAAGGTCCCACCACATACTCCTGGAGTTCATTTGGCTGGTGTAGATCAAGTATTTTGCAACACCTCTTCATCTTCAAGCACATACCTATCCATCTCTTCACAGAAATGTGGTTCAGCCACTTTGTAGATGAATACTTGGAATATATATTAAGGATTTTTTGGAAGCTTTTGGCCAAGAAACCTAGTACAAGGGATCTTGGATGAGCTAGATGAAATTAAATGCAAAAACCTTGGAGTCATTCACAAAAAACAAGGGTTCTAGTAGCATGACTTGTGAAAGCACCCAAATATTTCCTCCTCAATAATTAAGAATGCCCTTTCTCCCACCTTCCAGCACGAAATTGAGAGACTTTCTACCTCAAAATACATTTTATTAGGAATTCATATTATTTGCAACTATAATAGAACAAGAAAAAGTTCACCTTGAAGGCAGCTTCATGGTATACACCGTAGTGGAAGACTTGAATGCCTAGATGTGGCATGAATTAGAGGTTTTGAAGATGTAATACTAGACATAGAAAAAAGACTCGATGACCTAGCTGCAAAAAGACATAGGAGAACCCCATAACAGGGATGTATGAATCACCTTACATGCACAAAATGCAATATGTTGGGCACATGTACGAATACTACCAAATGAGCTTCACTTGCTAGTGTACTTCAAAAGTCCTACTATTTTGAAGAAGTTTGGTTAGCACAACACAGTATCTATGAGTCTCACCATGCAATTTTGTTATTATCACCTACATTGGCTAGGCCAAACCTAATGATCCTTAATTATTTTAATAATAATCCTTACAAACCTTGTGAAGCATGAAAATGAAATCAAATGGGGAGTTCTAGAAAAGGTTTCCCAAGAAGCCCTATGAAGAGTGATGGCTAATGCACAGAGATAAGAGGGTCTTGGGAAAAACCTAGTCCAAGCCAACCTATGTAACTCTAGATAGCTTTAATACACTCTTAGAGATTCTAATATATGCATCTAGATCACCATAGTACTTTGTAACATCGTTCTCAAAATTCTATGTCAAAGTAGATAACTTATGTGTACACTTCAACCTAAGAAAACCTTTTATTTATGGAAGAAGGTGCTTAGAGCTTTACTCACAACTCCCCACCTAGTTGGAATTTCCCTAAGATATTTTTCACACTTTCAAATCCAATTTTGAGTGAGAAATACCAAGTTACTTCACGAATTTAAGGGAAATATGCATAAGAAGTTAGGGGGTGATTCCGATTTTTCAAGAGGATGAAGATGCACAAACACAATCATTTTGATTAGTTCATAGATCATGATATACAAATCCAATGACTATAAAACTTTTCAATAATTCTCAAAATAATCCAACCCATGTACTCCAAGTAATAGATTACATAATTGAACATATACACACAGAAATGAATAAAAAAAGTTCATCGATTATATTCAATGTACTTTAACAATAGATAGAGACCAATGTAGCTAGGAGAATGTGTTGTAGATGTATTGCTAACTATGATATGATACAATGAGAGATTGGAGGAGTCCACAAGCTTTGGGGCAAGGAATTGAGCCACTCAAATGAGTGTGATGATCAGCTTACATCCCATGACTAAAATGTCTAGTGTATAAATACACATTTTGTTCATCACTATTGGTTTGATCTAGCTAAAAGTGGTCCATACTTTTAGGAGTTAATTTGACTTTGAATTCAAATATAATCATGGCATTTGGTGCTCAATATGACCACAAGATTATCTCCAAATATCCTCTTTACTTTTGACCAGTAGAATTCATTCGATGTATATAATCATATGTATAAGCTTGTGCCTCAAAAACATATGAAGTCCTAATACATAAAGACAAGAACTTAGGCTTGCTCCATGCACCAACTATTGGGAATGATGGATGGACACTCCAAGAGAATGAGTAGGTACTACCAAATCTTGCTTTGTACCAGCCCTTTGATGCTATCAGGGTTGATAAGTAAACCTTCTTAGCTTTCCAATAACACCATAAAATGGCCTATGTCCTATGGAAATGATGTATGAGAAGGTAAAATAAAAAACAGACAACTTTGAACTTCTAGCCTTCAAGAAAACCTTCTATTTTTGACTTGACACCTGTTGTATCTTTTGCTCAGTATGACCAGCACAGTAGGAATTGGAAAAATTCCTTTAAGGGGTATCTAATTAAATTAGCAGTCTAACTATTCCAAGTGGAATGACACAAAAATATTAACTATGCTCAGAGAAATCAATTTAGCAAGTGAACCTTTACCCTCGATATTTTAGGACTGTAGCAGACTTCAAGGAGTGATCACTTTGATGTGCTTTTCTCTGAGATGGCTGAATAGAAATCCTTCAAATTTTGACAGCATGTAGATAAATTTGAGGTGGTTCCAAGGAGCTGTAGATGTTTGAATTTGGTGAAGAAATGAGTGAGATATGCTCTCCACAAGTTGACAAACTTTCAAGTACTATGACAGAGAACTCAGAAATGAACAATGTAGATATATGTATTAATGAACACTTGTATACAATGTGATAGGCATGAAGATCATTTCCTAATGGTGTAGATAGGTGTGGGCTAGAGTATAGGCCTCACACACACTCAGAAATGAGAATGAGGAGCTCGGGATTGATGAGTCTTACTCGTGACTTTTTATGATCACTTTTATAGTAGTTGAGTTAAAAGTTTGAATTTGAATTCAAACTTTTGGCTCCCTATAATCATGCTTCTACATCCTAGGAGATATTCCATCAATCAAAGCTAACTTTTCCACGAATTCTTTTAGGTAGGTGTTTACAAAGATTCCAAGCCAAATGTGACTTTTACAAAAGGGTAGAGTGGTAATTAACCACTAGCATTGATTCCTATGCTTCTCCATATGTGTTTGAGCTATAAGCCAAATGTGTAGGCTTGTGAATTGCACCAACAACTCCCCCTCAAGCCAAACATTTTGGTTTGGTCTTCATTCTTCAGTCTTCATGTATATCCTGAAATCCAATCATTGATTTGAACCTGCAAAGTTTGGTTCCATCCAATGCTTTAGTTAACAAATCTGCACACTGCATGTTGGTTGATACATAAGTGAGTTGAATGTCCTTGCTTAATAACTTCTCTCTCACATAATGGTAATGGACCTCTATATGCTTGGTCCTAGCATGATAGATAGGATTAGCTGCAAGGTGAAGTGAGCTTGTATTATCTCCAAAGATCAATGGTGAGTTAGTATACAAACCCAATTCTGTATACAATAACTTGATCCATATGGCTTCTTGGGTGGCATTTGTCAATCCTCTATACTCTGCCTCTATAGAAGATAAAGCTACTGTAGGTTGCTTCTTTGATGACCATGATATTGGCTTATCACCTGCAAATGAAATGTATCCTGAAGTGCTCCTCCTATCATCCTTGCATCCTGCCCAATTTGCATCTGAATAAATCTTGATATCTAGATCTCATGTGTAAGGAAAATACAAACCATGATGTTGAGTGCCTTTGAGGTACTTTAGAATTCTCTTGGCACCTTCTAGGTGAGGTACCCTTGGCTTGTGCATAAACTGACTTAGAACACTAACTCCATATGCAATATCTATCCTTGTCAAGGTAGCATAGTTCAAGCTACCCACAATGCTTTGATAACCTGTAATATCATCAATTTCATCACCTTCATGGGCACTTAGTTTTAGGTTTACCTCCATTGGAGTACTTGCAACTTGGCATCCTGC
This sequence comes from Ceratopteris richardii, assembly GCA_020310875.1. Lineage (NCBI taxonomy): Eukaryota > Viridiplantae > Streptophyta > Polypodiopsida > Polypodiales > Pteridaceae > Ceratopteris > Ceratopteris richardii. The sequence goes on along the minus strand of CM035428.1, from coordinate 108,190,185 downwards.
AAATGAAACTTCTTCAACATATCCTGTATGTACTTTCTCTGAGTAATGTAGATTCCAGAGCTAGTATAGACTAACTCAAGTCCAAGAAAATACTTTAGTAGACCAAGATCATTGATCTTGAACTCCTTCATCATCTGGTTCTTGATTTGTCTGATTCCATTGACATCATTACCTGTAAGTATGATATCATCAACATATACACATAGGTATATTACCTCTGAATTACTTCTCTTGATGAATAGAGAAGTGTCTGCCTTGCTCATGACAAAACCTTGGTCTTGAAGGTATGTGGTCAACTTGTGATTCCATGCTCTAGGTGCCTGCTTCAATCCATAAAGAGCTTTATTCAATTTGCACACATATGTTACCTTGTTTGGATCCTCATAGCTAGGAGGTTTTGACATATATACCTCCTCTGAAATCCATCCATTCAAGAAAGCATTTTTTACATCCAATTGATACATGTTCCAATTTTTAGATGCAGCCACACTCACCAACACCCTGACGGTTGGCATCTTCGCCACAGGTGAGAATGTTTCCTCATAGTCAATGCCTTGGGTTTGTGCAAAACCCTTGGCCACCAATCTAGCTTTGTACCTGCTTATTGACCCATCAGCATTTCTTTTGATTTTATAGATCCATCTGGATCCAATTACCTTCATGGATTCTTTCTTTGGTACTAGTTCCCATGTATCACTTTCTTTGAGTGCTTCAATCTCCTCATCCATAGCTTCTTTCCATTCTGTCTTGGTTATGGCTTCTTCATATGATCCTGGTTCTTCAATTGACAAGTCTTTGGCAAGATAAACAGAATGTTTAGTAACAAGAGATGTATCATACCCATATCTAATAGGTTTTTTTCTCTCCTTTTGTGATCTTCTGATTGATTGATTTGAAGATTCAGGTATGTCTTCAAGTTTCTTCATCTTGAGTTTGCCTTTGGACTTCCACGCCTTGAACTCTTCAAGATTGATAATCTCTTCATCATCTGAATTGGTTTCTTCACTTTGAGTAGGTTCCTCCTTAGCAAGACTTGGAAACTCCTCCTCCAAGTCATAGGGTAGTTTAAACTTCTTGCATTCATTCTCATAACAAAAATCATTTTCATCAAAGACAACATCTCTACTAACCATGAATCCCTTATTTGAAGGGTTATAGAACATGTACCCTTTCTGATTTAGATCATATCTAATAAAGATACACTTCTCAGCCTTAGGGTCTAGCTTACCTCTTATCTGAGAAGGAATGTGTACATATGCTACACATCCAAATATCCTGCAATGATCAAGTGAGGGTCTTTTCCCATGCCATGCTTCATAAGGAGTCATCCCATCAAGGGACTTAGATGGTAACCTGTTTATGAGGTAAGTGGCAGTAGAAACACTCTCTGCCCATAGGTAGTTAGGTAATTTCTTTTCATTTAGCATTGACCTAGTTGTTTCAACAATCAACCTATTTCTTCTCTTAGCTACCCCATTCTATTCAAGAGTATACCTTGTTGTGATTTCTCTCTTGATTCCTCTGTCTTGCAAGAAAGCTTCAAACTCATTGGAGAAGTACTCACCTCCTCCATCTGACCTTAGTCTCTTTAGGTTTCTTCCTGTCTGATTCTCAACAAGTACAAGATACTTTTTAAAACAATTGAACACTTCATCTTTGTGCTTCATAAAGTACAATACAGTCCATTTAATCATCAATAAAAAGATACATAGTACCTTGATCCTGAGATTGAGGGGTCTTTGCTTGGTCCCCATATATCTGTGTGGACAAGCTCTAGGTAGTCCTCATGCATGTAGCCTTTCCTTGCGAAGGGTAACCTGTGAGACTTCCCAAACTAACACGCACCACATTTATATATCATGTGTTGTTTGGAAACATTAGGTATTCCAATTACACATTGATCCCTGCATATCTGTTTCAAGGTTCTTTCTCCTACATGTCCTAATCTTTTATGCCAAATCTCAAGCTCTGAAAGTGTTTGATCTTTATAACTATAGAGTGCAATATTCTTTGTATCTTCTAGCTCAAAAGTAAAAAGTCTACCTGATTTTTCTCCTTTTGCTATTCTCTTGAACCCCTACTTGGGATCCTCCACAAATACTCCAAATTGGTTTAACCTAACCTGCAAACCTTTTTCCATAGTCTATCCAACACTCATCAAATTTTTGGTAATGGTTGGTACATATAGTACCCTACTCAACAAGTTCTGATTTCCATCACAAGTCTTAACATTTCCAACTTTAACTACTCAGTGCTTGGTTTCATCACCTGTTTGTACTTGATGCTTACCTTTTGGTTCTTCAAGGTCAGAGAGTAGAGCTTCGTTGCTAGCCACATGATTTGAGCATCTTGAGTCAATGTAGAAGAGATGGTCATCATTTGTACCTCGTTTTGAAGTCATGTTCATGATCAGAAGAGAATCATCTTGCTCTTCTGTATAATTGTTGTAATCCTTTCTGGATTTGAATCCTCCTTGGTAGTTGCCATTGTAGCTGTTGTTGTAGTTGTTATTGTAGTTGTTGTTGTATCCTTGATGATGGTTGAATCTGCCTCTTGATTGTGGGTATCCACCTCTTTGATATCCTCTTCCTCTCTGATTCTTGTAGTTCCTGAAACACTCATCTGTAGTATGATTTGATAAACCACAAATGTTGCATGGTGAGTAGTTATAGGATCTCCCCCTACCTTGCTTACCTCCTCTGCCCCTTCCTCTTGATGATCTTCCTCTCCCTACATAGTTGGCTTGGGAGGTAGTGCCTTCATCCTCATTCTTCTTGTTCTTGCCTTTATCTTTAGACTTACTTTTATCAGTGTATAGGGCAAAAGAGCTATTACTTTGGATGTGTCTCCATTCTTGTTGATCTTGGCTTCATGAGTGAACAATTGCCCCATGAGAGTGGTAAGGTCTGGAATCTGCATGTCCATGTATAGGTCCATGGTAGTTATTCCCATTTGTCATAAGCTTTAATCTCGTTGATCACTTACCTTACTATCTGCTCTTCTTCAATCTCTTCTCCTATGCTTGCTAGTTGATCTACTACATCTTTAATCTTAGTCACAAACTCTAAAAGAGCCTGCTTAGGTTGCTTCCTTAATGTGGTGAATTCAATCCACAACTGATTTTTTCTAGCCCTTGTAGAAGAGAAATAGGATGACAAGGTTTCCCAAGTCTCGTGGGATGTCTTACACTTTCTAATATGTGGCAAAAGAAAATCAGAGATGGAGTTAAGTAAGTAAAACCTTGCTAATGCATCCTTGGCACACCATGTGTTGAGCTTTTCATGTTCTTCCTTTGTTGGTAGTCCTCTGGTTTTGAATGAGGGCAATTCCTCATCTCCTAAGATGTATCCATAAAGACTCCTTCCTTGTAGGTATGTCTTCATCCTTAGAGACCATGCTTGATAGTTGTTCCTATCCAATTTATCAATAAATGAAGGAAAACCATCTCCCATTTTACCTTAACGTGCTTTGATACCACTGTTGGGAATGATGGATGGACACTCCAAGAGAATGAGTAGGTACTGCCAAATCCTGCTTTGTGCCAACCCTTTGATGCGTCAGAGTTGATAAGTAGACCTTCTTAGCTTTCCAATAACACCATAAAATGGCCTATGTACTATGGAAATGATGTATGAGAAGGTAGAATTAAAAACAGACAACTTTGAACTTCTAGCCTTCAAGAAAACCTTCTATTTTTTACTTGACACCTGCTGTATCTTTTGCTTAGTATGACCAGCACAGTAGGAATTGGAAAAATTCCTTTTAGGGGTATCTAATTAGCTTAGCAAGCTAACTATTCCAAGTGGAATGACACAAAAAGATTAACTATGCTCAGAGAAATCAATTTAGCAAGTGAACATTTACCCCTGATATTTTAGGACTGTAGCAGACTTCAACTAGTGATCACTTCGACGCGCTTTTCTCTGAAATGGCGGAATAGAAATCCTTCAAATTTTGACAGCATGTAGACAACTTTGATTTGGTTCCAATGAGTTGTAGACCTTTGAATTTGGTGAAGAAATGAATGAGATATGCTCTCCACAAGTTGACAGACTTTCAAGTACTATGACAGAGAACTCAGAAATGAGCAATGTAGATATATGTATTAATGAACACTTGTATACAATGCCATAGGCATGAAGATCATTGCCTAATGGTGTAGATAGGTGTGGGCTAGAGTATAGGCCTCACAGACACTCAGAAATGAGAATGAGGAGCTCGGGATTGATGAGTCTTATGCGCGACTTTTTATGATCACTTTTATAGTAGTTGAGTTAAAAGTTTGAATTTGAATTCAAACTTTTAGCTCCCTATAATCATGCTCTACATCCTAGGAGATATTCCATCAATCAAAGCTAACTTTTCCACGAATTCTTTTAGGTAGGTGTTTACAAATATTCCAAGTCAAATGTAACTTTTACAAAAGGGTAAAGTGGTAATTAACCACTAGCATTGATTCCTATGCTTCTCCATATGTGTTTGACCTACAAGCCAAATGTGTAGGCTTGTGAATTGCACCAACACCAACAACTCCCCTTCAAGCCTAAGATGCTTGATTCTTTATTCCATTGATAGTTCGTGAAGTCCAATGATAGCTTTGAATCTACTTAGCTTCACTCCATCCAACACTTTGGTCATTATATTTACATATTTTTGTTGACTAGATACATATGAGAGCTTAATTTCCTTGCTTGTGATTTTCTTCCTTACACAATGATAATGGATCTCAATGTGATTGGTCCTACCACGGTAAGTTGTATTTGCAGCAAGGTGTAAGGAGCTTATGTTGTCCCCAAAGATATGAGGAGTGGAAGACTTCACACCCCAATCTGAGTATAATATCTTAATCCACATGGATTCCTTAGTTGCATTTTCCAAACCTCTATATTCAGATGCAGTAATGTAAGATAACCTAAAGTATCCCTTCTCTCGTCCTTTGATCTTGCCCAATTAGCATCCGAGAATAGCTTTATATCTATATCAAAGGTATATTTATAGAATAAACCTTCATTTATGGTCCCCTTAAGATACTTGAGTATCCTTTGAACTTTTCCCATGTGTGGTTTCCTAGGATTATGCATGAATTGGCTCTAAACACTTATGCTATAGCAAAATGTCTACCCTAGTGAGTGTTGCATAATTCAAACTATCCACCAAGCCTTGATAGCTTGTTGCATCTTCAATTAGCTCACCCTCATGATCACTTAACTTTTACTTTACCTCCATGGGTGTACTTGAAACCTTAGGATTCTCCATTTCGAACTTGGCCAACATGTCCTTGATATGTGAGATACATACCCTTCTCTATGTACACCACTTCCAATCCAAGAAAGTAAGTGAGATAGGTCATTGAACTTGAATTATTCCTTCATTTGTAGCTTAATCTTCAAAATACCTTCAACATCATTACTTGTGAGTATTATATCCTCTACATAGACACAAAGGTATATGACTTCTCCATGTGTCCTCTTGATAAAGAGTGAAGGATTTGCTTTCCTAATAATGAAACTCTTATCCTATAAATAGGTCATAAGCCTATGATTCCAAGCTCTTGGAGATTTTTTTAGACCATATAAGACCTTCCTTAACCTACACACATGTTCAAGGAAATATGAATCCTCAAACCCACGGGGGTTGAGTCATAGTGAATAGAAGTTAAATGATAGTCTCAAACGTGTAAGATACCATATCTCTAATCAAAGTTAGTGGCAATCTCTTGAGCCGCCACCCATACTTCATGAACTTGTCATCGATGTGAGGTAGACTCAACCATCATGACTATCATTAATTGGATTCAAGAGGCTCACTTCCATGCTTAATTAGTACAATTATTTGTATTTTCTGTCTTCTTCTACAAAGGGCCCCGGAGGCCCATAATCAAGGAATGCAATATGGCCAGAGTTTGGACCCTTTGACGAGACTCTGAAGAAGTTCACTGCTCAATGCGGCAAACCAAAATAATGCCAAACTGATTTCAAAATGAATCCGGAAAGGACCCCTCCACCATAATGTAAATTTACTTGCTTTTCACTTCATTTTGGAATGGAAGATCAAGATCAAATCACCACACCAAAAAATAGAAGTCTTTAGATGTAGATCATGCCACTAACTTAGACATTTCTAAACTTCCTCCATAAGTCAAAAAACCTAATATGGATACTCTTCCTAAGATTGAGAACCTAAAGAGGGCAGATAAAAGAATCTTCCTATACTACACGTTCCTATATTGCAGTAGGTAGACTAGGAACCACAAATTCCACAGGAGCAATGGCTTCTAACCCGTAGGCAAGATAAAAGGGAGTAAATCTAGTAGAAACTTCATAAGAAGTATGATAAGCTCACAAGGAATTAGTAATGTATTTCTCCAATTTATAGAGATGCTCTAAAATCAGTTTTTGAAGCACAATTAAAATAACTTTGTTGGTACTCTCTGCTAATCCATTAGCCCATGGGTAGTAAGGAGTTTTGAATTTATGTTCAATGTGATAGTACTTAGTGATGGCACAAATAAGTTGATTTAGAAAATGAGTGCATCAATCTGAAAATAATTCCAAAGGGAGAGAAAAATGAGGCAATAGATGCTGACTAAGAATAATCACTACACTACTCGAAATAGCATGGCATAAATCTTGAGACTTGGCCAATTGAGTATTGTAATCCATACAATTCAAAATAAAAGTATGACTAGAATGAGTAGCGAGGGGTCGACTAGGATTGATAAAATCTAAACCCCATTTTTGGAATGGCTCTAAAGGAAGGACATGTTGGAGAGGGAATTGATGCACCACCCAAGGCTCACCCATTTGTTGACAAGGATCACACAAACACACATAATTGCAAACATCCCACTACATAGTGGACCATCATAATCCACTTGAAATGATCTTCTAGATTGTGAGCTCTACTCCCAAATGATCACCAGTAGGACTGTCATGTGCTTCCAGAATGACTATAGACACTTCATGAGGAGATACACAATGAAGATAAATATTAGTGAGGTCCTTGAAATAAAGTTGGTCCAAAATAAGAGAAAATCATTAGCTATGCAAAGCAAGCTTTTTCGTGGACATAGATTGTAAATGTGCAAGGGGGATCCTAGTAGCCAAAAAGGATATCATTTCCCCATACTAGGTTAGAATAGTGGCCATGGAATTATTAATCTTAGTAACTTGAAAACGCTCCACATCTTAGAATGTATCATCAATTGTGAAAGCGAGTAAACAATTCACTCTTCTCCTTCATGAAGTATATCTATACTCTCTATGTATCTTCATCAATGAATGTGGCATAAAACCTACAACCTCCCATGAATGTGATCTTTGTAGGAGCCCAAACATATGTACGTACTATCTCTACTACATTCTCATTAACATGCTTGTCATGCAAAAATGATGATCTTGAACGTTTATGGAATTCACATGCTTTGCATATCTTTACATCTTTGTAACCTTAAATTTTAGTAATCCATTGACAAGCCCCTTTGACTGCATCAACTCCAGCCTCTACAAATTTGCATGTCTCAATTCGTTTGTGCCATATCTCTGTCGACAATAACACTTGCACCTTTTTCCAACATGGATGCATCATTTCAAGAACTTCACATTCAACATTAACATCCTACCCATTTAGTTCCCTTTCACAATCAACCTTCAATTATTCTTGTACACTTCTACATATAACTCATGAGAGTAAAACTTAACTTGTAATCCCTGGTCAACCATTTTTCCAACAAAGATTCTTTATTATATTAGGAATATGCAATACATCATCAAGATGTTTTACCTTTCCATTCTCCATGAATAATGTTATGTTTCTTGTATGCTCAATAGGATGTGATGTATCATCCCCTATTTCAAAAAATCTAGGAACTATAAATTTTTGCAAACTACTAAACCATTTTGCATGGCTAGCCATATGATTTGAAGCACCTCGATCACTATAGCAGACATTACCATTTGATTTTGAAGCATCAAAAAACATTGGTTTATGATGCTCGACCATGAACAATTTCTCCAAATCATCTACACTTGTGGATGCATCGTTGTTTTATTTCTTTCTGCTATTTTCATTCTTCAACCTACAATCACATTCAAAGCAACTAAGTTTACCAAAATTTGATCATCTATTATTATCATTACCTGAATCATTTCTTTGGAATTTTTTGTTCCCTTTTTAGTTCTTCCTACTTTGAAAATTTCCTTTACATCCTCCATTAGTTTGTTGTTGAGCTTGGTCTTGGATATTGCTACCTCTTCCATTTCCAAAGTATTTTGCCTATCCTCTTTCTCTACCATAGTAGAAAACCTACTCAAAACTAGATTTTCCTTGGGAGTTTGAGTCTTCACCAAGGTTCTTTTATTCAATTATTAGCATGGACACAATATCAAAAAAATTTGGAATATTCTCCTTGGTCTGAATATAAGTTCTGATCTACTTATATGAAGCTTGTAAGTCACAAAGGTACACATCAACCTTATCATCATCCTCTACATTGATGCCAAAGATGCAAAAGACTCAAATGTACTTTTTATTTGTAATGTGTAATGAGTTATTGACATGCTCTTTTTCTCTAGTGTATGCAACTCATTCTTGAGTTGCAATTTCCATGCCTTTGTATTGGTCTCATGAAATGTGAAATAACTATTCCAAGCACTCTTTTGGAGATTTGGCATCCTATATGTGCTAAATCATGCTATCTTGTATACTAATAGACAACCAATACATTATGTTTCGTGCTTCGTGATTCCACTCTTCATATGCTATTTATTGGTATGCAATCTGATTGATCTCTATTAAATGTGGGGGTTTTCATTTACTCTCCTTTGATGTACTTCTAGTAGCCTTTTCCCATCAAGAAATTTCTCATTCTAAATCTCTAAACATGAAAGTTATTCTTTTCCAATTTACCACTCATATATTGAATCATGCCATTAGCATTTGCCATTTTTGTAGAAATTTACAATATTGTGAAAACACTAGAGTTAGTTATCTACTTAAGCATTGTCACACTAGGACTTGACACTGTATTAAAAGAAACACAATTTTTTTATACCAAGAGTACATGGAATTGCTTGAAATTCTTGATCTAAAATACTTGGGAGATGTGAATGAAATGCAATTTAAAGTTTTGCAAACTCACCTGTTTTTCTATAGGCTGGACCTTGTAGGTCAAAATAAAAGTCAAAATGGCTCCAAAAAACAAATATGAGCAAAACTAGTGACCCTTAACAGCTAACTCACAAAAATAACCTATCACCTTCTATTTGCACACAAAATTTTATATTGATCTCATATAGTTCTGAAAAGCACTGTTCTACACACCTTCTCATGGATTCTTCAATGTCTGCCTTCTTCAAGAGCTCTCTACAACCACACTTCACTCTGATAGCACGTCAAGAGAAAGGAGATAGGGATGAATGCTCTCACACACTCTCACACACAAGGAGAGGAGCACATCTAGATTGAGGCAAGGAAGAATAAACTTCTTCTAATTCTTCTATATAAAGATAATATACAAGAATGAACTAATACAACAATACAACCAACACATTATATAGAGAGAAATACAAAAAAAAACCCAGACATCCAAAAACAAGTGAGTTGGAAAGAAACAAAAGTGCCATAACTCTTGGTGGATAAATTTGATTAAGCTCACTAAAAGGATCCCTAAAACATATCAACATGAACACTATACATGTCAGTAAAACAAAAAATGGTATGTGTCATCCTCAATCATCACATGTTGAGCTTGATATCTCAAATATTTCTCGTTTTTGGTTTATAACCCTAACTATAGCTATAACTATAACTATAACTATAATTATAACTATAACTATCACTCTCTCTCTCTCTCTCTCTCTCTCTCTCTCTCTCTCTCTCTCTCTCTCTCTATATATATATATATATATATATATATATATATATATATATATATATATATATATATATATATATATATATATATATATATATATATATATATATAGGCTTTGATTTTATCATCTCTCTATCGAAAGCTTGGAACAAGTTGAAGTCTACATACACTACTAGGAATGATTGGAAGTGGGAAGTTTGGATTTGACAAAATGATGTTATCTAGCTCCCCATCATCGAGATTATGGAGGTCGATAACATTGATATCCAAAAAGCCAAGAAGATTTTTTCTAATGATTTTAGCAAGTGAAAGATCATTTGGAACTAGGAGCTCAGTAGGGAGTGGATACGGTTTGAGGAGATTAATCCCAATGGGTCTCTAGAATGTGATTAGAAGTGAAGTCTTCTCAAAAAATTGAAAGGAAAGATGTGCTACAATTTTTGGGGAGACTTCCAAAGAGCATTCCATAGAAAAATCTTTCGTTCTTATAGGCAGAAAAATCAAAATTTTTAAGAGTAAACCTCCCCTATGGTGAAGAAGTTGCTATAAGGAAAGAAAGAACAATAGTCACCTCTTCTTCTCTATCAAAGAGTGCCATCATGTGGACACAAGTTAGCACAACCCTCTAATTGGATCCTATGATAAATTTGAAGCAAGCTCTCCCAGGTGAGGTGATTGGATGCACAATGGCTCTGCAGAATGTGATTAGAAATGAAGTCCTCAAAAAATTTGAAAGGAAAGATTTGCACAATTTTTGGGGAGACTTTTAAAGATTGTTCCATAGAAAAATCTTTCGTTCTTCTGGAAAAAAAATAAAAAATTGTGAGAATAAACCTTCCCCCCTTCAAACACCATAGAGTATTTATTTTTTATAACAACAAGCTTTAAAAGCAAGTGGCTCCCTTATGAATGAATGACATGATACAAATCATCCATCTTCTTCGTATCTATTTCCTTTTGGCTTCATACACTCCACAAAATACATTTGCGTCAACTAGTAGTGTGTGCCCTCAGCTGCATGATATAGATATGATTTTGTGTATAAGAGATTCTCTCTCTCTCACTCTCTGTTTCTCTCTCTCTCTCTCTCTCTCTCTCTCTCTCTCTCTCTCTCTCTCTCTCTCTCACACACACACACACACACAGAAACACATTATGCGCTTGTGTATGAGCGCGAGAGACAAAACGGCTTTTTTTTATGATGATGGTTTGGATTGACCATCAAGGGCAGTATGCTGCAATCAGTCAACCTCGAAAGTGCTTGTCTGTGTGCATGAGTGACACTCAACTGTGCATTAGCGACTTCCTCTCTGCTGCTGATGATGATGATGATGATGGGCTTGATCAACCAGTTTTTGAGGTCCCTCCGCCATTGAAAATTACGTGTATTTTGGAAGCTTGTAGCTGTACACGTCGTAGATGTAAAGCAACAACTGATATACACAAATATCTCACTAGATGTTATATAAATAATAGAGCTTGCCATTTGAGTACCATAGAAACGTATCACTGATATCCTTAAGATCTTATAATGCTGACAAAGAATAGAAATCTCTCTCTCTCTCTATCTCTATCTCTCTCTCTCTATCTTTCTTTCTCTTTCTCTCTCTCTATCTCTCTCTCTTTATATCTCTCTCTCTCTCGGTCCCTCTCTGTCTCTAGTCTCTCTCTCTCTCTCAAAGTCGGCCTTGAAAGCATCTCTCTATCTCACTTTCTCTCTCTTTATGTCTCTCTCTATCTCTCGCTCTCTCTCTCTCTCTCTCTCTCTCTCTCTCTCTCTCTCTCTCTCTCTCTCTCTCTCTCTCTCTCAAAACCGGCCTTGAAAGCAATCACAAAGGAGGTGGAAGATCAATGAGACACGGAATAATTTCTAGAAAAATGGAAAAACGCGTCCTTGAATACTTTGGCCCAAGTGTGTTAAAGATATTTGATATCTTGAAAAAACGTGTACAATTAATGAGTTTTCCATTGTTATCTTCTATTACTCACTACAAAATACTAGTTATCAATGCTAACTTGAAAATGAATTTAAAAAAATTAACCATTTCATTTTCTTGATCTAACAAGTCTTTAAGTTGCAATATTCGTTTTTGTTCTAATAGTCTATACAAGTGATTGATTATAAAAGTCATGCTGCATATGAAATTAAGTATGCTTATTTCTATTATTATCTCTTAGCTTCTTTTTTAGCAAAACCATGGGATGTAGAACTTTATGGGATTGTCTCTTCCTGTCATGCATATAGAAGAGAGTAAGTTAATTTCATTAATCCCAAATTGAGATTAAAATTTCCTTAATCCCAAATTGAGATTCGCCTAATCTTGATTTGAAGGAAGTTCATACATGGATCAAGCCGTTTTCTTCTTTACATAGATAATATTGTCTCCAATTTTTCAAAGAAATAGCTATAATCGAAGCCATACATTGGATATATTCGAATTTCATGTTTAGGGATTCTACCAAAACTATGGTACCGACACTTGTTATCAAATATGTTAAAATACACTTTCCTCATCCAATTGATTGTATATTATGCAATAAAGAATCCGTTATATGTATATGTGCTCTTTTATAAGATATTGTGGTATGTATCAAGACAAATCCTCATGAATTTTGAATTGCTTCCTTTTACATCATAGACCACCTCAAACTCCAAGAACCTAAGATAGCACCAAGGATTAATATTGCAAGCTATAATGTCAATCCAAGATGACTTTCTAATTTTATGATGACCTCCAGTGATGCTTCCAACATGCTACTCAAGAAAGATTCATGCACACATACAAGCGCTCTCACATGAAAGTAGACATAAGCTCCAAGAAGCTCACTTCTATTGACAAGAATGATAAGAATACATAGACTAACCCCTTATAAGTGAAAACTCATTATCTCTTATAGGATTTTTAGAAGCTTGCGACTTGTTCAAACTTTCATGTCCACCCTACTTAAATAAAAAATCGTGAAGCCTCATTTGATCTCCAATTTCATATCCAAAAAATGTGGGAAAGTTATAAATGTTTAGGATATCACCCCAAAAACTCAAGGGCTCTTTGGCCTTTACATATAGAGGATCTTTATGATAAAATGAATTGAATATATTTCAAAAGGTAATTTTTTGGAGCATAGGTTGGGATTTTAGGCCCCCTTTCACTCTAGCTTTGTCCATTTGCCTCCTTTATGCTTCTTTTGCACAAAATTTTATGTGCTCTTTCCATTCTTTTTGTTTATATATACTCTTGTGAGTATCTTCTTCAAGGCTTCCCTCTTGTAGATTCTATCATCCTCAACGGACATTTATTTCTATGGAAATTGTGGTCATTTATGCGCATTGTATTGTAGAATTCCTTTAAAAGAAGATTTTGTAGAGATACCTAATAAAGTTTCTTGAATTTATATGTTAATGTAGTATTGGGCATACTACGTGTGGAGCATGGGAACAACTAGAAAAGTGGCATGTGCATAAATTTGTAAGATGGACCTATCCATGCCTACTCTCAAATTGCAAAAAGAAAAACTGAAATGGTGGAAAAGGAAAATGAAATTTGAGGAGATTTTTCAAGGGTGTGTTGCAGATGAAGAATCCTATTTTGAAATATTGAACATATTACACACAAGGATGGTTGGTTTTTAGGGATGTGACAATGATTTATCTCCCATGGATGTTGAACACTTTTGAACTATAGCTCTAAGATGATGTGAAAAAAAATTGAATTAGTGTTGCTACTACTCTTTTGATGAAAGTTTGGGATCAAAATCATCAATATGATTGGTGATTATTGAAGCCCCTAAGTCTTTTTTTAATTGCTTGACAAAGTTTCCATGTGAATTAGATGTAATTGTGCTTCACAAATACTTCAAAAATAATGAAAGTTTGCATCAATATGATCCCATTTAGCATTTGATTTTGTACTCACAAGAAGAACTCGATTACAAAGAAGTTATGGCCTTATGACTGAATTATTCTTTCTTTTCCTTATGGCCTTTGAATGCCTATTACTCTATCCTTTATTGGAACTCTCCTCATAGAGAGAAGAAGAAAAATGTGTTGTTAAATCATGTGATATGAATTATGTCCCATTGCCATGAATAAGATTCTTTCCACTAGAACATGAATGTGATTTAGTGACCACACATGTGGAACTTCTTAAGCAATGGTGATTCATTATTATTATAAGAGGGTAGTGGACACACTCTACTACCTATAAATTACTAGACTAAAGGGGGAAGATGAGGCATGATTCCCCTATGTTTAGGTTTTGTCTCTAGTGAGAGAAAGGAATCTTGTAACCAACTTGGGTCCAAAAATTCAAAAATTTTAAAAAGTTTTAAAACTCATCATAACACCATTCAATGTTCCCCCAACCACTTTTTCGGATCAAATGTGCTATTTCTAACTCCTAATCCAAAATTCATGCATGAGCTGACTTGAAACAAGTGACTTTTTCAAAAATAACTCAAAAAATAAAAATTTCCCTTGTAAACCTCACACTTTCATACCAGGTCCCAATAAGTGCTCTCTTTCCACCAATTTCTTTCCCTAGCACACCATTGAAGCTCCTATGTCTGCATTTCTTTCTCCGTGCATCTTTTTCTTTGAAATTCCTAATGTCACTTCCATAGCTTAAACTCTAATGGAGACACCTAAAGCTTATAGATCCAAAATATGAGGTTATTGCATTAAAATATCACATTATCAAGGCTATAGAAGGACATTGGTTAGGAAATGAGTTCTACAAAGGTGCATGGGTGTACATGCAACCCTCTGGTGTTGGTCCTCATCATGTTAGAGATATGGAAACTTGGATCTTCATTTCAAATGAAAATTATTGGGCTTCAAAAATCTCAAAAGCAGTGGGGCATTGCCATTATACAACATGTTTTTACAATGTCAAGCATGAGATTGGAAATCTCAAACAAAAGGAGATACCCTATCAATTGCTAGTGTTACTCTATAGTATTGAATGTTTCCCGTTCTAATTTCTTTATTTACCCTATTAAGATACAATTTTTATTCATTGATTTCTATTCTAATTTCTTCATTTACTCTATTAGGATATGTTTTATATTTGTCTACATATCAAATAGAGGTTGGAGGATAAAATTAAAGTGCTTCCTAACTAGAGTGTAGATGGAACTCAACTTTCATTGTCATAACTCGTGTACTACCTAAGTATTGGAGTGTACACATAACCTATTTTTTATTCTCATAATCCTTCCTCTACCTCAATATTTCATGCATATGCAACAATTAAAAATGTAAATTTTTTTATCTCAATATGATGTACAAATTGTCCAATCATTGATTTTTTTCATGGTAGTATTACATTTTTAGAATTCCATGATTTTTATTTTTTCTACTATGTAGATGTGGTTGTTCTTATCATATTAAATGATTATCTGTGTAATTATTTTTATGAGCCAAATTTTGTTTCTAGGAATCTCTGCATGATTTTTACATTTACAATTGCTAATTTTACCTTAAAATGGATCCCACTCGCTTGAAAAAAAGGAAACTCCTGTAAACGAAAGTCATATTCTCTCATTTCTCACTTTTGTAACCAAGAAGAACTAGAAGCATTCCTTGAGCAAGAACATAGTAGCAATCACACTCCATATACATGCAATGGCTGCCTCTACCTCTACTACCCCCTATCCAAACATCCTCGACAAAGATTCAATGAGTTCTTTGAATCAATTGAGTACAAGGTCAAACACATTTGTATGACCTTGCATCTAGAGTCCGAGATCCTTAAAAGATAATCCAACTTAATTGTGATGTTGTTGCAGAGAAAAGAGGCATAGCAGAGGAGCCCAAAATTTTCAAATTAATGAGCATAATTTTTCTTCTTCAAAATCCTATGAAATTCCCTTGAAGCCATGTAAAAGCACTAGAGGAGTCCTCTAGATGTATAAGTCCCAAATTCTTGTAACATAACTCTTGCAAAATAGTTAGAAATTAGAGCTAGTCAATAAAGTGCCAGTCTCTTGTGCGAAAGGACCATTTTTAGGGCACATGTATATAAGTCACTTTGTGACTCTTGTAAATGACTTTTTTGCCATTGTGAAGAATTGAGGAAGAATTTCAAATTTGCTTCTTTCCTATAGATTTCCTCCTTCTCCATGATCATTTGTGTGTGTGTGTAATGCTTGAAATGTGTGTGTAGGACTGTTGTCTATCCCTTCCCATCGCTTTTGAACTGTTGTAGTGTGTGTGAGGCACTACGAGTTATGAAGCAAGTGTTGGTGTTTCCCACCATTGACTATTTTGCTCATGACTTGAAGTGTGTTTGTCAGATTCAAGTGAAAAAACTGCCAATAGATGCATCTCATCGAGAGCTTCAAAATGAACCCACTATTGACCACATTCGGAGTTCAAAGCTGAGAGAAAAGTTTAAATTTGTGCTTACTAATTGAAATGGTATCGCGGCATGCATCTTTAGAGGGTTAGTGAGTTGGAGAGGTAGTTAAGGCTTTTCATATGCATTGTAGCTTATATACTTCACTTAGGATCACGTGTGCACACATCTTCATACACTTGGTTCTCATGGCTCCTCAGATTTGATAACTAAACGTGTATTAATCCACCACTATATGCACTTGTGGTCGACACAAGTCCCTAAGACTTAGCGACTTAGGTACACACGTTTTTGGCACCGTTGCTAGGGAAGAAACCTAACCAAGGTGACTTTGTGATGGTTAGAGCTCTAGAGTGAAGGAATCATACTTCTGGAGGTGAATTCGTTCAGTGGCAAATAGTCAAGCACTTCAGCACTTGTTACTGCACACTCTTGAGGTGTGTGTAATGAGTTTTTAGGTTTAGGGTTAGGAGTGAGGAAGTAAGGGAAGAGTTAGAGTTAGGTAAGAGAGAGGAGTAGAATAGGGAGAAGTAGATTACACCAAGAAAAATCCCAAAAAATTATCAAAATTAGTTTAGTTTAGGTCTTAGGAAATTCAAAGCTATAAAAACCAAAAAATTAGTTCAGTTGATCACTTGTGAGAACAGGTATCATGAGGAGAGCAACAACCAGTATCGCAGCAGTGGTATCATGCCTACCAAGCTAAAGAGTGACATTGAGAGTACAAAGTTTGGTAGAGGCATCCTTGAAGGTGAGCTATACACATTGGCAACTCGATATTGTATTGCCTCTTGTTTTGGTATCATATCGTGTGTTAGGAGGTATCGTATCGCCAAGGATTGTGGCATCATATCGCTCATAGAGTCAGTATCGTATCGTGAACTTTCCGGTATCATATCGTGTGATTTCTGGTATCATATACTGAAGTGGTCTAGTATCGTATTGTCAATTGCCTTGCTATCGTATCGTGCCAAGTTTGATATCGTATCATTTGTGTGGTATCACCAAGAGTGATATCATCCAGAACTACTCAAGCCATTTGAGGGCAAAATTTGAAGTGATTGAGGAGTGAATTAAGGGAAAGTAAAGAGCACACATAAGCCCAAAGGGGTTAATGAACTTAAGATCAGGACGGGTGCTAAGTAGCCAAAGAAGTGTCATTTCATTGGTAGGAAGTGCAACCCAAGCTAGTCATCACTCAGTCTACACGGACACCTCTAGTGACTCAGAGGAGAAACTACCCATGGACTCAAAGGACATGCATGGCTCTGTTCCTAGGGAGAACTTTATGTTAACTCTGGAGGGTGAATACCGCACCTCTCTGCAATATGTGTCCACCAATAGGCAAGGAATCCCTATTTACCTTGATGGTTTAAATAGGTCCATTGCAAGAATGGGAAACTCTACTGAATCAGCAATTGTGCTCAGGCCCACCATCAAGTACGAGGGAGGAGTGTACATGGATAAATTAGGTCACATGTACGTAGTGACTTAAAACCTTGATCAGATCAACAAGAGAGGAGAACTAGAGGGACATGAAAACTCGGGGAGATCTAACCCAAAAGAACTAGTGACTACACCAAGAGGTAAGTCTGTGGTGACTCAAGTGTTGAGAGGGGATTTGATACCTCAAGATGATTACTTGTTGGACATATATCTAATTCAGGGGTCAGACTTACTATTTCAGATAGATTCACCCATTCGAGGACAAGAAGTAAGTCTAGTAACCATTTATGAGTTAAAGGACCCAAAAGATGAGTCTAGAATCACATATTTAGATCAAAACCAAAGAAGGTACTGGCCAATAGATGCAGTTGATAGGTCCCATTTGAAGTTTATAGGGTTTCCTGTATTCCCTCCTCGAGAGCAAGCAACTACCTCACACAATGCTTCTGAGACTCATTCAAGAACGGAGAATACAATGTCAAGACAAACAAGCCAACAAAGTGTTCCCAACTGAACTCATGTGTAATTCACAATGCCAGGCGTACAGTCACACAACCAAACCCACCCAAGAATAGGCAACATGAACCGTGCACCCATTAGACCAAGGCCACAACCAAGTGTGCAATCAGGAATGCCTCCTATTAGACTAGCAATTCCTGTAATGCCCTGACCACTAGAATCAATAGAAGGCTCATACCAATTCAAGTTTCTAAATGCATGAGAAATCATTATGATGGAATGGAGAACCATATGACCACATAGCAGAGTTTAAGCAAGTATTAAGAGCCGAACAAGTGGATGTCGTCTTTGTGAAAGCCAAGAAATTAGGAGTCCATGGACAGAGAAATTACCAAAACCCACCAATGAGAATGCCGATGCTACTGAGATGCAACCTATGTGGTGGAGATCATCCATCTCATATGTGCACAAGAGGAGGCATGGGCATGCCACCATCTTACCCTTACAATAGGTAGTCACCTCAAGGACCCAAGCTATACTACCATATAGAGTAGAAATACACTAATCATACCATTGCCCATTCAACACGCAGTCAAAGCCCATGAATCAACCTCAGTATAGGCCTTATGTAGACCCTCCTAGAGAACAAGGAAGAGAGATTCCAAAATACAACCCTATCCAGGCCTACCAAGAGCACCTAGACCATATGAACAAGGAGGATATGGACAACCGCACCTAGTATTAGGACAACAACCACCCCTTCCACAGAGCGTAGTGCGAGTCGAATACACTCAACCAGAGGAAAACATGGAAACAGCCATAGTACTAGCCACACCTTTAGCTAGCATAGAAACAATGAATCAGGGATATGAGCAAACCCAAGGAGAATACTACCCCTATGACACCAGTCTGATGGAGTATGAACAAACTTATGACCCACAATACTATGGTTATGAAGGATATGACAACACTTATGGAATGGAGTATGCAAACCTAACGTACACCACACCTAAGGCACCAACACCGATGAGACCATCCATTAGACCGCCTGTGCCAAAAGGACCATGCTATAGATGTGGAGGCAATCACTTCATAAGAGAATGCACTCTGCCATACAACCCATCACCTCCTAGGACTTGGGAAGGGTACTTCAATGAATGTGGAAAGGAACATCTATTTAGAGATTGTCCAAAGAATCCCAATAAGACTCATAACACAACACAAATCAATGTGATCAAAGTAACTGAATCATCAGGAAGTGATAAGGAGTACACCGTACCATTAAAAGCCATCACATGAGTGCAAGCCAAAGGAAAAGAGAGAAGGAAGACTCCGAACAAGATATGAACAAGGACCTAGAACCCAAGATATATGTAGTGGAAGATTTGGAAGACCCATGCGAGAGCAACCAAACTTAGAAAACACAAAGTTGGAAGAACAGAAGGGAGAAACTTAGAAATAAATGGACAAAAAATAAGGAGGACAAGAAGGAAGAAACCTAAAGAACCAGAAATACAAGAAACTACACCACCTAAGTCTCATACACGGAAACTAGATAAACCAGGATCAACCCTAGTAGATCCAAGACCAGATGACCTAGACATGTGGTTGAAAGCGTATCAATCTAGAATCATGACTGGAACAAACATAGAGTAGCATGAGAAACTCTACCCACAAGGGGAATTAGAGAAGGAGAGATTGACAATATGCAAAAAGCTCATAGAGGTAGCATAAACCACTCTAGAGAAGACTATCCCAGCCCTCCTAGAGACAAGAATATCTGAGAATCAATACAATGAGTGTTTTAAAGAGAATAATCAGAAATCAATAGGAACACCTAAGGAGAAAGATAGTAAGGAAGAGCAACAGATCACTTGGGGGAAAATCCATTTCTATAGTCCTTGAAATAGAAGCAAATTGGCCACAAGATTTGTGGGGTAAGATTCAGGAAGACTGGTGGAAGAAGAATGGGAGTTCAAGACCACCCTTTGAGGAGTTGGACATTGAAGAAAACTAGTCGACTCCAAATTTGGATGAAGTATATGAAAAGAGTTTCTATTTTAGACCAAAAGAGGGAGGAATTACATAGCATTTCCACCTTACCGAACTATATGGGAGAATACGAGAAAAGGTCTATAGTTTTTCACACTCCCACTATAATTATGGAAACAGTTGGTGGGACAATTGAAATTAGAAAATGGAGAGAATAACAAGAAAAATAGAAAAACTGAAGCTGCTTCTACCATACAAATCCCTGTTGATGAAGTCAGAGAATTTAGTGAGGGAGATGAGGGCAACACATGCTTACCCATCACGTATAAAGGATGCATGACTAAAGCCATTTTAGACACAAGAGCAGGTGTAGGCATAGCCACCAAAGAAATTTGGGAGAAATGGGGAAAGTCAGCCCTACGACCAACATGTATGAAGCTTCAATTAGCAAATGGCCATGTAGAGAGACCCCTAGGAATATTGGAAAAGATCAAGTTGACTACCTGTGGAGTAGAATTCGAACACACTCTAGTGATATGCCAATTTGGTAAAGTAAATAATTATGAGATGATATTAGGACAACCCTTCATGAGACAACTCAGGGTACTACAAGATTGGGGAAGAGACACATTATACCTACAACATCAGGGGACTACTGCAAAGATCAATTTACATACATTTTCATATAGGGACATACCCCACTACAATGGAACCCCATACACAAGGAAGAGGATGATTTGTCAATTTATAGTGCAGGTTCAAGTGACCAATCATGGATGCACAAAGATGCTCAACTATGGATGTGTAAGGAAAAAAAGCGAGAAGAGAGAAAAATTCAAACATGGCCTATCGAACATCGAAATTATTGTTCTGTAGATGATCCTATGTATATGCCTCAAGTTTTCCCCGATGAAGTTTTTGAACCACGGTTGGATGGAAATTTTAGCCACATTAGATGTGTGTGTAAATGAGGAGGTACTAACCATGAATGAATGTGTGGACAAAGAGGGTTATGGTATAAGTTTCTACATGGTAGTCCTTCAGGAAGTAGAGGCAAGAGAATTATTAGAAAATTAATGGAGGGAGGAGTATGAAAGCATATAAATGGAACTAGAATTTGATTCGAAGGAGCAATATTTAGAAGCAATTCAAACTGATGAAACAGAAGGAACACTGAAGGTATTAGCAATAGAAGCAGCCCAGACAAGAACAAACAATGAGGAGATGATAGATAAGACCGAACCAAACCCATACCTTTTTGAAGTCCCAAAGCACTTCAAAAGATATAAAGTAGAAGAGAGGAGGATAGCTATTCAAATGCGCAAAAGAGAGGCAAGAGAAGGAGAAGCATACAATAACAAGGAACAAACAAAGAAAGTGATAGTGACTAAGGAAGAAGGAGAAGAAAGATGTACATACATTGGAAAGAACTTGTCGCCAGAAGAGGAAGAGGGATTGATAAGCCTAATTCGAGAATATCAAGACGTGTTTGCATGGACCTACAAGGACCTCAAAGGTGTAGATCCATCCATTTGTTCTCATCAAATCCCAATGACACGATGCAAAACCATCAAAACAACGCCTTTACACTTATAACAATGTCTATTCAGCAAAAATTAAGGAGATAGATAAGCTATTAGCAGCTGGATTCATTTACGAGATATAGCACACAAAATGGGTGTCACCATTAGTGTTCGTACCCAAGAAAAATGGGAAGTTGAGAGTGTGCATTCACCTGAAGAAAGTAAACACAACACCATCCGTGATAGCTACCCATTACCTATCAGTGATCATCTCTTGGAAAGAGTTGCGACGAAGAAAGTCTATTGTTCCCTAGATGGATTTTTTGGGTACAACCAAGTAGCTATCGCTACAGAGGACTAACATAAGACAACATTTGCAACTGAATGGGGAGTCTATGCTTTTAGAGTGATACCATTTGGACTCACAAATGCTCCCGCTACTTTCCAAAGGTTGATGTGTCACGTCTTTAAAGAGTTTCTAAGGAAGAGTATGGAAGTATATGCAGACGACTTATGCACATACTCAAGCTAGAGGCATGAAAACATTTCAGAGTTACGAAGGATATTTGAGAAGTGTAGACAATATAGAGTGTGCCTGAATCCCAAAAAGTGCGTCTTCATGGTGAGACAAGGAAAAATCCTAGGACACATCATATCCAGGAAGGGAATTTCCACTAACGAGGATAAGGTAATGGTGATCCTAGAGCTTCCAAGACCAAAAAATGCCAAGGAAGTGCAAGCTTTTATGGGTCATTGTGGATACTAACGTAGATGTATTCACATGTATGACATAATTTCCAAGCCATTATATGAATTATTAACCCAATTTATGTGGAAGGATGAGTGCGAGAAAGCATTTAATGAACTAAAAAGATGATTAAGTACAACACCAATTTGAAGATACCCAATTGGAATAAGCAATTTCATATCCATTATGATGCCTCCAACTATGCAATAGGATGCATTCTAGCTCAACCTGCAGCTGAAGGAAAATTAGAACACCCTATTGCTTATGCAAGCAGACAACTAAATCAAGTAGAAAGAAACTATACGACTATGGAACGAGAAGGTTTAGGAATGGTGTATGCAATCAAGAAATTTACACACTACCTTTTGGCGAACAAATTCAAGTTGTTCATTGACCATCAGGTCTTATTGTACCTTGTCAATAAGCCCTGTACTGCGGGAAGACTAGTAAGATGGTTTCTATTACTAATGGAGTTCGATTTTGAAGTAGTGGTCAAAAAAGGAAATACCCATGTGAGAGCCGATCATTTGTCTAGGTTAACACATGGAGAACCACCCGATTGAGTCATAGATGACCTACCAGGTATATATTTGTTCAACTTGGAAGTATGTCCTAAGTGGGCTGAAAAGTTAATTCCAATACTCACTCATGGACCCCAACATCAAATCAACAAAGATGATAAGAAAGGATTTCTACAATCGTGTAACTTGCACATCGTAGCAGGAAGTGTATATTTTAAAGAACCTAACGGTGTGTTGTTAAGGTGTGTAGAAGAAGTAGAATAGAATAACTTAATAGAACAAGCTCACATAAATAGATGGAGAATGCATAAGGGAACTCATGGAACACTAAGGGCATTAAAATGATTGGGAGTTTATTTGCCAAATATGCCTAAGGATGTTCATGAGTATATTAGAAATTCCTCAGAATGCCAAGAAAATATTCCAGAAGACCATACATCATTACAATTCACCACAATAGCACCAAACTGGAGTAGGACATTGGTAAAGTTCTTAAAAACACACGAGCATGAAGAAGGAGCAAGTTTAGCTAGAAAGCAATCCCTAGAGGAAATGAGCAAGGATTATGTCATATTGGAGAGATAACTATTCAAAAGAGGAAAGGATAATCAGCTATGACTATGCGTGCATGAAGGAGATTATTTTCCTATATTAGAAATGGCACATGCAGGCACATCAGGAGGACATTTTTCAGCCAAAAGAACTGTAAAAATGATTCTCTTTGTAGGCTTGTAGTGGCCAACTTTACATATGGATGCAAACACCTATGTACGGAGTTGTGAGGTATGCCAAAGAACTAAATATCCTATTAGGAGAGATGACATGCCTCTCAGACCCATGCTTTTTGTGAGAGCCTTTTCCAAATGGGGCATTGATTTTATAGGACCTATTAACCCACTAGCCAAAGGATCACACGCTGAGTACATAATAGTGGCAACAGACTATCTAACTAAATTGGTAGAATCAAAAGCAACAAGAAAGAACGATGCTCAAACCAAGGCAAAGTTTCTTTTTGAGAACATCTTTACTCGCTTTGGACTACCTGTAGAGATAGTAAGTGATAGACGAACACACTTCATTAACAAAGTGATAGAATCCTTGATGAATGAATTCCTAGTGATTCATAAAAAATCAGCCCCCTATCACCCTCAAACCAATGGTCAAGCAGAGAGTTCCAATAAATTGTTGTGTACAATGTTGACAAAGATAGTCAACAATGGAAGGTTAGATTGGGAAAAACAATTGCACCATGCAATTTGGGCCTTCCATGTGGCTTAGTTGTCAAACCTAAGGCAGAAAACTTAGAAATGGAGATAGAAAATGAATCACTAGAGTGCACATCCAACAAATGCCCTAATCTAGAATTACCTGCAAATGAGGATTTGTTGCTTGCTGATGTGCCCTCCTTTCCCATAAAAGATGAACCTCAAAGAGAAAGTGAGGACAATGCTTCTAATTTCACCTACACCAAAAGAAGAACACATGGAGGTCTACTACTTGAACATCACTTCTATGTAACACTTGTCTACAATGGGTACAAAAGGATTGAATGATGGAACTAGAGAAGCCAACACATAACCAAATCAACTGCTTTGTGGAGACAAGGAGAAACAACTAACCCTCATCATCACAATCTGAATCACAAATACTTCTTCATGTATGGCTTCCAAAATCATTAGTAGCAGCCCAAGAGTCACAAAAATGTATATGGATCCCAAAGAAGGTCAGACAAATTGCAACTCAAGAACTCGAGAGACTTAACAAACTATCATGCCTACAAGGTGAAGGAAGCAAAGGTACAAAAGGATCATGACATCAAACACTCAGAATTCAAGTAAGAAGGAGGCAAGCACTAGAGAACGACAAGTCCGACAAATGTAGAGGCCTAAAGCACCAACTACAAAGTGGATATGGATACCTAAGAGGCAACAAGGACAGGAACATCGACTCGACAAGATTCCACTTGCACTAATGAAGATTCCAATGCACCTAGAGTATGCATGCCAGGGCCACATTACAAGGCCATGCATTCGACACATTATCTTTTCAACAAAACTAGTGGTGCACATTTCCATCATTGGAATAGGTCTTATTTTCTACTACCATAGGAATGAACTTACATTGTAAATAAATAAATGCTTCGGATAGAACTCCTTTGTTTTCTTTCAGGAATAAAATTCAAAAGAAGTGTGGTCCATAGATATAGAGAGCTCTAATTAACCAACTCTAGTTCATCGTCTGATACCCAAGAAGATTAAGAGCCATCCCTGATGAATGTGGACATCAAAAGTGATTCAAAGGATGATGGCAATTGGGAGGAATTGAATCAATTCAAGGATTCCTTTGCAGTGAAAGGTACAAAAGTAGATCAAACTCTTGCTGACACAATCATGGACACGACAAGGCAAAGGTCATCTAGAGAAGAAATTCATGTATTCAAACTGAATGATGAGACAATGATTCAAATCATAGAGGCTTGCTTAGATGGAGAAGCCCCATTGATGAAGCCGAAGGAAGAGAAGGAACAGGAAGAAGTGGAGGAGCCCGAGCCATTCACTCCAATTAGGGTTGTAGCAGAGCCTTCTCCTTTAGATGTCACATTTTAGGGAAGTGCTACAAAGTCGACAACCAATGAAGAAGATGAAAAAGAAAGTCAAGTACAACTTCAGATAAGACAACCTCATAATGACACCATACACGTTGACAAAGGCAAGGATGTAATAATGATGGAAACTTCAAGTATCCCTAAAACATGGCTGAATGTGGATGTGGCTCAACTAAAGCCTATGGTAAAGCAAATGATACAAACAACCAACAAATTCTCGAAGCGGATGCCGACTATGACAAGTCTATGAGAGAGAGAAGCCAATTCCAGGTAATAAGTGAAACACTATCTGCACAATTAATTCAAGCTCAAAAGGCACTCTCGGCCAAAGAATTAGAAGCTAAGGAAACCATGGAAATGTGCACCATGTTAACCACAAAACCCAGAAGCTCCAAGATCAACTCAAAGAACTCCAAAGCAAGTTTGAAGCAGGTGAAGCTGAGAAAGCATGAATGAATGCTAGAAGTAAACTGTTTGAATCTCAAATAAAGGTATATATGGAGGAAGTAGACAATTTAAGGAGCAAAAATAAAGACCTTATGATTGCCATCATGTGCAACCAACCCATAGAAGCACAAGAAGTGACAACAAACGACACAAAGGAATTGGAAGCTCAAATCCCAAAGTATGAAGATCAGCTAAAACAAGAGCAAACCATATGAAAAGAATGGGAAAGAAAGTACATTCATGACACGAATGAACTCATAAAGCAGTGCAAATTGGCTGAAGATAAACTTCTTGTGATATATAATGAAGATGCCGATCAAATAGCTGTTATAGGAAATGAACTTTTGACTACCAAAGAAGCACTAAAAAAAGCGTCCAATGAAATCAAAGACATGGAAGATACCATTGAAAAGCTACCGGCTAAGATAACACAAACAAATACGATGGGGACACGAGTAGTTCCAAGCTCCCAAGTGACTATTATGGAGATTGAGGTACATCCTCTTTCTCCCCCCATATATCATTCACCTATAAAGGAGGAAGTAGAGCCGAGCACTAAAAGAAATGATTGGGCTATTGCAGTACTAAGCCAACATGAGAGGGCACTACTGGTGTCCCAACTTACATAATAGTTTGAAGAACAAGTGGTAAAGATAATGAAAGAGGCAAAGATTGAAAGCAAAATATTGGAACAAATTTTGAAGCCATTCAATATACCTTACGAATTACTCAAAGAAGAGACACAACAGTATATAAAGAAAACCACCAAAAAAGAACCTGATAATGATCTGTAATTCACTCTATAGACATTCACATATACACAAGAGGAATTTGATCAGGAAGATCCCATGTGGAAGCGAAAATTTTTGGAGAAGAATCCAACACTAAGAGTACACTCGGAGTCAGCACCATATGCGCTTCAAGTTAATCCATCTTTTTGTCCAGTTCTTAGAAGATGAACTTGGACACTATTTTGGGAAGCACAACGCTAGGGTAGCTTAAATAACCAATGGCTCAACTATCTGCTACTACCTAGTCCGCCACACAACTACTTACCTACAGAGGAATATGTGGTATAGACCATCGAGTTTTGGCTATCAAGATATGCGATTGTACCAGACTTAGCCATCAGAATGACCAATAAAATTCAGAGTATTCTACTTACAGTCTTAATGGTATTCCAACATGTGCAATACACTTTTTTGAACTTTATCAGTATTAATCAGGGAGCAGATGCCCTAATTTTTTATTTATCTACAACTCCAAGTCGCCTAACGATTATGGCAATATACTCGCAACTTATGTTTCTGCCAAGTCCATACATGCAAACATTTGAAGAAGCTTTCTTCACGGGATTTTTTGAGATGGACTCGGAGATATTTGTAAAAATCTCTTCCAACTTGAATGCGAGACTCGTGGCCTATAAGCTAAGTTTCTTTGGAGATCATAGATAGACACCAGATGATGGGGTGAAGTCTGCACAATGGAAGGAGCTGATGATATGTCAAGCAAATTCACTTCATCACAGAGAGCAAAAAATTATACAAACTTACTCACGTCACCACAAAAAGCATGTCGGGGATGACAAAGTTCAGGAGGAGGGACGTGTGGAGGGAGAGTCAAGCAAGAAGAGAAGAAGAAGAAGGACAAAGAACAAAACAACTCAATAATAAAGGATCAATAAGAAAGAACCACCCTCTATCCAAAGCCCCACAAGGGCACATATCACGCTTCACGTGCATCAAGCTTTAATGAGAAACAAGCAAGACCCGAGCACAATGAAGAAGAAATAAAAGCTCAACCCATTTGGATGCTGAAGAAATCTAGTGAGGCTGAATGACTCTAATGAAAGGTGACCAATATCAAAGTCACCTTAGCCGCTGGGTGCGTGCGGTGAGAAGAAATAAACAAGGTCCTTCCAACATCTCAAGACTAAACCATAATGAAAGGTGACCAATATCAAAGTCATCTTACCTACTGGGTGTGCGTAGTGGAAAGAAAAGAATAGGCAAAAACCAATGCAACAGGTCCCGATTTATGATCAGTTCCTTGACCACTGGTAAAACTATATCGTTACGACTTCCACAGGAGCTGGTGGTGGTCAACTATAAAGAGGCTATTAGTTAATAAGGAACCAGGTCAACTACAAGCACAGAACTAGAGACAAGAAGCAAAGCCTATCAAGGGACGACATAGATAAAGAGGGGGAGAGTGTTGCAAAGAAAAGAGGCACAACAGAGGAGCCCCAAAATTTTCAAATTAATGAGCATAATTTTTCTTTATCAAAATCCTATGAAATTCCCTCGAAGCCATGTAAAAGCACTAGAGGATTCCTCTAGATGTATAAGTCCCAAATTCTTGTAACATAACTCTTGTAAAATAGTCTGGCTTCCTGTTCCTCATGCTACTTTGGCATGTTAAGCCTCCTTGACTGCTAACAACACCCCTCTCTCACATCTTTTGTCCCTAAAACACCCTTGTATTAGGTGGTGTTATGTGTAATATGATGGAATTTAATCCCTCAGATTTGCACACTAGAAGTGAAATGAACCCAATACCTAGGTCCCTTCCTACACCTTTTCTACTACCCTATATCAAAATTCTAATTCACCTACCTTATACTCATCCAAATCACCTAAACTTTTAGCCACACTTAGTATGGTTCATAAGACTTTGAACAAGCTATAGAACACCTCAAACGGATGTGTTTAGGTCAATCAACAATTATGTACAAAATAGACTATCCAAATATGTAGGATATGCAAAAAATTAGGGTTATAGAGATACACCAATTTCCCTGCCCAATTTGCATCACTCCCTACTCTTACTTAAAGAGCTTCATCATACATGCATAGCAACCCATAATTAACTGTAATCTTCACATACCTTCACTCTCTTTGCATGATTGAGATGTGTATCTATGGTTGCATGCATGAACTTAGATAGAACTCCAACTATGTAGCACAAGTTAGGCCTTTTGAGTGTAGCATAGATCAATGATGCCACAATGCTCCTGTATAGTGTAAGGTCTTCTAGATTCTTACCATCTTCCTTGCTTAACTTGACATATGAATCCATAGGTTGAGCTATTGGTTTGCAATCTATCATGCCAAACCTAAACAACACATCTGGAAGATACTTCTTTTTAGAGAGAGATACCTTCCTTCCCATAGATCACCTCAATGCCAAAAAAGTACGTTAGCGCAGCTAAATATGAGATTTGAAACTCTCTTCCAAGCTTCTTTTTTATGGTCCTTATCCCTGCATCATCATCATCTATCACAAGAAGATCATCTACATACATGCATCTCAAACATATCTTGTCATTTGTCTTCTTCACATACAAGGATGGATCTTCATCACTTGGAGAGAAAACACATCTCTTCAAGAAGTCCACTAGCCTTTGATTCCAAGCCCTTGGGTCTTGCTTTAGGATAGACAAGGCCTTCTTCAATGTGCAAACATAGGTAGGATGTTGCGGATCTACATACCCTTGAGGTTGTTCCATGAACACCTCCTTTTGTAACTCACCATTCAAGAAAGCATTCTTTATGTCCATCTCGTAGATAGGCCACCTCCTTGCTGCACATAGGTCTATGAGAGCTCCAAAAGTCTCCTCATAATCCACCCCTTGTGTCAGTGTGAAGCCTTTGGCTACTAGTCTAGCTTTGTACCTTGCCAAGCTACCATCTGCATTCCTCTTGGTCTTGTACACCCACCTGTTTTGCACTATCTTCATTCCTTCCTTCTTGGGTAGTACTTCCCAAGTTTTGTTCTCCTTAAGAGCTTTGAACTCTTCATATGTAGCCTTCCTCCACTCTAGTTTGGTATTTGCCTCCTCATAAGAATCTAGCTCTTGATCTACAATGACATTCATCATATATGCATAGTGCTTTGCCATGAAAGAACCATATGTATAACTTTTTGGGGATGCCTTCTTCCTTGTCGACATCCTCTCTTGACATTTGGGATATTTCTTCTTGAATCTATTGAGCTTTAGATTAGGAGTGATGACCTCCTCAAGATGTTCCTCTTCTAACTCCTCTTGAGCTTCCCTAATGTCCTAGTCTCTCTCTTGCATCCCTCCATACTTTGAAGTAGGGAATGGTCTTTCATAATAATAAGTGTAAGAGCGATCATATGAGTGTAGCTTAGATGTAGAAGCCTTTGGTCCACTCATTGTGATTGAATCTTGAGGTTGAATCTACACATCAAAGTCTGCATACTCCTCTTGATCCTCTTCATCGAACTTTACCTTTCCCTTGTCTCCACACCGAGACCTTGACTCATCAAACACAACATCTCTTGACACATATGACTTCCTTGAGAGAGGGTTGTAGCACTTGTAGCCTTTTTACTCATTTGAGTATCCAATGAACACACATTTCTCACTCTTGGGATCTAAATTTGTTCTCATTTCACTAGAAATATGAACAAAGCATACACATCCAAATACCTTGAGGTGCTCCATGGCCGGTTTCTTTCCATAATAGACTTCATGTGGAGTCAAGTTGTGCACACCACCTGCTAGAATCTTTTTTATCAAGTAACAATCTATATTCACAACCTTAGCCCAATACGAGAATGGTAATATACCTTCATTTATGAGACATCGAGCTATCTCAAACAAATGCTTATTCTTCCTCTCTACAATACCATTTTGTTGAGGAGTGTACCTACATGTAAAGTGACTCTTTATGCCATTGTCCTATAATTACTTTATGAATTCCTTGGAGAAATACTCTCCCCCTCCATCTGACCTAAGTGTTTTGATGTGTGCATCGCATTCTTTCTCAACAAGGGACCTAAAATTTTGAAAGCATGAAAACAGATCTGATTTTTCCTTGATAATATATAGCCATACCTTTCTTGAGTGGCCATCAATGAAAGTGACAAAGCACCTAGATCCTCCCAAAGCCTCTCTACTAGGGCCCCATACATTTGAGTGTATAAGATCCAAGAGCTTAGAGGATTTGTACTCATTCTTTGGAAATGGCTTCCTTTCTTGCTTACCTAGCTCACAAGCATTAGAAAACTCATGTAGACCTTGGCCTTCAAGATTTGGTAGTCCCTGCACTAAACCTGCTTTGCACATGCTTTTTAACTTGGGAATATTGATATGTCCTATCCTCTTGTTCCAAATATCAATCTTTGCAAGTCTTTTTTTACCAATCATCACATAACATACTTTGTTATGTGTAGAAGAAATATCTAGTCTCAACAATCTGCCTTCTTTCCTTCCCTTCGCAATGAACTTGACTCCTTGAATCACCATGCATCCTTTTGCATCAAATATAACTTGCATACCTCTCTCTGCCATCTTTCATACAGAGATAAGGTTCTTGGAAATAGATGGAACATGGAGCACATCTTTAAGAGTCTTGATAGATTTGCCTTCACCTAGATTCACATGTCCCACATGTGTAATGGGATGCTTAGTGTTATGTCTTGTCTCCACACAACCTTTTGATCTTGGGACTTGCATATGAACAAAAGATTCCTTCATACATGACATGTGATTAGAGCATGTAGAGTCTATGAGCCATTTTGTCCTTGGTATCTAGTCCTTCTCATAATCCTTATTGGAGTTATTAGCATAGTTCCCTTGCTCCTTCTTCTTCTTCTTCCCTTTTTCAGTCTTGAACTAGCAATTTGAAGAAATATGATTCTGCATACCACATATAAAACAAGTTTTACCTTGATGAGGGTTGTCCTTCCCTTTTCCATTCTTGCCCTTCCTTGAAGATGATGCCTTGATATCTGCTTCTAAATTCAAATCTTCTTCCTTGGATTGCTTCCACTTGCTTTTTCCTCCTTTCCCCTTCTTGCCACTCTTGCCTTTGCCATTGCTAGCATATAGGAGTTGTGAGTGACCATCCTTCTTGGATGTGTCTCGTATAGCAACCTCATCTAGCACTAGGTGTTGGATCAACTCCTCAAGAGTTGGTAGAGGATCTCTATACACGATGGTATTAATGAGGGGTTTCCATTTGTCTTCCCATCTCATCCCATTGAGACTAATCTGCACAAGGTCTTCCTCATCTATTTTGTAGCCAATGGATGCCAATTTCTCCTTTAACTCCTTCACCTTCAAGGTGTAGTCAATAATAGATTGACCACTACCCTTCTTCAAAGAATGGAGTTCATTCTTACACTGCATCTTTCTGCTTCTTGTGGAAGTGGAATATAACTTCTCTAACGCCTTCCAAACATGTCTAGCATGATCAAAATCTGATATATGACCAATCATAGTGTTAGAGATTACCTATGATATGTAGAAGATAGCTCTTGTATTCCTTTCCTCCCAATCCTTCAACATCTTCAATTCTTGATTGGTGACCTTGGATCTTTGGGATCCACATCAGGCTTATCTTCATCTCCACACACAATAGACCATAAAACGTTTCTCATGAGGTAGTCCATGACTCTAAACCTCCATGGCTAATAGTTTTCTTTGTCAAGTAACTCCAATTTTTTACCTAGATCTACCATAATGAATGGGAAATTAGGATTACACTGAAAAGTACCTCTTAGCCTTGATGTTCAAGATTTTGTGTCCTTCTCCTAAATTCTTCAAAGGATATTTCCTACTCTGAGACCAACTAATGGAATTTAATCCCTCAAATTTGCACACTAGAAGGGAAATGAACCCAATACCTAGGTCCCATAATACACCTTTTCTACTACCCTGTAGCAAAACTCAAATGCACCTGCCTTACAGTAATACAAAATAAGCTTATCCACACTTATTGTGGTTCATAAGCTTTCCAAAAAGCTATAGAACACCTCAAATGGATCTGTTTAGGTTAGTCAACAACTCTGTACAAAATAGACTATGCAAAGATGTAGGATATGCAAAAATTAGGGTTACAAAGATACACCAATTTCTCTACACATAAAAATGATTTCAAGAAGCCCTCTTAGGAAATTTAAGAAACATATAATCTATAGAATGCACTTTAAGTCTCTTGAATTGGATATGTACAAAAGGAGTTACAATTTTTATAAGCAGACTATGTCTATACCTACAAGAGGCTAGAGGGGGTGTGGGCTTGATAGCTCCTCCTTGCTCCTCCTCTATGCTTGTAATGCCTTCCTCTACATTTTTCCTAGCTTGGACTATTGCATTTTAGCTCCTTGAGCCTTGGATGACTCTCTCCTTGAACCTCCTTGAGTATATGTCTCTTAGTCTTCAATGACCTACAAGACTTCCATGCATTTGGTGTCTTTTCACCTCCTTTTATAGTTTTTTGATGCATATGTGGACTTTTCCACCACCTTAGGACAGCCTTTCCCAACCTTGCCCAACATTGAGACTCGCCTAAGTGACTTGAGTCGTTAGTTTTGTCCATATTAAGGTCTTTTGACCTCTTTATCCACCTAAAGCTTGTATACTTCACATTTTCAACATAATACTTCACGACCTCAATGGCTAGTTCATGTTCCTTAAGTCAAAGTCCACGTGCTAGATCTATCATTAAATGATCCCAATCAACTAGGCCTAGAACCTATGGATTTGGCATACATAGTTGTTCTACATGGAGAACTTGTTCCACCGGAAAGAGATGTAGTAGATGGGTTGGATATGTGAGGAATATTTCTAAATGATACTCCAAGAAACCAGTGGAGAACACTTCTTCAAAATTTTTCTTATGGCATGTGGGAAAGTACTTGATACATGCAGGCCAAGCATAGATAGTTTTGACCAAAGGTGTTTTGCTCATATCATAAACCAAATAAAAATTACCTTCATTAAAGCTAGGTGTTGAAATGTGTGAAGCTTTGACATTGCAAAATGTTTTAAAGATGACCTTCATTATCTTGAAAATCTTCAAAGACATCTTTGCTATGATATTAGGTACATTCTTTAATTGAGGGATCCAATGGCAAATAGTGGATACCATATATGCTACTATGGGAGGCCCCCAAGGTGGTCTAAAATATGGCTAGTTGATCTGATCAGAGCATCCCAAGCTATTTTGGAACTTGACTACAAATGGTATCCATGGGCATCTACAAGGTACTGAGGAAAAGCAGGGGTTATATTTGATGTGAGGAGGTGCAATTTACCAAGTTCCCATCATTTTGGGATAGGTCTCTAGTAGACATGCTCTAGTTGGTTTGGAGAATGGTTCCTTGTCTAGCTCAATTTGGTATATAATTAGGTTGGAATGGAATGGCAAATGTTACCTCTTCACCTACCACTCTCTTTACCTCATCATTATAATCTACCAAAAGCACAAAATAAGGCATATATTGTAGTTTTGAAGTTGTGATCAGACATTTATGGAACAAATTTTGAAAATATTCGGATTGTAGCATTGTTTATTCCAAGTTTGACATGGACTATATCTTAATGATCACTCAGTCTGCTTGTACATCCACTTTCTTCAACTTGTTTTAGCCATGAAGGGATATGTTTCCTCACCTTCCTCAATCAACTGACCACCTTGGATTGGTTGAGGTTAATATGCATCTTGAAAGGTTTCTTCTACTGAAATATCCACCAACTCTTTGGGTTCAATCATTTCTTGTGGAGAGGATGGTCATTCATATTGTAATAACTTTGTTTACAACTCTTCTATTTTTTTTTGGAGTGCGTTAATCTCATTTGGAGTGGCACTATTTGGAATCACCTCTAGCACTATGGTGTTGATAGATGGTTGTTGACTTGTAGCTAATTAGGCTCCTCACTTGAAATCTCGAAGGGCTAATAGTTGCTCTAGGTGTACTTTCTATGGTCGCGTCTAAGTTTTCTTGATATTTTTGTTGGAGACATCGATTTTCTTCTAATGCCACTATCATATGTGTCTTGAGAAGGGCATATTCTGCCGCCATATGTTGTTTCCATGTTGCCATATTCTATTGGAGATGTCTATTTTCTTTTGATTTTGTCATATGTCACTGCCATGTTGCATTGCAGCTTGGCATTGCACTCCATCTATCCATGGAACATAATTTCCATATTCTTTATGCTTCTGAATCAATATTCTGCATCTTGGATTCAAGTTCAAGATGAGCTTGTTGTAGAGTGTTAGAATGATCTTGTAAGGTCACATTTTGCTCTAATGTTGTTACTCATTCTTGAAGTTGGAGAGATTTGTTGTTTAGTGACATATTACACTCTTCAAGTTGTTGATACTCGTGCCTTAATTGGCTGGCACGCTGACTCATCATATTTAATGCATTATCTATAGTAGTGGATGTTATATTTATAGTTGAAAATGCATAGGGTTGGGAAATGGGGTGGGATATGGTGGATGATGTGCATGATGGTGTTATGGGTGCAGGTGAGGATGGTGGAGAGGGAATGGGAGATTGTGGAATTGTTGTGGGTGGGGGTAGTGTTGTCGGTGGAGATATGTCCATGGGATCAAACATGAGTATGTGTGTCTTTTCTACCATAAAGAGAGGTATGGTAGGTGCAATACTCCTGGTGTTGCTGAATAATGAAGATGTTACCATTGGACAAAGTCCCCATGAAGGATAGGGTGTTGGGGATCAAACCAAGGCTTCCATGAAAATTGCCCATGGTGGGGGTAATGTGGTTGTGGGGGATTGAGGGTGAGTTACGGACAAAAACATGGATGAATAGGCAGTCATGGTATGGGGGTCTAGAGGGGTGGGAATGCTAGAAAGCCTAGAATGCCTTCAATTGGAGGTGGGTGTCCTTGGACGATGTGTTTTAATGGGTGGCCTAGGGTGCATTTAGATGAGGTTGAGGAGGTACTATAGAGAGGGTTAATAATAGAATAGAATATTTTGGCATGGGAGATGGGGGCATGGAAATTGAAAGAGGGTGTTGAGGTGGTGGTTTCAAGGGTCATTACTATTACTTCCACATGAGGTGAAGAATGAGGTGGGGTATGAAAAATTAATTCTTTGGCTTGGGTGATTTAGATGGTTGTGGTTTGAGTCTCTTGGATATAGGGTGGAGATAGAGAGTGTTAGACATTGATCCACATGGATCCATAGGGATTAGAGTGTCAGGCACTGATAGTTTTGATACTCTAAACAAGCTATTTTAGAGGCTCCTATAATCAAAGTGGTAGATCCACAGAAACCCATTGAGTTAGAGACATATGCTAGTGGCATAAGCCATAGGGACAATTTTGAGCCAAGATGGTAAGTCAGTGCATGAACAAGAGTTGTATGCAGTGGTGTATATTGCACTTGAAGTCTAGAGTCACTATCTATATGGTGTAGACTTTAAGGTATACACAGTTCCCCATACACTTAAGAATTTTAGTAGTCAGCCAGATCTTTGAGGCATTTAGGCTCATTAGGCTGAGCTCATGTAGGAGTTTCACATGGAAATCCTATCTAGAAGAGTAAAGAGAATATAGTTGTTGATGCATTATCATGGATAATGTATCAAATGAGCTTTACAGTTCTAGAAAGTTCATTGCTTCAAGAGATAAAGGAAGCACCTTGGTAGTAATGGGAATTACTTGGGTAGTAATGGGAATAAGTGTTGCATTATGGCCACATGTTCACACTAGACTATTCCAGGTCATTGCTATTTTTAGAGTACAAGAGGATATATATGGATGGGAGGAGAGTCACACACAATTGGTAGTAGAATGGAATAGTTAGATGAAAAGGAAGGGTTTTTGTACCACGTTCCAAGGATTTGAGAAGAAAATTCATGCATGATAACCATGATGTCTCTTGTGTAGGACATCCAGGTGTTGAAAAGACAATATAGCTTGTTAGAAGAACATTTCAGTAGCCTAGATAGCTAGAGATGTCCACACTTATGTTCAATAGTGCTTTATGTGTCAAGTCAACAAAGTAGAAAGGGTAAAGACACCAAGTCTTTTGCATCCTTTATAGACTCTAGATCATAATTGGGACAGTGTATCCATGGACTTCATAGTCAGGTTACTTCGGACCCAAAGGAAGGGGGCTACTATCCTAGTTGTGGTAGACAGACAAAGCAAGATCACTCATTTCTTACCCACGCATGAGATGATAGAAGCTCCCAAAGTAGTGGAGTTGTTTATCCAGCATGTCTTCAAATTGCATGGGTTACCGACATCCATAGTTTGAGATAGGGATGTCAAATTTATAGGACACTTCTGGGAGTTTGTATTTGACAAACTGAAGGTGTCATTATAGATGAGTAGTGGTGATCATCTTCAAGCAGATGGCCAGACCCACAGGGTCAACCAGATTTTAGAGGACATGTTGAGGGGATATGTGTATGAGAGACACACAGATTGGGATCGTTATTTGCCACTAGTTGAGTTTACTATGGATAGTTATTTGCCACTAGTTGTGTTATTTGCCAGTAGTTTCTATCTTCAGATTGAGAGTTGCAATAGAGGTTGCTTTGTGCATAGTGGAAACTTCAAATTATGACATGGGTATTTGAATATTCTTTCTTGATCTAGGCCTTGTGTCAATGTACCTTTGGTCATAGCGGGGTCATGGTCTTTGCATTGTGGTATGGATGGCTTCCATAACTCCACAAGTCTCTGACATGAGTTGGAGGGTCTCAATGAAATGAGGGTGGACACCTTATGTGGACATTTTTGAAGTGAAACTTGCAGAGCTATCATAATCCTTATAGATCTTTGAAAGTTCTAGCCCATCTCCCAAGTTATCCTCAATATCCATACACACTCACACACATTATTCTGTGGTCCTAGTTTCCTTCAAGTACATGTACGATCGTAACTTTGCACTTAGCAAGCCATCCAAAAACAATGCCACTTGTTTGGCAGATGTGGGTAAATTTGGAATGGGGCATGTCTCAACGTATTGTCTAAAGCTACAACCAACTATAATGTATGTTTCTTTAGGTGTTTGCTTGAAGCTATGGATTAGGGATTAAGTGTTATGCTTGATACAACTCTTAGAGAGCTCCATGATAAATGCTTCTAACAACTGATCGACGTCCCTAAACTAAACTTGATGTAGTGGTTGGAACCACATCATGTCATTTTTATTCAAGGTTAAACTAAAGGCATTATATTGAGTGAACAAGTCATCCACGTGTTTAGCTTTCAACATTTGTCTGAATTCCACCACATGATCATAAGGGTTTCTAGTGCCATCAAAGTAATTTCCTCCATGCTAACCATGAGAACCATGTGGTTTATAAGGAGGGAATACCAATTCACCTTCCAAGTGTATGCATGTCTTCCATGTTCCATAACCATGAACATCCTCTCAAAAAAATTATCTAAATAGATTTCCTTCCTAGGGATTGTCTGGTTCATTGAATTCATATACACTCACTCCATATATCTTGCTTGGTTTCTCAGTTTTGAACTTCCAGAATGCTTCATCAATTTGTCTAATCAAGAAAATATCTATGCTCTTATTATCTTGATGAATCCATTCATGTGTAATTATCCTTGATAAGATAGACTTACCACGAGGTTTTCTTGGCTCCTTTCCCACATTTTCTCACTCCAAGTCTCCTTTTTTGACTCACAAATAATGATTCCAAAATAATCCATCCTACTAGGTGATCTCGTAACCACATACATATTTCCTTGCTTATCAATGTTTGAACCCTCTTCAAATTTGACCACTAGGTGTTGAATTTCAAAGGTTTGATTAGGGTTTTTCAGTTGGACCACTAATCTTCTCAATTCATCCTCATAGATGCGAGCACTTAATCGGTCAGTTTGTATATATTCCAATTGAATCTTATAGGGATCTTTAGGTAATTGTAAGTAGGCAAGTCTTGAACTGCCTATATGCTTTTCCCTACTAAATGACATTTCTGAATCATTTGTCTTTGAGCTCAATATGTAAGGATAGTCAATGAGCTGTTGAGCCAGCGACCTAGTGGTGTGGTTGACACTACCTTGCATTAGCCAAGAGAAATGATGAGGTGTATGGTCAAACGTCAAGTTTTACTAGAGATCTTTTGGCTTGACGTACTTATAAATTATTCCTAATGTTAAAAAAAGGGAGGGGAATTGTATACGCATATAAATTAATGTGTTAAACATGTATGGATACACACTACATGTCTTACATCTGTCCAGAAAATCTATATATGTAAATATCCCTTCGTTGGAATTTAGGCACATTCATTGTATCATCTGTACGTATCTATCTCTATCTCTCTCTTTCCCTATGTATGGTATCTCTTTATTTCTCTCTTCGCCTGTGAAAGGTGAACGCTATGTTCATCTCTGCTGTACATGACTATCGCCATAGCTTCCTCTGTTCTTCTTCTTAACAAAAAGATTGAAATAGATTAAAGTGGCGCTTACTTAAACCGTTGCTTTATGCGTGCATCATATTTAGCTCAACGTAGAGAGAGAGAGAGAGAATAGAAATGGTGCTTAAAGTGCATAGTTGTTAATGTAGAAACAACAGCGGGATGCATGCAATGTGTTTGGCAATACATCAGAGAGTAGCGAGCTGGCTAAAAGCAAGTCCGTGTGCCAGAGAGAGAGAGAGAGAGAGAGAGAGAGAATGCAACAGAAGAACAGAACATGCATTCGCCAAGACAAGACATTTACTTTTCTTAGGTCCTCGAGTTCCATCCATCTCTCTCTCTCTCTCTCTCTCTCTCTCTCTCTCTCTCTCTCTCTCTCTCTCTCTCTCTCTCTCTCACACACACACACACACAAACACACATTCCACTCTCCATGATCAACCACAACAAAGCAAGCATGTGGCAGACCAGAAAGTCCCAAACAAATAGAATATATGGTCTCGTTCACCTGTAGTGTTTTCAAATGACAATGAGCTATGGTAAAACTGTAGACAGTGTCAACAACCTTATTCTTATTTGCATGTCTTCCATGCAATACAAAACAATCGACAACCATACCATATCTCGGAAAGCAGAAACATGCCATGTGCTAAGCAGAAACAAGAAGGTATACATGAGGGCTTTACAACCTAGAAAAGACTCTTCCTATAAAAAGTTCAATTAAAGCAACCCATTTTTCATATCATTATATTAGGGATTAGCTGTTTGAAGTATCCATCTTACATTCTTATGATGGAACATAAGAACTAAAAATGATTATCTTTTCTTGGTTTTGAGTATGTGACCTGCATTCACAATTATTCGTAGTAAGAAAAATTCATGTACTTACATTGTAGCTATTGTAATAATAATGTGCATTATGTGATTTGAGTATAATTTTCAGAAAAGTTCTCGATTATTGAGGGCATGAAGCATATGAGTCAAAAATGCAGGATGGAAAAATGCAACTTAATTATAATTAATGGGATTGAAAGTTGCAAATCCATTAGTATAAATTTAAACAGTGTTTTTCAAAATGGTTCTATCTCTTAACACTTTGAAGCATCAGATCGAGATAATCATCACTCCTAAAATTTGATAATATGTTTTTAAATGAATTTATATTCTTGTAGAATACAATCAATGGCAAAACGATTGACATTGCCCAACGAATGTAGGATACAACCAATATAACAAAGAGGTTGAACACCATTAATTGGAAAGATAGAACTAAAAGTCAGATCAAGAAACCTTTTTGCCCATACTAACCTTATTTCTTCGAAACATTTCATCCCTTACTTTTATTCCAAACTTTGATCTACAATTTCGTTTTTCAAAACTAGAATGATTGATATTAAATTTTAATATCGGTAGGAAGAAAACATCCAGTTCCATTCAACCTATGACTCCTTGGGCCATCCCTAATCTGATCCATTTCGCCACTCTAACTGAGTAAACTAAAGTCATTCTATCTTAAGAAACATCAAAAAATACAATCAAATGTACACACACACACAAACACACACACACACACACACACACACACACACATATATATATATATATATATATATATATATATATATATATATATATATATATATATATATATATATATATATATATATATATATATATATATATATATATATATATATATATATATATGTGTGTGTGTGTGTGTGTGTGTGTGTGTGTGTGTGTGTGTGTGTGTGCGGAAACACTATAATATACAGGAGCATATATTATGTCTACTCAAAGATCTTATGTTTTAGTATATGATCCTTTACATGAAATCGAATCCACTCGTACAGTTATACATGTATGAATTTCTTACTCCCTTTCCGTTTCTCTCTCCAATCAACCAATGATTGATTTGATTCTCTACCTACCACAAATCATGAATTCATGGCTCCTCTTTCCATTCTTGATCAAGTGCACTCAACCACTTAAGATTCTTTCACTTTTACATTAAGTAAACTCTTCAAAAGTTACAAGAGGTAGTTCACAAGTGAACTTTACATAGTCTTCTTTTTAATGCTTCTTCTAAGACTTTGTGAGACTCAAGCCAATACTTAGGCTTGTCATAGACTTGCTCCAACAGCTCCCCCTCAAGCCAAGTATGCTTGAGGTCTTCAATCTTCCAAGATTACCTGCAAACCAATCATAGCCTTGAATTTGCAAAGCTTTGTACCATCCAATGCTTTGGTTAGAATATCTGCACATTGTTGATGAGTGGACACATATGATATTTGAATCTCTTTGCTTAGAACCTTCTCTCGTACATAGTGATAATGAACTTCAATATGTTTAGTCCTTGCATGAAAAATAGGATTAGCAGCCAAATGAATAGAACTCATATTGTCACCAAAAATAGTTGGAGTTCCAAACTCCAATCCAAGATCTTTGAATAATGTCTTCATCCACATAGCTTCTTGTGTAGCTAAGGCAAGACCTCTATATTCAGCTTCAGTAGAAGAGAGAGCAATTGTGGGTTGCTTCTTGGATGACCATGAAATAAGCTTTGAACCTGCAAAGGTAAGATAACCTGAAGTGCTCCTTCTATCTTCCTTGGAGCCAGCCCAATCTGCATCAGAAAATAGCTTCAAACCTAAATCAGATACATAAGGATAATAAAGTCCTTCATTTATGGTTCCTTTGAGATACTTGAGAATCCTTTTGGCAGCATCCATATGTGGTTTCCTTGGAGTGTGCATAAATTGACTTAGCACACTAACACTGTAACATATATCTACTCTTGTCAATGTGGCATAGTTGAGACTACCCACTAGACTTTGATATGATGTGATGTCCTCTATGAGTTCACCTTCATGTGAGCTCAATTTGTGATTGACCTCCATTGGAGTACCTGCAATCTTACAATCTTGCATCTTGAATTTTGCCAACATGTCCTTAATGTACTTCCTTTGAGTGAGAAACAAACCATGATCTTTGTAGACAACTTCCAAACCTAGGAAGTAGGTAAGTGAACCCAAATCACTTATCTTGAACTCTTCTCTCATCTGATCTTTGATCTTCTTCATACCATTTGCATCATTTCCTGTCAATATAATATCATCTACATATACACATAAGTAGATGACCTCATAATTACTCTTTTTAATAAAGAGTGAAGGATCTGCCCTACTTGGTTGAAAGCCTTTGTCCTGCAAGAATGAAACAAGCCTGAAATTCCAAGCTCTTGGAGCTTGCTTGAGACCATACAATGCTTTGTTAAGTTTACACACATAATCAGGATAAACTTGGTTCTCAAAACCAGGTGGTTGTGCCATATATACCTCTTCTGTTATCCAACCATTTAAGAATGCATTCTTTACATCTAGTTGAAGTATCTTCCAATTCTTGGAAGAGGCAATACTAAGCAAAACCCTAATAGTAGGCATCTTTGCCACAGGAGAGAAAGTCTCCTCATAATCAATTCCCTGAGTTTGTGCAAAGCCTTTTGCTACAAGCCTTGCCTTATACCTATTAATTGAACCATCAGAATTCTTCTTGAGTTTATAGACCCATCTTGAGCCTATTACCTTCATGGATGAAGTCTTGGGCACCAAATCCCAAGTGTTGTTTTCCTCAAGTGCTTCAATCTCTTCCTTCATTGCATGCTTCCATTCTGATTTTGCTTTGGCCTCTTCAAAGGATGATGGCTCCTCTTGGTTTATGTCCTGTGCTATGTAGATAGAATGTCTAGTTACTAATGAGGTGTCAAACCCATACCTTTCTGGTTTTTTCTTTTCCCTCATAGATCTTCTTAGGCCATGATGTGATGATTCTGCCTCATGTCCAAGTTCCTGCAATTTTGCTTTACCTTTAGACTTCCATGCTTTGACCTTTTCCATGTGAGATTCTTCATCATCCTCCGAGGTGTCTTGTTCTTCAATCTTTGATTGTTCTCTACCAAGCTTTGGAAAATCTTCTTCAAGATCATATGGTAAATTGATCTTCCTGCATGAATCTTCATACCATGAATTGTTCTCATCAAAAACTACATCTCTGCTTACCAAGAGTCCTTTGTTGGTAGGGTTGTATAACCTGTAGCCCTTTTGATTGTTGTCATATCCAATAAATACACACCTTTCTGCCTTTGGATCCATCTTGCCTCTAACCTATGAAGGAACATGAGCAAAAGCAATACATCCAAAAATTTTACAATGATCTAAGCTT
The DNA here is from genome assembly GCA_020310875.1 of Ceratopteris richardii. NCBI lineage: Eukaryota > Viridiplantae > Streptophyta > Polypodiopsida > Polypodiales > Pteridaceae > Ceratopteris > Ceratopteris richardii. The sequence goes on along the minus strand of CM035428.1, from coordinate 108,146,807 downwards.
GGTCTTCTTCCATTCCAAGCCTCATATGGAGTCATCCCATCAAGGGATTTTGAAGGCAACCTGTTAATCAAGTAAGTGGTTGTAGATACAGCCTCAACCCATAAGTAATTAGGTAAATGCTTTTCATTTAACATAGACCTTGGAGCTTCAACAATTGTCCTATTCCTCCTTTCTGCCACTCCATTTTGCTCACGAGTGTACCTTGTAGTTACCTCTCTTTTGATTCCTCTTTCTTGAAGAAAAGAATCAAACTCATGGGAGAAGTATTCTCCCCCTCCATCTGACCTTAGCCTTTTTAGCGATTTACCTGTTTGATTCTCCACAAGAGCCAAATATCTTTTGAAACATGAAAAAACTTCATCTTTGTGTTTCATAAAGAATAGGATAGTCCATCTGCTGCAATCATCAATAAAGGAAACATAATACCTTGATCCAGATAATGAAGCTTCCTTGCTAGGTCCCCATACATCTATATGAACCAACTCCAAGAGATCTCCATGCATATAACCTTTCTTCATGAATGGTAACCTGTGAGACTTTCCAAATTGACATGCACTACACTTATAAATCATATGTTGTTTTGACAAATTAGGAAGTCCAAGTACACTTTGGTCCCTGCAGATTTGCTTTAATGACCTTTCACCAATATGTGCTAACCTTTTGTGCCATACTTCCAATTCTATGACTGTCTGACTACCATAATTAAAGAGAGCAATGTTTCTAGTGTCCTGTAATTCAAATGTGAACAATCTACCTGTCTTTTCACCTTTTGCAATTCTTCTGAATCCTTGACTTGGATCTTCAACAAATGCTCTTGCTTTTGTGAACCTGACTTGCAACCCTTTCTCTACTATCTGCCCAACACTTATCAAATTCTTTGTAATGGTAGGGACATAGAGTACCTTACTGAGTAGGTTGATGTTTCCATCAGGTGCTTTGACATTGCCTATTTTCTCCGCAGGATGTTTTGTATCATCTCCTATTTGTACCTCATGCTTATTCCTTGGATCTTCTAAATCTGATAGGAGTGCCACATTTCCTGCCACATGATTTGAACAACCTGAATCTATGTAGAAAACATGCTCATTAGATTTACCTTTTGGCATAGCCATGTTCATGATCAATAATGAATCCTCTTTGTTTGATTCTTCAGTGTAGTTATTGTAGTCTCTCCTTCCTTTGTAGCCTCCTTGATAGTTTGAATGATTCTAGTTGTTGTAGTTGCCATGGTAGTTGTTGAACCTTCCTCTTGAGTAGCCATAACTTCCTCTATTGTATCCTCTGCCTCTTTGATTCCTGGAATTCCTAAAGAAATTTTCAGTTCTATGATTAGTTAATCCACAAATAGAACATGAGTTGGAGTCTTGGGATCTCCCCCTGCCTTGTCTACCTCCTCTTCCTCTACCTCTGCCATGTCTTCCTCTACCTGCATAGTTAGCTTGATATGTACCTGCTTCATCATCCACTTTCTTTGCCTTTCCTTTGTTATCTTTGGACTTGCTTTTATCAGTGTATAAAGCTGAAGATTGATTACCTTTAGAGCTTTCTCCATTTTTTATAAGCTTTGCCTCTTGGGTAAGTAGTTGTCCAATGAGTGTATTGAAATCAGGTACATGCATGTCCATGTACAAATCCATAGCTGTGGTGAATGCTTCCCACTTGTCATCTGCCTTCAAGCCATTGATGACCTGCCTTATAATTTGCTCTTCATCTATTACCTCTCCAATGCTTCCCAACTGATCTGCTATGTCCTTGAGCTTTGTGACAAAATCAGTCACATTTTGTTTGGGAGCCTTCTTGAGAGTTGTGAAATCAAGCCATAGTTGATGCTTCCTAGCTTTAGTACTTGAAGAAAAGAAAGCTTCAAGTGCATCCCACACTTCCTGAGATGTCTTACAACTTCTAATGTGAGGCAACAAAAAATCTGAGATAGAGTTGAGGAGATAAGACCTTGCAAGTGCATCCTTGGAGCACCATGTGCTCAATCTTTCTTGCTCTTCTTGTGTTGGTTGACTTTTGTTCCTGAAACTTGGCATAACTTCATCTCCAGCCACATAACCATATAAACTTCTACCTTGGAGATAGGCTTCCATTCTTAATGACCAAGCTGAGTAGTTACCTCTGTCCAATTTGTCAATTGATGAAGGAAATCCATCTGCCATGTTGTCCAACCTTGCTCTGATACCACTGTGAAGAGATGGATAGGTATGTGCTTGAAGATGAAGAGGTGTTGCAAAATCCTTGATCTACACCAGCCAAATGAACTCCAGGAGTATATGGTGGGCCCTTGTAGCTTGCCAATGGATGTATTAGACACCCTATGTACCTTGGAAGATCACTCTCAAAAAGATAGATCAAAACAGATAAGTTGGAGTTAGCTCAGAGGTGAAAACTTGCTATTCTTGGTTCATACACCTGTCCAGTGTTTTACATAATTCTCTGAGCACAACAGCAATTAGCTTAATTCCTCTTGGGGACATCATCCTGATTTTCACGGGCTGCTACAGTTTGAGACCAGTGAGCAGAAAAATCAACATAACTCAAAATGTAGGACTCCAATGATTATGAAAATTTGTATGGTTATACTAAACAGTAAGCTAAATCCAACAAGCTTTGAATCACTGAATTTGAATAAGTAACCACTGAGAAACACCTCTAACAAGATGAGTGAAAAAGTCGGGTACCTGACAGAGAAGTGAAAATGCACAGACACTATTGACTTCAACTGAACATAACTGAAGATTGCAACATCCAAATGACATGAAACTTTGTGATCATATAGTAGACTTATAGAGATAACTTTACCAAGTTAAATCACTAAAAATGATGCACCAAGCTCAGAGAAAACATCTCTGCAAGCTGACTGAAAAAAACTGAGAGTAATGGCAGTGAGTAGTACACTTGACAAGAACATGGAAAGATGAACTCAAATAATCATGAAAATGAAAGTATATTGCTTGTACAATACAATGACTTACTGATACATATGTGTTCCTTGTAATCACACCTTGATATGGCATAAAGCTCAGCTCTTGGAGGTCTTCACATAGGTCTCTCTAACCACGACTAAAACTGCCATCTATTTATAGTTGAGTTTGGGAGGCTAACTTCCCTCAATCACTCTCGAATCAATCAATGATTGATTTGATTCTCTACCTACCACAAATCATGAATTTGTGGCTCCTCTTTCCATTCTTGATCAAGTGGACTCAACCACTTAAGATTCTTTCACTTTTACATTAAGTAAACTCTTCAAAAGTTACAAGAGGTAGTTCACAAGTGAACTTTACATAGTCTTCTTTTTAAGGCTTCTTCTAAGACTTTGTGAGACTCAAGCCAATACTTAGGCTTGTCATAGACTTGCTCCAACACAATCCTAACAACAATACACTCAAAAGAGTCACCAAGTCTCATAAAACCAAGAGACTTTGTTGCATACTCAGAGAGCCATTCTCTATGTGGCCTCACATGGAAAGAACACCACAATCTAGGAGCCATGTGTGGGAAAGAGAGCTAGCCATAAGAGCCTCACTAGGCACAAATCTTTCAAGTCTCAACACATCAACATCATCAAAAATAGCATTAATTTCTTTAATCTTCACAGTGCAAGTAGCTATTTAACATGCCCATCAACATTCTATCCTTTACCTTTAGCATTCTTTAATGCATAAGATTTTTTCTTGAGTCTTCCTTTCTTATGACAAAAATGGCATTCAATACCCCTTTTCCTTGATCTACTGCTACTCTTATTCCATTGAACATCTTTTACCTTGTTTTCTCTCCCTACAAAAATGGATTAATGAATAGCAATGACCAACGAAAAGGATGACGTGAGAATGTATGTGCACCTACATAAGTGATATCCACAAAGGTGTACATAGTGTGTATATGATCAGTATATGCAATAAAATGACATTGAAAAGCTGAATTTACAACCCAAACACCAGCCAAAAACACCTACAAGTGTCTATTAACTATGTTCTTTAGGCTCAAAAGCTCGCATAAACTTGTGATGGTTGCTTCCATCACAACTAAAAGACTTTCCAAAAACCTATAAATTTACTAGTGTGGTTGAAGAAATAGCTCCAAATATGAATATTCATTGTCAAAGAAGTATAGAGGACACTCTTCTTGATATCCTAAAACCTGTCTAAAGAGAATTATTTGTGAAAGTACTCCAAGTTGGTTCTAAGAGTCACCCCAAAATGCAAAGAATGAAGCTTGAGGGCCGAAAACATGTTCAAATTAATGTGAAACTTAGTATTTTCTCCTTTTCAAATATCACAAGGGTGTAGCTTAGTGTCAAGAGATATCTAGTTAGGCCAAATCTAAGGAGAACAGTACTTCGATAGGTGACCTCCTAGGTAGTACTACAAACTTTCGCCTTCCTTGATCATTGAGGTCCTCCCTCACACGTAGTCAATGACACCAATGGTGACTTCGGTGACTCAGATGAAAAGGTATGGCAAGGTCTATGCCTTGGTTACCACTTTGGTCATAAACCTTGGAGAAATCCATAGGTGGGTAGGTGGGTGCTCTCTTCCCTCACACAAGAGCAAAACACTTTTTTTTTAACAGCTCTCATGCCCGTGAAATGGTGTGATCATGATGTACCATGGTGGATTCCCTTGACGTGAGCTTCACGATGATAACCTCCTACTACAAAACCAAGCTCTAGATGTTGCACATAGCACTCCTCATGGGACCTATAGAATATGCAGAAACCATAAAGTACACATAGAGCAGGAACACAAATTTCCTAGGTTTTACAAATGCGGTCGAACTCCTATTTGTGGTTGACCAAGCCACTATATGCTTTATTACAGAACATATACAAAAGTGTTTGATGGCTATTTGGCCTTTCATATGGACACTAAAGGTAACAATTCGAGTCATCCACATGAACTATTGCAATATATTCTTATGACTATTAATTCTCAACATATTATTTGGCTTGATTTCATTTATGAGGGTATATTTGTTCAAAGTAGGCAAGGAAAAACGGCTTAACAACATTGAAAAATTTTGGCTTGTGTTGAATGTGAAAACGAAACAATAACTCAACTCAAAATATATACGGATTTCATTGCTAAGATATTTATCCATTATGGTTACCAAGCAAGTCTTTTTTTAAGCAGTGATTGGATGAAATATAACCTGTGTAGAGGTTTTGGCCATTATGGTCTTGAAAAAACTATGAATGCTATTTTATCTTTACGTGAAGCATAATTTGAAGTTGGATCATGAGTAAGCAACATAAATTATAACTTCTTATGGATGCATTAACTTCTTATAAATTTTATGAATTAATTGCATTCCAGTTCAACGATGATAAGTATGATTGCATATTCTTTATTTATGTATGATTAAAATACGATTTTTTTATCTGCTAGTTTATCCTTCATGTCCAAATAAGGGTATAATCATGTTGCATTGATTATAGTATTGATTGTTTATGTCTCTGTTTCATTCATATCAATGGTTTTCTTTTTTATTATATCCATTTTTTTGTTAATCCTAATCGTGTAGAGATATTGTCCTAGGAATTAGGGCTCTTTGTTGTAGTCCTCAAGATTAGCTTATGTTCTCCTAATTACTTTTTCGACCTTGATGCACAATTAGTACTCGGATAGATGATTGAATATGTTGTTTTCACATACTATTAGTCATAGATTATAATTATATGTTGAAAGATACAAGACAAATATTCCTTTGATACTTATAGTTATAACATTGACTCACAAGTATCTTTCATGTTATCTTAACTAGCTATAGTCTCTATATATACTCTAACACTAAATCCTGTAAATTAGTATCAACTACAACAAGTATTTCAGCATAGTGGTACTTCAAATGTATTCTTAAGTGTCACACCAACATATACATAAAAAGACATCGAAATTTTGATAAGATTAAAAAAGTGTAGGCTTTGACTATTCAAATTTATTTCTAGTCGAAAGCTTTTTCATGAGAAAAAATATTCAAAGAATTATTTGCTCAATTGAATCTTGATTGAAAAAGCTTGAAAATGTTATTTAAGGCTCTTTAAGTAATAGGAAATGCCACCAAATGATTAGATCAAATAGTGGGATTTCTTCATACAATTTCTTTGTTATCCACGAACACAAAATTTCTCAAATAATGAATAATGTAGCATACGTTTCATCTGAGAGGGTCCTTGAAATCCTACCATTCTAGAACAATCTCATGATGGAAGCACTAGAATTCTAATATAGCTACAAGATAGAGATAATTCATTGACTTCGAATTCTTGTAAAAAATTTAAATAAGGTACTCTATATTTACATGGAGTGATGTGTCTAGACTTTAAGATAAATATCATTCAAATGTAAGTGTTGAATATAAAATATGGTCCTCTGGGACATCAAACCTTGAGATGGTAGGTATGTTTTAGTCTTGGAATAAACTTTGAAGTGACATTGAGTCCCTGAGGGGATAAAAAATTCCAAAATGATGTTTAATTAGATAAATTTACTCTTATATCCTCGAAAACAATTTAAGTACAAATAAAAAAGGAAGTTAGAAGATAATTAGCTAATAACTTCCACGATCTTCATTCAAATTCGAATGCAAAAAGCATGGTCTTAGTTGAATTTTGAGACTTCAAAGAAAAGTATGAGATTGAAAAAAATTGAATAATTTTTTGAAGACAAAAGAACTCGTAAGATCTCTTCAACCAAGATTAATTAGACTAAGTTTTTCTAAGACAAGAGCACCCATTTGATAGTACAACTTAGTGAAACCAATCTCTTGACTCAGACTTATGAATTAGAATTGCATTGTAGTGAGGATTCTCAAGAGACTCTTTAAAGAATCTTGGTGGGCCAAAACATTGATGTTTAATAACACACTAGCATCTATTGATACTTTAGGTTCACTTAAAGAATCTCTTAAGAATTTATTTTAATTCTCTTTAAGATAGTTTAGATGCATCATCTTAACTTGAATAGATCTATGAAGAGATAAAGATTTGGGTCTCATAGAGTTTCGTTCAAGTCAGTTTGTGTCCTAGACAATTGAATCAATTACATAGAGTTGTGTTTCTAATCGGTTACATAAAGTTGTGTTTCTATCAAGACTTTGGATTTGACTCGAGTGGATTATTTGACTCATTTTTGCAAAGTTCAGCTTTAGCTAGTTCAAATAGGTAAATAAATTAAATTTCTAGATAGACATTTTGTGTAAACCATTCAATTTTAGAAGATGCTTTCTACGTATTAAGGTGGATCATTTATCTGAATCTATTTCAAGCAAGTTCTTATAGAAAACCACAATGGATAAAGTTGGATTTCCATCTTCTTTAACAAAGACAGGTGAGCTCTAGAAGAGAATAGAGTAGGAATTTCTCATAGATTTGACAATTCCAAAAAAGTTAAGTATTTGCAAAAACTATCCTCTGTTGGATAAAAATGCACTTAGGATTTTCTTTGGTCTAATTGAAGTAAAGGTTGACCAAAGGTGTTAGGATTAATTTCTCCTCCATTCTACCTAGGACTTTAAATTCTATTTTGACACACTAATTAAGTAAAAATTTAGTAAAGGTTGGTTGAAAGTGGACCATGGAAAAAATCTAAATTAGATGTTTTGGACAACCTACATTACAATTCATTCCCTAAACCAAATTCAAGTGAATATGAAGGAAAATTTGAAAGTCTTAAAATAGTATGAGAACCCACCCATTGTGTTAGGTCCATGCTTTAATGATTCCTAAAAATGGATTGACATAGAAATTGTTTTCTAGGGATACCTAGAATCCACCCACATCACATGTTATTGCCTAGATAGCACATAGAAAAATTAGTAAATTGGGAAAGGATGTCTTTTGGTCCACCCTTTTCATTCTTTACATGATTTCCACTTGATCTTGCTTATCAAGTGAAAATCAGGATGGTGCTTTGAATCATTTGGGTAGCAGCCATACAATAGTGGAGTAAAAAATGAATAGTGATGAAAACACACTCTAGATTTTTGGATTATGGGCTTACACAGATGCCTAGAGTTTTTTATAGATCTATTTTCCAGGAAAAAAATGTTTTCCAAGGGGGGTTAGAGTTTTATAAAGCATGGTTTTGACATCTATCTCTTGTTGGTTGAAATAGATATGAAATTGGTTATCAATTGGTTGGTATTTTGTTGGGCCAAAATCTTGATGTTGGATTTACTTATAAGTTTTTGTTTCTCTAAAAATGGTTAAGTTCTTTGAGCATCTAGTGGGAGGTCTTGGGTTCAAATACTACAAGGAGCAATGAGAGTAGAGTGTTGGAGTTAGACGCCTACACAAGCACGCGAACAACACAAGGAAGAAGAAGAAGCTTGGAGCCCAACACACAATACTAAATGTATTACTAGAGAATGTACAAAGATATGTAGCCCATTAGGGCAATATGCATATATACAAGCCGGGGGAAAAAAACCTCCCAAAGATGGAAAAAGTGCCTCGACGGTCCTAGTGTGTTCACACACATCACTACCTAAATATATCAACAAATCCCCCCCTGGGAGTGATGCGGTGAACAAGGAGTTGGCTCTCATGTATAAGGAAGTGCCAAGCTATGTGGAAATCACTCCACAAAGGAAGTAAGTCCAAAGCTTTGCAGAAAGCTTCAGACTTCTCCCTAGGCAGAGCCTTCGTGAAAATGTCTGCAATGTTCTCCTGCGTGGGCACATATGCCAAGTTGATATCCCCAGCAGAGAACCTCTCCCTGACATAGTGATAATGCACCTCAATGTGCTTAGTGTGAGCATGGAACTGTTGGTGCAGACCAATCACCAATTGAAGATTTGAAAGACAAAGGATGGAGATGAGATTAAGTTTTGAAGCAAAGAAGATGGACACATTCACAGGATGAATGTTTTGTACACATATGTACATTAGTGAAGACATAGATCACTTAGAGTTTTGAATAGTCATAAACTTGTACATATTTGCCTATAAATACTTGGAAAAATGTCGGGGCAATAGAGAAGACAATGGGAGATCATGAGAATAGTGTATTGACAAGTTGTAAGTGTCATTAGACACATGAGAAGTGAGTTGAAATCTCTCCCTCACTCAGTTGTAAATTTCTGAGAAGTAGAAGGAAAAATTGCACCCGATATTTCTGTGTTTTCTCCCTGTGTGATAGATCTTTTGTGAATTCATTTTGGAGATATCTAAGTCCATAGTTAATCAATCTATGGCTAGATTTTGAGAGTCTAATTGTGATCAGGCTAAGAGAATTGTGTGTAGGAACATTCACATGTGAGAAAGTACTCACTGGTTCCTGAAACAGGCGCAAATTTCGATCTTAATGATTTGATCATTTCTCACTCCACAGTGTAAAGTTTTGTGCAAGTAAGCACTTAATCTTTAAGTTGGAAGGTAAGCTACTCGTGGCTAGAAGCATTTTCTTAAACGGGTTCTATACTGTGAGAATTAAAGTTAAGAAGTTGAGGGTGTCCAAATCGACTTCTCAGAAGTGCAGATTTAGACATAGTTGACTTGGTAAGTAGATTTCTCAAGATCTACTGAACCTTTTGAAGTAATTTGACTTGGAGAAGGTGCGCAATCTTTAGACGACACCTTGTGCAAAGTTTCATCAAAAACTTTACACATTTACTCAGTCAATGAGCAAGATCTATGCAGCAGACTTTCTGAATAATTTTCTTCTTCACAGTTTAGTCAAGAAATTGATATTTGGTTATTGATCTCTTAAATTGGTGAAGGTTTTGACTTACTCTTGATATAGAGGTGTTCTAAATTCAAGAGTAGGTTGTTCTTTTGGAGATTAACACTCTCCATCAGTGGTATCAGAGCAGGAGACATCAAAATCAAGGAAAGGAGGATCCCGACTGCTGCAGATTCAAGAAATTCAACAACTAAAGAACTAAAAGGTGAAAGCTTGAAGGCAAAGCTTGAGGAAGAGACCATACGACATCAAGAAAGACAAAAGGACTCTAATTTGAAGTAAAGTTACATATATTATTCATAAAGCTTGAAGATTTCAATACACAGGTGGACACAAGATGGGAGATTCTCTACAAATAGAGAAATTGGATAGGGAAAACTATCCTGCATGGTCAATGAGGATGGAAGCTCATCTTATGAGCAAAGATTTAATAGCTTACATCACAGGAGAAGAAGAGAAGCCACAGTTCAGAGATCCTAGTGTTCCAACTAGGGAAGAGTTAGCAGATTTGAAAAATTGGATGAAGAAAGATGCTCAAGCTAGGAGCATTATCTATATGGCTGTCAATGATTACTTGTTACCTCATATTCGAGGTCTTGAAAGTGCAACTGATATTTGGAATGCTTTGGAGGAGCATTTTCAGAATACTACTAAGTCAAGGAAGGCATCCTTATGGGCAGAGTTTACCACCTTTAAGAAGAAGGCTTCTCAATCCATTTCAGACTATGTGACACGAATGAAAGATATTGCAGATGCTTTAGGAGCTGTGGATGAAGACATTGAGGAGGATAAATTGGTAAGGCAAATCCTTATAGGTTTAAGAGGAGATGACAAATGGAAGCCATTCATTTTGTCTACAGAATTATCACTTGATCATTTCACTCCTGATTTAAATCAGTTGCTAGGTCATATGCTAACATTTGAGCAGGATGTTAAAGGAGATGGTGACAAAAGTACAGGTCATGCAATGTACTCAAAGGACAAGAAGAAAGCTAACAAAGGAAAGCAACAAGCAGGTGAAGATGAAGGTACAACTAGTCAAGCCAACTTCCTAAGAGGTAGAGGAGGTGGCAAAGGTAGAGGAAGAGGCAGGAACAACAAAGATGGAGCCAAAGCATGCTGGATTTGTGGTAACACAAATCATTTAGCTAATGATTGTTGGCATAATAATCAGAGTAATGGTGGATATAATCAGAACTATAATTCAAGAGGAAGAGGAGGCAGAAATCAAAGAGGTAATTTCAGAGGCAGAGGTAGTAGGGGTTACTTTGGAAGAAATGCAGGTAGAGGTTTCCAAAGTCAACAATATAACAACACCTATTACAATTATGCTTCAGATCAAAAGGAAGATTCAACATTGATAATGAATGCAACTTGTGAAAGGCAGAGTGAAGATCAAAGAGTCTTCTATATTGATTCAGGGTGTAGCAATCACCTGAGTGGTAATATAGCCTTGATGACTGATTTGGAGAATAAGGTATCTAATCATGTTGTTCAAACAGGTGACAACACAAAGCACAATGTGAAGTCAATTGGATCAGTGAAGGCCAAGGATGGTAGCACCTTATTGAGTTAGGTCTTGTATGTTCCTACAATTCCTAAGAATTTGATAAGTGTAGGAACATACAAGTAAGGTCTTGTATGTTCCTACAATTCCTAAGAATTTGATAAGTGTAGGACAAATTGTGGAAAAAGGTTATGAAGTAAGGTTCACTAATGAAGGAGTGTTTGTGGAAGACCCTAGCAATGGGTATAAACAAATTGTTTCAGGGAAGAAAGAAGGAAGATTGTTCACATTGAAGATTCAAGGTAATATTGGTCATGCCATGTTCACATATGAAGGACATAAGATCTCTGAGTTAGATCTTTGGCACAAGAGGCTTGGACATTTCAATGAAAGAGGTATTAAAGACATGATTAACAATGGTTCAGTGATTGGTTTGCCTAATGTTGTAGGTCAACATATGACATACAGATGTGAGGCATGTCAATTAGGTAAGGCTCATAAGCATTCCTATTCCAAGCATGGTTTTATGTACTCAGAGAAGCTTGAGTTGGTACATACAGATGTGTGGGGACCATCAAAGGATTTCAGTATAAATGGGTCAAGGTATTATGTGATTTATGTTGATGATGCTACTAGATGGATCACTATTTATGTGATCAAAGATAAGTCAGAAGTATTCAATACTTTCAAACATTATCATATGTATGCAGAGAGAATTACAGGACATAAGTTGAAAAGACTAAGGTCAGATGGAGGGGGAGAGTATTTTTCTAATGAGTTCAGTGATTACTTGTGGGATGCAGGTATAAAAAGGGAAGTTACTTGCAGGTACTCTCCTCAACAAAATGGTGTAGCAGAAAGGAGAAATAGAACTCTTGTTGAGTTTGCAAGGTCCATGATGGAGGAGAAAAATTGCCCTAATTATTTGTGGGCCGAAGCTGTAAATACAGCTACTTATTTGGTCAATAGGTTACCATGTAAAGCTTTGCAGGGAATGACACCTTATGAGGCATGGTAGGGTAAGAGACCTACACTAGACCATTGCAAAGTATTTGGATGTTTGGCCTATGCATATGTGCCATCACAATTAAGGCACAAATTGGAACCTAAAGCTGAAAAATATGTGTTTATTGGTTATGATGATAAGCAGATGGGATACAGGTTGTGGAATCCATCCACAAAACATTTTCTTGTATCAAAAGATGTTACATTTGATGAGCAAGGTACTTGGTATGCAGGTACTATCAATATTAATACAGATGATGAAGAAATTGTGAGCCAAAGGAAAGGTAAATCAAAGGTTCAGATAATTGATGAACAAGAGAATAATGAAGTGTAGGTTGAAGTGGAAGAAACACCAAGATTTGATCCTGAATATGAAGAACCAGAAACCTCAAGAAGTGGAGAACTTAGGAGGTCTACAAGGAACAAATGGCAACCTACAAGGTATAGCTATGATACTTCATTTTTGGCTACCAAAGATTATGCTTACATGATTAAAGCAGATGAAGACCCTTCTACATATGAAGAGGCAAAAGGTAAAGAAAATTGGGAGAAAGCTATGCAGGAAGAATATGATGCATTGTTGGAGAATCAAACATGGGATTTGGTTCCAAAACCAAATAGCCAGAAGATCATTGGATGTAAGTGGGTTTATAAGACAAAAAGATTTGCAGATGGAAGTGTGTCTAGGTACAAAGCTAGACTTGTTGTCAAAGGGTTTGCTCAGACATATGGTGTTGACTATGATGAGACTTATAGTCCTGTGGCAAAGATGACAACTATCAGGACACTTATAGCTATTGCTGCATGTAAAGGTTGGAAGTTATGTCAACTTGATGTAAAGAATGCTTTTTTGAATGGTTATATTTCAGATGATGTGTTCATGGAGCAACCTCAAGGGTTCAGAGATAAAAGGTATCCAGATCATGTGTGTAAGCTCAAGAGAGCTTTGTATGGCTTGAAGCAGGCCCCAAGGGCATGGAATTATAGACTTGTAAAGTTCTTGAAAGAACTTGGATTTCAGGTGTCTAAAGCAGATAGTAGCTTGCTTGTCAAAGCAAGTGATAATGGTTTCATATACATGTGCATATATGTTGATGATATAATCCTTACAGGTACAGATGAGGAAGGAATACAAAGACTAAAGAAGCAAATGGAGAAGGAGTTCAAAATAAGTGACTTGGGAGACTTGTCATACTTCTTGGGCATGGAGATTACATATACTCAACATGGAGTATTTGTGACCCAAGAAAGGTATTTGAAGAACTTGTTAATCAAGTTTAAAATGAATGATTGCAGGGTAGCACCTACACCAATGGAGGTGAATCACAAATTGAGTAAATTTGGAGGTGAAGAATTCAAGGACATGAGACAATATCAGAGTTTGGTTGGTAGTCTTATCTATGCTACTTTAACTAGACCTGATTTATCATATGCAGTTGGAGTTTTGTCTCAATTTATGCATTGTCCTAGGAAAGAGCATTGGATTGCAGGTCAAAGAGTGTTGAGGTACATTAAGGGTACACTCAAAGAAGGTTTGTATTATGGTTTTACATCAGATACAAATATCAAGATCTATAGTGATGCAGATTGGGCAGGTAATCCAGATGATAGAAGGTCAACCTATGGATACATGTGTTATGTGGGAGATAAGTTAATCTCTTGGTGCTCAAAGAAGCAACATACAATTGCTTTGTCATCTACAGAAGCAGAGTACAAAGGCATGGTTGAAGCTGCAAAAGAAGTGATTTGGCTTAAGACTCTCATGAAGAGTTTTGACACTATACAGAGCATACCTATCATTTATGGTGATAACATGAGCTCATTATATCTGGCTGCTAATCCTGTTTTTCATGCCAGGACTAAACACATTGAGATACAATATCACTTTCTAAGAGAGAAGGTGATGGATAAGGAGATTGAAGTCATACATACTTCAACAAAAGATCAGATAGCTGATATGCTTACAAAGAGCTTGGATGGACCAAAGCTACAGAAGTTTAAAGACATGGCAGGTATAAAGAAGATAAGAGAAACCTCAATTGATGATTGAGGGGGAGCTGTTGGTGCAGACCAATCACCAATTGAAGATTTGAAAGACAAAGGATGGAGATGAGATTAAGTTTTGAAGCAAAGAAGATGGACACATTCACAGGATGAATGTTTTGTACACATATGTACATTAGTGAAGACATAGATCACTTAGAGTTTTGAATAGTCATAAACTTGTACATATTTGCCTATAAATACTTGGAAAAATGTCGGGGCAATAGAGAAGACAATGGGAGATCATGAGAATAGTGTATTGACAAGTTGTAAGTGTCATTAGACACATGAGAAGTGAGTTGAAATCTCTCCCTCACTCAGTTGTAAATTTCTGAGAAGTAGAAGGAAAAATTGCACCCGATATTTCTGTGTTTTCTCCCTGTGTGATAGATCTTTTGTGAATTCCTTTTGGAGATATCTAAGTCCATAGTTAATCAATCTATGGCTAGAGTTTGAGAGTCTAATTGTGATCAGGCTAAGAGAATTGTGTGTAGGAACATTCACATGTGAGAAAGTACTCACTGGTTCCTAAAACAGGCGCAAATTTTGATCTTAATGATTTGATCATTTCTCACTCCACAGTGTAAAGTTTTGTGCAAGTAAGCACTTAATATTTAAGTTGGAAGGTAAGCTACTGGTGGCTAGAAGCATTTGCTTAAACGGGTTCTATACTGTGAGAATTAAAGTTAAGAAGTTGAGGGTGTCCAAATCGACTTCTCAGAAGTGCAGATTTAGACATAGTTGACTTGGTAAGTAGATTTCTCAACATCTACTAAACCTTTTGAAGTAATTTGACTTGGAGAAGGTGCGCAATCTTTAGGCGACACCTTGTGCAAAGTTTCATCAAAAACTTTACACATTTACTCAGTCAATGAGCAAGATCTATGCAGCAGACTTTTGGAATAATTTTCTTCTTCACAGTTTAGTCAAGAAATTGATATTTGGTTATTGATCTCTTAAATTGGTGAAGGTTTTGACTTACTCTTGATATAGAGGTGTTCTAAATTCAAGAGTAGGTTGTTCTTTTGGAGATTAACACTCTCCATCAGGAACACAGGGTTCCTCATAACTGCCAATGCGCTCTGACTATCAGTGAAGATGGTGGTGGTAGAAGTCTGACCAACACCCAAATCAGTCATAAGGCGTCTGAGCCACACACACTCAAAAGTCGTGAAAGCTGCCCTATACTCAGCCTCACAACTGGAAGTGGCCACAGTAGGCTGCTTCTTGCTCAACCAAGATATACATGAGCTACCAAGCATGAAGCAAAATCCACTAGTGGACACACGAGTGTCATAGCAACCAGCCAAATCAGAGTCAGAGAAAGCATGCAAATGTGGCGGTAGTGATCCCCCCTTGGGATAAAACAACCCAAGTAGCCGAGTACCACTCAAATAATGAAAGATGCGCTTAACTGTCTGCCAATGCTTGACTCTTGGGCAATGCATAAACCTGCTCATCTGTGAGATAGCAAACTGAATATATGGCCGAGTAATGCATAAGTAAATCAAGCATCCAACAGCCTGCTGATAGAGAATAGCATCAAATGCATCTCCAGCATCATGAAGCCTCAATCGTAAACCTGTCTCCATAGGAGTGGCAATGGGCTTACAGTCTTCAAGGCCAAAATGCTGCAATAATGTGTCGATATATTTCGTTTGACACAAAGCCATTCCACCATCAACTTGCATAAACTAAATGCCCAAATAGTGATGCAAATGCTTCAAATCAGACATCTCAAATGAGGCATGCAAATCAGCCTTAAAATCAACAATATGCTTCTCAATAGGACCAGTGAGCAGCATGTCATTAACATAGACAACAATGGTCAGAAGCACATTATTAGCACGCTTAACATATAAGGTGCTTTCAGTTGGACTATTCTCAAAACCATGTGCAATCAGATAGGCATGTATCTTCTCATACCAAGCACGTGGTGCTTGCTTGAAACCATATAATGCCTTCTTTAACATGTAGACCTGGTTTTCATGCCCTTTGTGCACAAAGCCATGGGGCTGAAAAACATACACTTCTTCATGCAAATCACCATTCAGAAATGATGTTTTAATGTCCAACTAATGTACATTCTAACCATGATGAGTTGCAAGTGCACAGATGCTCCGAAGAGTAATCATACAGCATGTAGGTGCAAAGGTCTCATCAAAATCAATGCCTCTTTCCTGTGCATAACCCTTTGCAACAAGCCTAGCCTTATACCTGTCAACTGTACCATTTGGGTTATGCTTCAGCATGTATACCCACTTAGTGCCAATGGCCATCATATTCAGATTGCATAGCAGCCATCCAATTTTCTCAATTTTGTGCTTCATCAAATGAAACAGGCTCATTCTCATCATAGAGACTAGATGCAGCCATTGCATAGCAATCTAATGCAAAAGAGGCACTATAAGAGCCTGAACGAGTAAGATATGACAGAGGTGCATCTAATTTGATAGAAGCAATAATCACATCGCCATTTGATAGATCATGAACTGTACACCTGTCATCAATAAATTTCACAACCAAGCCAATCTTGGCTAATGCAGAAACTCATAACAAGTTCTTCTTGATCCCTGGCACAAATACAGCATCTCACAAAGTGAAAGAACTACCATCAGTGGTAGTCAAAATGATCTTATCAACTCCCATAACAGGATAAGAGGCATTGTTGGTGCATGTAACAGTATTCCCTGTAGGGGCAGGCTCGAGTGAAGAGAAGAAATTGCGCTACGATGTAATATGTTTGTTCGCCCCATTGTCAAAATACCAAACATCTGAGTCTACTGCGAAAGCATGCGAACAACACAAGGAAGAAGAAGAAGCTTGGAGCACAACACACAATACTGAATGTATTACTAGAGAATGTACAAAGATATGTAGCCCATTAGGGCAATAGGCATATATACAAGCCGGGGGAAAAAACCTCCTAAAGAGGGAAAAAAGTGCCCCGGCGGTCCTAGTGTGTTCACACAGATCACTACCTAAATATATCAACATAGAGTATATTTTACTCAAAGTCAAGCCTAAACTTCTAGAAGTTTCTAACTCTATTTAAGACTGACATGGTGCACATGGAGTTCCATGGGAGACACTTGGATGGATAGTAACAACATGCCTAAGTAGGAAAGCCCTTGGAGAGTTATATCTAGAGGCATTTAGTTGGGAGGAGAGTCATCCCTCTACTTGGTGGTGGTCATAATTCTCTATATCTTAACATGTTAAGATATATTCAGCCCCGTAAGCGTCTTACAACCCTTATTCTTGGCGTATAGTGAAAAGCCTTTCACAACCTAAATGCAAATCAAGCTTTAACTAGAATCTTGTACCAAGATGTATGTATGGAGGACGTGTTTTTCCATTCCAACCTCAACAATAATAAAGAATCTTCATTTGAGAAAAGCCCTTCAGATGCACTCTACAAAAGAAGAAGGCTACTACCCAAATAAAAAACAAAACAAAAAACAATCAGGGGTCAGGGAATTAAAAGAAAATTCCCAAAACTATATATGATTAATATGCCTCTAACTCAAGGAGAGACCAAGGAATAAAAGAAGAAGACCCAAGAGAGTGAATAGAAGCAAGCTTTGCAAATGGAGCAAGAAAAGTTATACAATTATTTATATTCACATAGTGATCGAAGAAAGGCACATGAGGAGGATACCAAAGAATGACGGAGGATGATAGTGACAACACCACATGGCTAGAGGCATGTTGAAGCTGAAGGTCAAGGACAAAGCACAAGAGCACATCTAAGAGGTGGACACACAAGTAGAAGGAGCAAGTAGGGAGCTCCAAGCAGTGTATGTCAAATTTTCAGAAGAATCCCCTACAACAATAGTGATTTTCATCACTAAAAACCATTGTAAATACCATTTTCTATTTTTGTAACTCCATTTTGTTCAAGCCAAGGAGTCCTTGAGCTTGAAGAGTATTATAAGTATCATCCTACCAATTTTCATAATTTTTAGACTTCGTTTGAGCCCTCAAATAAGCCTTGGAACCTAATTTTTAACTAGGCCGCACACTAGGTCTGGACAGGACCAAAACTAGTCAAAAAACTATAAAAAGAGCTAGAGAGCTCATTTTTGAGGTTAGCTTGTGAGAGAATAGAGCTTTTGTAAGAGAACTCATTGGCAATCGAAGCTTTCCATTGTTCCTCTCTTTAATCTTACCTTGTGCGCGTGTGTGTATGTGTGTGCATGTTTGTGTGCTTTCACTCACGCACTTGTGCCTTCACTTGCTCGTGGTCTTCATACAGGTCTTCACGTCTCCGTGGATTGACAAGTAAAGGAGGTGGTGCTTACGCTTGAGCTACACCAAATTTTGGCGCCGTTGCCGGGGAGAGAGCTTCGAGGACGAGCGTTGTGATGGTAAGATCGTAGATTTGCGACGTTGGAAGGTAAAAAATCTGTCATTTTTGTTCATTTTCTGATTTTTCTTCTTCATCTTCATCATCATCACCATCTCCATCTTCTTCCATCTTGTTCTTCATAGAAATTTCTTGTTTTTTAGTGCATTTTCATCATTGTCATACCATCTTTCATGCATTATTGTGCGAGGAGGAGTTAGGAAGTGCAAGAGAGTGTAAGCGCTGTGTTTTTTCATGATTTTCTGCACATACGGAGCTCGCCATTGCTCGGCGCTCAGAAATTTGAAGTTCCCGCCAAAAAACACGATTCTGTGATGAAAATCGCGATTTTGTGAAAATTCAAATTTTTTTGAAAATCGTGATTCTCTGTTTCCCGCCTAAAAGCCTTTTGAAAAGAACACGATTCTGTGGTCATTTTCTGAATCACGATTCTATGGTTCTGCTCAAAATTGCGATTTTCACAAATCACGATTTTCAGCCAAAAAAACACGATTCGGAGAAAACACGATTCTGTGGTTGTGCTCAAAATCGCGATTCTCACAAATCACGATTTTCAGCAAAAACACGATTTTGTGAAAAGACGATTCTGTGAAAACACGATTCTCTGCTCAAAATCGCGATTCTCACAAATCACAATTTTCAGCAAAAACAAGATTTTGTGAAAAGACGATTCTGTGAAAACACGATTCTCTGCTCAAAATCGCGATTCTCTTGGTTTCACAGGATCGCGATTCTCTGATTTCATAGCATCGCGATTCTCTTGAGATTCACAAATCACGATTCTCTGGAGATTTACAGCATCGCGATTCTCTTGAAGTTCACAAAATCGCGATTCTCTTGAAGCTCACAAAATCGCAATTCTCTTGATTTCACAAAATCACGATTCTCTTGATTTCACAAAATCGCGATTCTCTTGATTTCACAAAATCGCGATTTTTTCCAAAAAGGTCCTGTTTGCCTGTTTTGACCCCCAGGAGCCTGATTTGACATAACTTTTTCATCCAAAGTCCATTTTTTGAGCTCTATAGCTCGCTGGAAAGCTCGTTTCGAATCCTACATGGCCTCAACTGTTTTATATAAGAATAACATGTTGATTTTTAGATAGGATAATTTGAAGTTGGGCTTCAAGTGGGACTAGGAAACCAAGGGGGCTCCAAAGGATTTTTGAACCATACCAAGGGGAAATTTTGGACTCTTAGCCAAAGCTTATGAACCTGAGATCTGGTAGACACCTAGGCAAGGATAGACAAAGCATTAGATCTTCTCAGTCTAGTGTCAACCATACAGCTAAGTCTTGGGCACAACAACTAAGTGGTTGTCCTTACGTACTAAGCTCTGACACAAGTGACTCTGAAATGTCTTTTAGCATGGGGAAACCAGCAGGTGGCTCAGGAAGTGCCCATCTACAAACACCAGAAGGTCCCTATAAGACACAATTGGAATATATTCGGACCAACCGATTAGGTGCTCACATCTATGAGGATGGCCTGAGGCGATCAGTGGTCCAACTCAAAAATCTAGATCAACCCTTTGGACTTGAAGACACGGTGCTCAAGTTCGAAGAGGGTTCATACATTGATAAGGAAGGAACCATGTATGTGGTCACCAACCTACCAGATAGGACTAATGAGTTTGGAAATATCATTCTTGAGAATGAGATAGGAGACCTAGAACAAGGAAATGTAGGACAAGGACCCCAAACTCCTAGAGGCAAGTCAGTTTTGACCAGAGTGATCACTCCAGATTGGATTCCTCAAGATAACAAAAGCATAGAACTATTCTTGAATAGAGAAACAGAGGAAGCCTTTTGGAGATTCAAGCCAAATCAACCTAGCCAATTGGGCATAGTCATCATCTACGAGTTCAAGGACCCAGAGATACCAAGAAAAGTTGTCTACTTGGATAACACATCAGAGAAAGTGTTCTTGGTAACAGAACATGATATCAACACATGGATTTGAGAGAATCGTGATCAAAAGTAGAAAAGAAGAAGGAGTCAAACATAAGGAAAAGAAGGAGTTCATTCAAGATTTGGTAAAAAAGATAAACACATGGATTTAGTCAAACATAAGGGCAAGAAGGAGGCAAGCTATCTAGGGAATGGTATGACAACTGCATGGGTCTAATTCATCAAGTGGTATTGTATATCTCTATGTTTGTGTTTCAATGTCAATTGTTATGACAACCAATCTTGAGTTACTTTGGCCTATTTCAACCATCTATAAGGACCACAAAAGTAACTAAAAAAGTTTCTCCTTGTATTGTGATGGGAATTTCCCTTGGATTGGATTTGAAAAGAGGAGAATTAATACTTTTCCAAATCCTACTAAGCATGATCTATCTTTTCACTTGATAGGATGAATCTAGTGCAAATTATGGGCCAAAGTGATGAAGGTGGAGTAGAAACCATCCTTGCACAATTTATTGTTTTCTCCATATGATGTTTGAGCATGAACATATTAAGTGGGTGAAACCAAGATAGGGGTGAAACCAAGATATGGGTGAAACCAAGATATCCCTAGCCACATTTCTTCCCTGATGTATTTCCAAGAATTACTTATGCATGGACAGAGAAAATGGGTGGATTCTCTTGGGAGTTTAAGTTTTTGAGAACTCTCTTCAAATTCAATTGAATTTTGGTTTGGCAAACAAAGTTTTACTTAGGTTCACCGAAGCATCTAACTTAGATGTTTCTACCATGGTCCACTTCTAACCAACATTCATTGACCTTTTTCCCAACCAAAGGACTAATGTGTCCTATTGGGGTTTAAGGTCTTGTGTAGAATGTAGGAAATTAGTGTACCTTTCACTTTTGGGAAATACTTCCATTGGACCAACAAAAATCCTAGAAGAATTTTAGAAGTATCCCAACTTAGGATATTTTCTCAAAGACGTCTTTGGAGTTATGAAGTCTTTGAGTGATTTCTAACTCGTTTATCTTGAAGATTTGCTCAAACTCTTTCTGAGAAATTTGAAGTCTTTCTTCACCAACTATAGTTTGCTATGAGCTCTTGCTTGAAGTAAAAATCTATAGATCAATGATTTATTGAAGACTCAATATATACAAAGTGTCTCCTAAAATTGAATAGATTTGATACAAAACATCTATCTGTGATGTTTAATTTAGTTACCTTTTCCAACTCACTAAATTTGAGCTTCACAAAAATGACTTTCATGCTCTGTCAAAGGCAAGTCCGAGGTCTTCAGAAGTGGAAGGAAGAACTGTAACTTTGTGTAATCGATTCAAGCTTATAAGATACTTAAACTCATTTGAGACATGCTCTTTCAAACTAAAAAATTTAAATCTTTATACATCCATCAACTTAAGGTTTATAATAATTTCATAAATCTTTATGAGAAATAACTTTGATCTCAAAATTATTCTTTGAGTGAATTTAAATCATCATCAAACTGCCAACCTTTAGTGTGGTATCTATGAGGAGATGGTTGGATACACCCCAAAGATGAGGTGGTGTTGCACAAATCCTGCTCTACACCTACCAATGTAGCTTTAGAGTACCTTAGTAGACACCTTAAGCTTCCCAAATATGCAGTTGGACCCACCATGTACATTGGAGCATAATTCTCAAATAGTTATATCGAAATAGATAACTTTCATAGTTGAAGGGTTCCAAAAACTTGCTATTTATGGACTAGGTTCCTCTAAAAAAATATTGAGTGCTCACTTAGTGATTACAATTGACCTGAGAGCATTTAGAATAGTTAAATGAAGATCGTATCTCCCTATTAGACGTTATTCACTAATTTAGGATGAGTATATGATGCGAAATGATATTAAGAAGTTGGGGGTGTAATCTCGACTTTTTAGGAAGATGACAATGAGCAGACATAGGCTGCTTATGGAGAACTTATCTCACAATCTAATGGCCAAAATGATATGAAAATTGATATTCACAAGTAGACAAACCATGCTACCTATTCCAAGTTGAATCACATGTCCTTCCTATGGGAGATGATCAATACAAATTTGTGCAATCAAGTCCTGAAAAGGTGGAGGCTGCATTGAGGGGTGGGCCTCTACCAATAGATTCTCAAAATCCACGGGTGATGTGCTGGTGCCAGCATTGGAAGTTCCTTCTACTTACATTGTGGTGCTTAGTGTTTGTGTAAGAGATCTGCTACAAAAGGATAACACATTAGCATGGAAATTAATTATGATCCCAATAAAGTGAAACCGTAATCCCTTTCCATAACTAATGTGTAGCCCATGTAGCCTTGTGTGTGGGGTGATTGTATAATGATCTCTGAGTAACTAATGCAGGTCTCGAATTCCTACATGCTCTGAATAATGCATACATATCTTTTTAGGAGAGATGTCATTCCAAAGATTAGTGAGTTAATAGTGGTTATTTTTTACAAGGATTAAGGGGTAGGGAGTGTTTACAAAGATGAAGGTTAGTACAAGGAGTTTTCATACTATACAATGGGATGTAAGTAGGGGTTTGGGGCATTTTGGCACACACTTTCTAAGGGTTGGTGAATGATCCTGATTTCTTGGGTGAGATACAAGGGATGGGTTTGGAGTAGATGAGGTTGGTGAGTACGTTGTCGGAGGAGTAGTTATTACATGGTTTGGTTTCTGAGCAATGGGATAGCCTTTGGGTATCCAAACTCGAGTGGGGTTGGGCTTACTTGTTAGATACTCCTTCAGTACCGAGACTTGTCAAATTCTCATTGATGGAGAATTTCTAAGTGTTCTAGAACATTGAGGTTGATTCAGATTCGTCTTCACTTTGTGTCCTACACTGTTGGAGATGGTCGGTGATTATTTACTAACCTTTTGGTGCCCATACTTGATTTGTACCAATTGCTTTGGTATGCCCGTGCTACCTCCACCATATGATATTATGGGGAGGTTGTCATCGATTGGGGTTTCCTATTTGTGGTTGAATTTTCTGTGGTGGCGGTTGAGAGGTCCGGTTGACACTCTACTTTGGAAAAGAAGGGAGATCCAACACTTGCATGACCTGCCCATTAGGAGGTGAAGTATGTTGCACAACAGAACTAGGCAGGCCACAAGAAGTGTGGAGGGAGCACACGAGGAGAATATTGTCCCCATTTGTCCACTGATGGTGCCCATCTGTCCTCCTATGGTGCCCATTTGGCCATTGATAGTGCCTATCTGACCTAGGGTAGTTGTTGGAGGAGGGATTTGTCCAAAAACCTTTCGATACTCCTTCACATTCATCACATGGGGGATGGGGCTCCAAGCCTTATGAGGCATGCTTCTCTAGGTTGTATTTCGACTCCCATGTCTTGATAGTGAGACCACCTAATGCACTAGTTGCAGCACTTGAATCAATCAGTGCCTTAATCTCCTGGAATGTATTATCTTGCCCTAGACTAATTGTAATGAATGGCCTTCTATCCACTATGCTAGGTTTCACTGTAAGCCTTGTTTGGCACATTGCCATAGGATATCTAGGGGCTTCTATGTTGGTTCTTGGGGTCACCTCGAGGGCTTCTAACAGGTTATAATGTTCTCTTCCTAGCCCTTGTCTTCTTAATTTCATACGTTTAATGCATTTTAAGGCCTCTACCTGAGCTTCTTCTCTTATTCGCTTCTCTTCCTCTTTATGCTTCTTTGCCAATGTGAGTTGTCTAAGCATATCATCAATGAGAGGTTCTTGATAAAGCTTAACTCTACAACCACTAATATAGTTAGGCATTATCTCTCCTTCCAAGTGGCTAATTGTACAACTACACTCGTTGAAAGCTTGTTGATAATCATAGGTCCATAACCATGTTTCTCTAGCTCTCTTGTGTGTTGCTTCACTGTATAGACTAAAACTGAATCTCCTTCTTTCAAGCCGTTGTCTTTGACATGTGCATCAAAATATGCTTTTTGTCACTTCTTGGCTGCTTCTGCTCTCAACCTAATCTCTCCTAATCTTTCCAAGTCCATGATCCTTGATGATAACTTGTGGCTAGTCGATTGATGCTCTTGTGTTACCTTAAAGGTGGGTATCAAAAAATCCAAGGGAAGCACTGCATTTTTATCGAAAACCACATGAAAGGGATTTGCATTGAGTACAATTTTATAGACAACTCGATATTCCCAAACAATGTGATGTAACTATTTGTCCCAATCTTAATGTTTGTTCTTTATGAGTTTAGTAAGTACATTGCAAAGGATCTTATTAGTACTTCTACATGTCCATTGGTCTGAGGATGATATGCTACTGACTTCTTGTGAATCACCATAAAATCCTGTAACAGATATTCGATGACTTTTTTTAGAAAGTGAGTTCCTCTATCGATCACTAGCTCTATAGGTAATCCATACCTAGTTTGAAGACATTCTCAAATAAGAATTTTGCAGTTGTGTGTGCATCATTCTTTTTGGTATCCTTAGCCTCTACCCATTTGGTGAGATAGTCTATTGCTATAATGATGTATTCATCATGAGTGCCTTTAGTAGGGGGTTAATGGGTCCAAAAAAATATATACCCTACTTAGAGAAAGTAAGCCCACCCATCATGGGTTTCAATGGCATCTCATCTCTGCGAGTAGGAAACTGAGATCTTTGGCATACATCACACCTCTTCACATATGTATGTGCATCCATATGAAGAGTGGGCCACCATAATTCTGAGAAGAGTATGGCCTTGATTATTCCATCGGGTCCAAAATGACCTCCTGCAACACCCTGGTGTGTA
Organism: Ceratopteris richardii; assembly: GCA_020310875.1. Lineage (NCBI taxonomy): Eukaryota > Viridiplantae > Streptophyta > Polypodiopsida > Polypodiales > Pteridaceae > Ceratopteris > Ceratopteris richardii. Next base: position 108,121,514 of record CM035428.1, on the reverse strand, counting down.
GTGTCTAATATGCTCAAGTAGTCTCTCTCATGAACATATTGTCTCAAGTATCCATCGCTTCCTCATTTGTACACATTATTGCCAATAAGTGTGTAATCTTGAGCTTCTTGCTCTAGACTTCTTTGTCTCACTATGGTCATTCCTTGAGGGAATGTCTTCATCCTCAAGTAGATTACCATTGCCTCGCTCCATTCTGGTGTTAGAGACACATGGTATAAGGTTGCATGTTCACTTGGTGGTCTAACACAACAAACTAGGCATTCCTTGCACAATTTGTAGACATTCGCTTGCATCGAAGGCCACTATACTCCTAATCTATGCATTCTACAGTGTGTCGTGTTTCGAATGGTGTTGCTTTAATGCACATACATGTACTAATTGCAATCATTTCTCATGCTCAGATTCCTCTACACAACAAGCAAGGATCTTTTGATTATCATGTTTGTAAATGCTTCCTATCAGTATTTGGTATTGCTTGGACTTGGTCATCTTTGGTTCCCTAATTCTAATTTGAGATTTCTTGGGTTCAAAGGTAAGAATAGGGACAATCATTTGGCCCATTCTATCACTACTTCAAGATTAAAAAAATATTCATCCGGTAAATCATCAACTATTCCTTGAGGGGCATCTCCCATAGTCAATCATGAAAGGTGATTGGCTCCAAGGTGGGTTTTTCCTTTTCTAACTACCACTTCAAAGTCATACTCCATTAACAGCAAAAACCAATGTATCAATCTACCCGTGTTACAAGGTTTGTTGACTAGGTATAGCAATGCTTGGTGCTTTGTGAGAAACTTGAATTTGTTTGCCAACAAATAGTGTCTGAATTCCTTTACTACATAAATAATTCATAATCCCTATCGCTTAGTAGAGGTGTAATTTCTTTCTGTTGCGTTCAACTGTCTACTTGCATATGCTATGGGGAGATCTATATTGCTATCACTCATAGGTTGTGCCAACACACACCCTATGGCATAGTTGGATGTATCCACGTGTTCATGGAATGGCTTACTCCAATTTGGTGTCATCAAAATGCGTGTTGAACACATGTTGTTTGAGTTCATTAGATGATTTCTCACATTCATCCATCCATTCAAACTTAGTCAGATTCCATTCTTCGACACGATGTGTCCTAGAATCTTGCCTTGCCTGAGCATGAAAACACATTTTTTTGGGTTCCAACAGACCTAGTATTCTCGAAATTTATCAAAGACTTGTTTCAATTCTAGACTATGTGATTTCCTAATATTGGAATGAGCACACAAATTGTCAACATAGACTTCCAAGTTCTTTCATAAGAACTCCTTAAAGACATGAAATATCAGCCCCTGAAAAGTAGCAGGTGCATTTGTTAGCCGTGCATTTGTTAGCCCAAATGGCATTACATGAAATGCAGATATGCCCCATTCTCTAGCAAAATCCATTTTATGCTGGTCTTTTGGAGCAATGGCCACCTGATTGTAGCTTGAGAATCCATCAAGGAAGTTGTAAAATTCCTTGCCATCTACTCATTCTAGTAAGTGCTCAATGATAGGAAGTGGATAACTATCTCAAATATTGATTGCATTAACATTTTTTAGGTTAATGCAAACATGTAGCTTCTTGTTCTTCTTGGGCACTACCACAATGGGTGATACCCATTCCATATGCTCAATCTCATAGATGAACCCAACTTCTATCAAGCGATCTACCTCTTCCTTAATCTTGGTTGCATAATTATCATTATAAGTGTATGGTTTTTGTTTTGATGGCTTAGCTTCTTGAGTCATAGGAATTCTATGGGAGCATATGTCAGGGTCTACTCCTTTCAATCCATATAACTCCATGCAAACACCTCTCTATACTCTCTCAATAGAGATATCAATTCTCCTTCCTCATTCTCTATTAAATCATGCCCTATATATGTACATTTTTCTTCCCCTTCTTTGACTATCACTATAATCTTCTTAGTCTTTTCTCAATTGTCGTATGGTTCTCTCATACTTGCTTCTCTCTTCTGCATTCTTACCATTATTATTCTATCTTCTTTTTCATATTTCTTAAAGTTCTCCAATACTTCCACTAGGGATTCTTCTTCTTCTTCTTACCTAGGTGCCTTCTTTCTTTCTTCCTTCTGCTTATTCTTCTTGACCTTTGTAAGTGACTTGAGCTGTTCAATTTGGTTATCCTTCCCCTACCTCAAGGGTGGTGTCTTCGATGAAATAAAGATATTCTTCTTCTGAAGAGCAAAAGGGTTTCAGAATAATAGACTCTAGCTCTTCATCACTTGTCTTGTTCGGCTCTGGGATCACTTTCATATAGTGTTCTAAAATAGGCTCTTCTTCCATGGGTTCTATCAGAAAGATGGAATTATCATACCCATCCTCATCGCACTAAGGGGTCCATTGTCCTTTGTTTACCGATATGTCCATGGTGGATAAAATCTCTACCCAACCATGAGGCTCAAGTTCCTCATCTAGGAATACTATAGGTGCATAGGCAGGACCTTAAAGTTCACATGGGTATCATTCTGATCCTAACGTTCTGGCTATTACTCCTTCTTCTTCTTCTTGTTTAGCTACCTTACACATCCATAAATGAGTGTCCTTGTGCAACCATGAAGGGTCTGATTCTAGAGATTGAGCTAACTCATTTTCTTTAGGAGCTTTATGGAGAGTGTTCCATTGTGGTGGCGGTGGTACATCACGATGAGAATAATATTTGAGGTTGGCTTTGGTATGCACTCCAAAATGTTGTAGGTACAAAGAATTGGTTCCCCAATCTTGTAAGATTTTCAATTGTCACATAAAAGGACGTCCCAAAATCATCTCATAAGCATGCTTCTTTCCAAACTCACAAATGGCGAAGGTGTGCTCAAACTCTACACCACAAATAGTGAGATATATTCCTTCCATTAAACCTAAGGGTTTCTCAATATGACCATCAACCATCTGTAGCTTCATTCTCGTGGGTTTGAGGGCCAACTTGCCCCACTGTTTCCATAAGGAGGTGGTGGCAATGGCTACTCTAGCACCTGAATCTAAGATTGATTTGGTGGTATAACCCGAGTAGGAGATAGGCAAATAGGTATTTCCTTCCTCTCCTTCGCTCATGTCTCCAAAGGGTATCTTTGGTACTCTCTTATGTGCACCTTCTTGAGATTGGGTGGTGGATATCTCTGTTAGTTGATCTACTACATGTTTCCACAACTCAAGTTTAGCCTTTAGTAATTCTTATAAAGTTAGGTGACACTACACTTTAGTGTTCTTGATTATATATATGTTCCTAGGAATAATTGATTCTTCATTTTTCACTAAGATAGTGGGTGCTCTCATACTAATTGACTTCACTTCCCAAGGACTTGTGAATTGGGGTAATTATTGCAAAGAATTCGATTCAAAATTGTTTTATTCACTAGGTTGTCCCTCCTCTCATTCAACATAGCTTTATCTCAGTTTGGCTATTGATTTTGTAGCAATGTGTGGGCTCTTGTGACAGCCTCGATAGGTATATAGGTTGGTGTGGATCCATTTGAAGTGTGCAGAATGCCTATCACATTAATAAGGGTTACTTTAGAGGCATTAGTAGGGTTTTTTGGGCATTCCCGTATAAGATTCTCTTTACCACAATCATTAAAAAAAACCTTGAAAGTTATAATATTGAGGTTGTCCTGCTATCAAAGGATGAGGTCATTCTCTTATGTAATGATCTCCTTGGCACCTAAAGCATGGTCCTTTAGGGCCCCATGTTCTTGTTTTCCTCAATCGAGGCCATGGGTTGGGGTTGGCATACATGAAATTAGCATAGTTTGGCTCCCAGCTAGGTTCCATCGGTGGACTCTCATATTGATATGTTTCCATATCTTCTGGTGACTTTGTGTAGTATGTGGTGGGGTTATCTACATGAGTAGAGTCAAAACTGTTGGAGTTAGGATCATTTTCTATGATTAATGGGGATGAGGTTATCAATGCTCTACTCAGGTTCTCTTTTTTCATAACATATTTGACAGAGATTACATTTGCAAGGGGTGGTAGTTGCTGGCCTAGCACCAGTTGGGATCTAGGTTGCATCTGGTAGGGTATCTGATAATTCTGTTGAGACCTATAGTAATGAAGCTGAGTGTTGTATTGTCCTAGATATCTATTGGGTTGTTGGTATGCTTGGGGGTAGTTATGTCTAACCACTTGCTTGTTGTATGGGCGGTACACTAAGCACATGGCACAAGATTGACGTACCACACATTCAAACGTTATTCTAGGTATCTTTTTGCTTGAGACTCCTAGCTTTTGGGCTACCTTCTCAGCTAGATATTGTATGGAACTACAATGTTTCGAGGAAGAATGAGTAGAACTATCCATTTCCTTGTAGACCTTGGAGAGTTCTAACTCATGCCCTAGGTTATCCATAATGTCTATACAGATTCTTACACATTGCTATAGAGTTCTAGGTTCCTTCAAGTATACATAGGATCGTAGTTTAGAGCTCAATAGCCCATCCAAAAACAAAGATACTTGTTTGGCTTGAGTGGGTAATTTTGGCATTGGGAATCTCTCAATATACTATCTAAATCTATGTCCTACCAATCTAATGGTCTCTTGGGAGCTCTATTTAAAACTGTGGATTAACAAAGAAGGGTTGTGTCTGATCCCACTTTTAGAGAACTTAGTGATGAATGATCCTAACAAGTGATGAATATCCCTAACTTTCCTTTGATGTAAAGGTTGGAGCTAATTAAGGCTGTGTTTTTTAGTGTGAGTCCAAATGCATTGTACTGAGTGAACATGTGGTCCACTTGTTTGGTGTGTAGCACTTGCTTAAACTTGGCCACATGGTCATAGGGGTCTCCTCTCCAATCAAAATAATTTTTCATCGATTTCACTAATTGCATGGTCCTTAATATTCTTGGATGCTAGGTAAAGGAAAGTAATCTCTACCACCTTGTGGTCTTGATTCTCTCAATCTCTCTATTCTATCAGTTTCCACTGCTGATTTGTCTCTTCCTAGGGTGTGAATGAAGCTCACTTCAGGCCTATCGTTGCCTTTTCCTCTTTGGCAACCATGAGACATGGATGTTCCTACTCCTTGGTGCCCAAAGGCAACAATAGGTTAAAGTGGGGAAAAAACCAATTCTTCCTTCCATGTATAGGTATGTCTCCCATGTTTGGACACTAAAAACACTCATTATGATGTGTTGTCCAAATACGCTACCTTTCCATGTATTTGAGGGTCCTTGAATTCATAGATCGTGGCTCTTCCTATTTTGCTTGGCTACTCAGATCTGTACCTCTAGAATGCCTCCTCCGTATTCCTTTTTAGAAATAACTCAATACCTTTGTTGTCTTGAGGTATCCATTTTGGATTAAGTATCTGAGTCAACACTGATTTCCCTCTTGGTGTCCTAGGTTCACCCTCTAATGATTCTGTTTCTTGGATGCCTACTTCCGCCTTGGGAACTACTACCCCAAATTCATTAGTGTAGTTAGGTTTATTGGAAATAATGTACATTGCTCCCTCCTTGTCTATGTATGCATCCCTCTCAAATTTAACCATCGGATGTTCCAATCCAATGGGTTGATTAAGGTTTCTCAACTCAACAACCGATCTTCTCAAACCATCCTCATAGATGCAAGCACCTAAGTGGTTGGTTTGGATGTATTCTAACTGAGTTCTATAAGGTCCTTCTAGGTAAGCTAAGTTTATCCCGCTCTCTGGTCTCTCCATGTTATAAGAAATCTCCAACTCGCTTGTTTCTAAGCTCAAATCATAAGGGTAATTGCTAAGTTGTTGAGCCCAAGATCATGCTATGGTCCTGACACTTGCTTCAGATGACCTAACACTACATCTATCTGCCTTTCCCATGTGCTTTCCTGATATGAGGTTCATGAACTTATTTTCCTCAAGCACTCGATGTGATTAGTTGTCACAAAACTTCTTTGTTCTCAATCACTTAGTTCATTTTTACTCTTTTCAATCTCTTGTCTTGTCCAATTATGTACGTCAAGGACTTTTCTTTTGTTTCATGTTTAAATTGTCACACCATTAGAATTAAGTTCTTTCCCCTTAGTTTTTTCATCCTAATGTCTTAATTTGCCCTTGAACTTGAGTAATTAAGGCCTCTTACATTTATATCATTCCTAGTGTGACCGTAATTAATGAATGATGCTACTCACACTAGCCTAAACTAGCAATTGATTGAGGGGGTTGAGAGTTCTTCCATCCTCAAGTCCGATGCTTTGTTGATAGCTCTTTTGCCCAAGAAGGAGTGCTTCCCAAGCTTTGCCTTACCTCGCACTTTGCCTTGCCCTCGATGCTCTTAAAATCCTATGAAAAAATCAAGTTTTAGATCAAAATTTTGTTGATGAGCACAACTACAAGCAATTGAAACTACCAAAGAGACTATTCTATAGTCTCACAAGAGAATGTTTTAGACCTTTTCACAAAGGTTCTACCTAGGGAGACTTTTGAAGCTTTTCACAAAGCTTTGGGATTACTTCCTTTTGTGGGTTGATCTCTTTCAACATAGCTTGGAACTTCCTTATACATGAGTGCTAGCTCCATGTTCACCACATCACTATGAGGGGGGAGGGGGATTTGTTAATATATTTTGGTACTGAATTGCAGGAACACACTTGGGATCCTTAGGGCATGTTTTTACCTCTTTAGGACATTTTCTTTCCGCGGATTGTATATATGCTTGTAACCCAAGTGGGTTACTTATCTTTTTACATTCAGCTGGTAATTCACTCATTGTTGTGCTGGGCTCCGAGCTTCTTCTTCTTCTTCTTCCTTGTGTTGTTCATGTGCTTCCACAACCCTCAAACTCCAACATTTTATTGTTGTGGTTATAGGATTTTTTTAGCTAATTTTATCATGTTTTTTAGCTAATTTTATCATGTTTAGCTAATTTTATCATGTTTTTTAGCTAATTTTATCCACTTCACTAATTATGAAGTTTTACTCCTCTCTATTTGTATTTTCCCCCAATCTAACCTACAAGCAACAACAAATTCATAGAGTTAAAACAAATCTTTCCAATAATTGCAAATTTCCAACGATTATGTTTTGATTTTACACCAAATGTGTTTCTTTATATTTCTCAATCCTTTTATACCTTCTTTTCTTCATAATCAACACATTAGACAATATTAATAAGGAATTATCACAAAGTTTTCAATACTTTTTACTTCAAATTTCGAAATTCCCATAATTTTTGTAATCCGTATTTTTGGGGTGTCAACAATACGATGGAACAAAATGATTCAATGATGCATTTGATGGCACATGTGCAATGAAAATTATTTACAATAACATTTAAATGAAACTTTTCTACAAGAAAATGCTTGAATAGTATTTTTTCGATTTTTTTTAGTGAATTTTATATGAAAAATGGACAAACAATGATGATTTTCACAAATATATTATTTACCAATCACAATAGATAGATTGAAGCCATGACAAGTCTTGTAAGGATTTTTAAAAGGTGAATTATTTAATTAAATCACATTAAACATATATGCAACACACAGCATAGCCTCATGAGGGAATACTTGACTCTTGGCCTTTTATATTCCATGAACATTTTCTCCTCTTCAAAACCATATGTAATATTCTTGTACTTTGCAATGTCAATTATCGGGATATGCAGAGACTCATAAGACACAAAAGGCATATATTCCCCCATTCGATCAAATGTACATATGCTCCCTAAATATAAAAGAAACCTTTTCACATATCATCATTTGTTATTATCCCTCGGTAGCGATGTGTGTGAACACACTTAAGAATTTTTGGGGCATATTTTCCCTTTTTAGGAGGTCTTTCCCCATGGCATGTATATATGCCCATAACCCTAAAGGGTTATTTATCATTTTAAATTCACTTAGTAATACAATATGTCCTTTGCTCATGAGATCCTTCTTCCTCATGCTATTTTTGTGCATTCTCGATCCTAAAACTCGAGAAATTGGTAAGAAAGTAGCCCATTGGTTCCTAAGGTATATTATTGCACACCCCTGCTCATAGACTAATATCACTTTGAAAAATCAACGAGAATACTTTTTGTGGTGCATACTTTAAGAGGAATCTCTTTGGATTTTATATGCACATTTTGGACTTTGAATGCACTTTAAAATGGCTATGCAGACAATTTTGTCCTTTTCTATCAAATGTATATACCATTTTTGGTTCACAAGTAGAAGCGGCTCAAAGTCTATTGGTCTAGAAGAGATCCATTGGGTATTTTTGAGAAATATTTAATGTTTTGCATTAGTGTACATTTGTCATCCATGATTGAGAACAATGATATGTTTTGCATGCTAATTGTTGAGGATAAATTGGATGGTTCCAACTACTCATTATGGGCATGCACATTGCGCATGTGATTGTGGGGTATGTTCAAGTTGTTGAAACACATCATATCATAACTACAAATGCTCAAATTGAAATGGTGGAGGTGGTGTTGAGGATGTTGTATTTCGTATTTTGAGTCCTCTTGCAACTTCCATTTTAACTATGTTAGCTACACCACCACCCCCCATCCACAATAGAGACAATTTGATGGGATGGTAGAGATGCACATGCATGTTCCTTGATTTCTTTATATGTCAAGTGTACCATTATTACTCATTTTAACTCATGCAAAACAACAAAGGATGCTTGGGATATTCTTTCCATCCTATATGAGTCAACAAGGCACGCCTTCCTTACCATCAAAATAAATTAGAGCATGAGCATATGAATGGAGGTTACTCTATGGAAATTTTCTTCACAAAGATAAAAAGAAGAATTGAAAGAGTAGTTGATTGTTGTATATCATGTTTTTCCAGATAGTTTAATTGTGCAAACTATTCTCAAAGGTTTACCTAGTTCTTTCTTATCAGATTTTATCTTCTACCCTTTGATTGATGATGAAAGGCTGAAGAATTAGTATCTTTTTTGCTTCAAGAAAATAAATCTATGAATGACAAGTCTATTATGTGTGCTACAAATGAAACTTTTGTTGCAAGTTAGAAGAGAAAAGGTAGAGGGGCTCTTCCTCTCGTTGAGTAAAATTTTGTAAACTATTGCAAAATCAAAGAAGGAAGAAAAATATGAGAAGAAAACAAATACGTAGAAAAGGCAAAGAAGAAAGAGGCAATAATACTTGTTGTAGACACTTTTTCTTCTATGGTTGTGTCTACAAACTTAGTAAAAAAATGAAAAGTGGGCAGTCACTACACTGTAGTTATGAACCATCAATACATGATCATTATATGTCATCTATGGACATGGATGTTTGGTACTTTGGTAGTGATGCAACCAAACATATTACCTCTCAACACAGTTTATTCATTTACTTGAGCTTGCCCCTAATGGAAATACTATTACATGTGTAGAAAATCCTCATATCCTTTCATGGGAGTTAGAAGAATCATCCTTACTAGTGGTAATGGAAGAACATTAACATTGTCAGATGCTTTACATGTACCAAAGATCAAGAAGAATCTATTATCAATGTCAACACTAGCCAAGATTGGCTTGGAGGTAAAGTTTGTTCATGATAGATTTACACTTCATGATCTTTTTGAGGTGAAAACTTTATTGCATCTAGCATGTTGTGCGATGGTATTAATAAGCTCTCATAAAAATTTCAAAAATATATGGATAACTATGAATCTTGGCATGGTAGCAAGCCATCTTTTAATCATCTACTTGATTTTTGTTTTCTCGCATATGCATTAATGCATGAACAAAAATGCAAGAAATTTGATAATAAGGGTGTGAAATATATTTTTGTTTGGTATAATTTTGAGAGAAAAGGTTATTAGCTATGTCACCCACAAAATAAATGAATTCTAGTTAGCCATGATGTAGTTTTTTTCAAGGACGTTGTGCATACCTTACTTTCATGTACCAAGGACAATCAAATGTATCTCTTTGTGAGGATGAAAATATGTGTATGATACATTAATACCCCTTTTCAATAGAGTAAAATCAAATGTATCTCTTTGTGAGGTAGATTTTCAGCCTATCTAGGTGTTGAATGAGAACATCAATCATTCCATTTCTAATGTAGATATTCATGATGCACTGATTGAGGAGACAGCTGATATTGATGAGGAAAAATTTATGTGAAATTTGTTTGTGCAATATTTGAGAGATAGGAAGTTAGATGCACCTTTTCCTTATCATACTTGTTCAAGCCCAATGCTTTCTTTTCATTTGATTGTCATTCAGTGGTTGTCTCTAGCCTTTATGATCATAGTGAGCCTTTGATGAAGCACACAATTTAGAAGTTGGATGGTTGTTATGCAATTTGAAGTTGATGCTATTATGAAGAATGATATTTTGCCTTTTTGTGACTTATCTCTAGGCAAGAAGGCCATTGGCACTAATAGATCTATAAGTGGACACACAAACTTGATGGTAAGATTCATCACTATAAGACCATGCTTCTAGATAAAGGTTGTTTCCAAGAAAAAAACATAGATTTTGATGACATCTTTGCACATATGTGTAGAATGACATGTGTTCATAGCATCATGCATGTTTTCAACCCCATGCTTTTGTGCAAAGAGAGTACTAAAACAAAGTTTGCATGCTCAAAAATACATTGTATGGATTAATGAAAGCATTATGTGCCTTGTATAAGAAGACACATGCCTACTTATAGCGCATGGGTTTCACAATGGTCCAATTAAAAGCACCTTGTATATAAACCATGCACATGATGAACGTCTTATTAGTTTTGTTTATGTCGATGGCATGTTTCTCACTAGTCCTAACAAGATGAGAATTTCTAATTTTAAGGTTAATTTTCATGTCTCTTTTGAAATTTCATATCTAGAATCCATCACTATTTGAGAACTAAGTATATGCAAGTTGATAGCAAAATGACCTTGTGTCAAACTTAATACAATAACACTTTATTGCAATGCTTTACCCTAAGGTATCAAAACCTATTGCCGCTCCCATAGAAACAATTTTATAATTGAGTCTTTATGATGCTCGAGATGCATTGATGCTAATCTATATGAGCAAGCTACTTGATGCTATAATTTATCTATGCATCAATCAACCTAATACAATTTTCTCTCTTAAATGTATAGATTTATGCATAGCCCAAGAGTTAAGGATTAAAATTTGGTTTCCTCTAAAGGCTTGAATCTTGTGTGCTCCTTATGGAAGAGTTGGAACAAGTTCAAGCAATTTGTCAGGGTCATAGATGATTAGAAATGGGTGGTCGAAATTAGACAAAATGACTCAATATGGTTTCCAATCTCGAGCATTAGGGGTGTGGCTTCTTGGAACCTCCAAGATGTTAAGCGACTCTGGAACAAGGGTCTCAGACAATGGAAGCACCTTTAGAAACAAGAAACTGGCCAGTGGATCAGATTTGAGGACATAGACCCTGAAATAAGAGTGAACTATGTAGAATGGACTCTCCTCTAGAGCAGATGCATTGCTTGGGAACATTCAAACACCTGACTCCTCATTGGGTGGGATCCACCGTGCCATGAGGGTATTATGTGGCACAATGGCAATCACCTTTCCAAAATTCCTAGAATCAAGGTGTACATGTACTATCATATCATGCTTAACAAGAAGTGGTGCCTGACTTGGACAAGGCTGCATTGGGATTTGAAGTTCATGTCTATCTAGCATCCCCTCATCGAGATCAAAAAATTGATTTGCATGTGGCAAGTTCTCCACCGTGGTATCTAGACCAACCTAAAGGCTAACAAAGTTTGTGGGGGCCCACCGTGGTGCAAGGGATGCTATCATAGCATCGAGGATATGTGCCACATCTTCTCTGTTTGCCCCAAGTCTCGCCTACTCTGGTAGACCCTTGGGAATATTTTGAGACTACATGCACAAATCACCTAGAAGCAAGCGTTGCTTGGTAAAGCGAACGGTTTCTCAGTGGCTATAACAGGGGAAACCCTTTGGAAGATTTGGAGGGAGAAATGTTCTAGCAATTTTAGACACCCTCCTAAAGAGTGGTTGATCAAGAAGTTTCTATTCCTCTTTGGCAAAAGAATCTCCAATTGTAAGAGGTCCCCCCCTTTCAAGCATCAAAAAGTGTTTCTCATTGAGAACAACAAGCTTAAACCCAAGTGGGTCCCGCATGAGGAGGAAGAGAGGGTTGTTAACCTCATTTGTAACTCTCTCTAGTCTCTCTCTAGACCCGCAAGTTCTACCCCTATTTTGTGGGATACAAGGGGTCCCAAGGGCACTAGTCCCATTCACTTGTAACCTGTTCTTTCTGTTTAATTAAAGTCTAGGAGACTAAGCCAAGCCGAACTTCCTTTTGATAAAAAAAAGATTTGAGGATTGGTAAGAAATTAAGCATATGTTTAACCAATTATCTAGTAACTGGCACCTTGGGTTGTTTTACCCCAATGGGGGGTCAATACCAATAGTTTTAAATGCCTTTCTAATTCAGATTGGGCTAGTTGTTTTCATGCTTGCTACTCATGCATCTCTTGGATGAGTAAGAAGCAACCCTTTCTAGTGACTTCTTGTTGTGAGTCTTGAGTATATACTCATGCATCTCTTGGATGAGTAAGAAGCAATCCTTTCTAGTGAATTCTAGTCGTGAGTCTTGAGTATAAGGCAGTGTTCAAAGCTATTGTTGAGTGTGTCTGGATGACTTATGGATGACTTATGGATCAGTTGCCTTATGGATGACTTGGTCATTGATCAAACATCTACCACCACCATTTTGTATTGATAATCAAAACACATTGATAGTTGCAAGGAATCTAGTAGTGTTCCATGCTTGCACTAAGATCATTGAGGTGCACTATCATTATGTCAAGGAGACACTCTCTATTGGAGAGATTAGTTTGGCATATGTGCCCACAAAGGATAATGTTGTAGACCTTTTTACAGAAGCTTTGGACTTATTCCCTTTTGTGTATTAACCTTAGTACACATTTCTTGGCACTTCTTAATACATGAGTGTCAGCCCCTTGTTGATGGCATTAGTGTGAGGGGGGATTTGTTGGTATATTTTGGTAATAATGTGTGCAAGCACTTAGGACTATGTGGGCATTTTTTACCTCTTTAGGATGTTTTTTCTGTTACTTGTATATACACCATAATGCTAAAAGGCTGCTTATCTTTGTACACTCATTTAGTAATACACTTTGTATTGTGCTCCTAAAATTCTTCTTCCTTATGATGTTTATGTGAATTCCCGATCCCCAAAGTGCAACATCATTCATCTATGCGATAGTTGGAAAAACAATCACATAGTAATCCATTCACTAAATAAACACAAAACTTAGAGAAAAATACGTGAAAAAGAGGAAGAAAACAAAGATAAATGCAATAAAAAACATAAAGATGAAAAATGAAAAAGAATCTCTGTCCTTAGTGAATTTGACTTTTATAATGGACTCTTTTTCTTTCGAGTTTTATAGGTTTTCACTTTTGGGACATGAAAAGAAGATTTTTGAGGTGTCTTCCTCTCCCTTGACATCCATGCTGCTTGTAAGAAACAGAATCAGTAACGATAAATAATTGATCTTCTATTTTGCAACTTACTAGTCTTTGTAAACTTAAGAGAAGACGACAAATTTATGAACCTAATCCTTTTAAACTTAATTTATTTAGTCTTTGTAAACTTAAGAGAAGACGACAAATTTATGAACCTAATCCTTTTAAGCTTAATTTATTTAATTCCCTTTCTGCTAGCAATATTTGAATCTGCATTGTGTGTATGTATTTATTTATGTATGTAAGTAAGTATGTACATGTGTGTAAGGATAGACTACACGTGTAAGGATCTCCCTTTTGACAAAAAAAAAAGCTCAGAAGTCAGCAAAAGTAACTCTCTCTCTCTCTCTCAAGGTATCTCATATCTAAAATGTAACAATACTTGAAACTTGAATTTTAGTAAAGCACCCCAAAAGGATAGACATATGTCACTACCATACACCAACGCGTGTAAGGCTCTCCCTTTTGACCAAGAAAAGCTCAAAATTCAGCAAGAGTGCTGTATTTTCGAGCACCTCCTTTTGGACTTCACTCAAGCAAACAACACCAAAGCATCTTACACAAATTCACACACGTGGATCACTTTCATACGCACGTGTAACTAATGCAGAGTTACAGTTTCATCCGAAGAACTTCATTCCTTGACATTGTGCTCTCATATTTCCACATGTAGTGCCCATTTCGAGATGTATGTGTGTGTGTGTGTGTCTGTGGATGTGTATTTTTTGTGCATGTATCCATTTATGTGTGGATTCCTACTACATATGCAAGATCAGGTCTAGTGAATGTAGCATAAATTAATGAACCAATTTTGCTTCTATATAGTATGATATCTTTTACATCCTCTCCTTGACCTACAACCAACTTTGTAATTGGCTCCATGGGCTCAGAAAGTGTCTTAAAACCACTCATACCAAACTTGTATAGCGCATCCAACAAGTATTTTCACTAAATCAAGAAGATTCCACTGTGTGAATAGGTTACCTCTTCCCAAGAAGTACTTTAGTGTTCCAAGATCAAATATCTTGAACTCCTTTCCTAGCTTTGGTTTGATATTTTTAATACCTACAATATCACTTCTTGTGATCATCAAATTGTTCACATAGATGCATATGCATACCATCTTGTCTCCATGCCGCTTCATGCAGAGTGTTGGATCTATAACACTTCATTTGTATCCACAAATTGATAAATAATCCACTAACCTCTGATTCCAGGCTCTTGAGGCTTGCTTTAGTCCATATAATTCTTTCATTAGCTTGTTAACATTATTTGGGTACCTCATACTAGCAAATCTTTGAGGTTGGCTCATGTTAGACTACTTCTTCAAGCTCTCCATTGAGGAAGGCATTCTTCACATACAACTTATATAAGCTCCATTTCTTTGATGTGACCACTACAATCAAAGTCCTAATTGTTGGCATCTTGGCTACAGGGCTAAAAGTTTCATCATAATCTATCCCATAGCTTTTGGAGAAGCCTTTCGCCACCAACCTTGCTTTGTACCTAACAATGGAACCATATGAATTTATTTTAATTTTGTAAACCCACTTGTTACCTATCACCTTTATGCCTTCTTGAGTTAGTACCAAGCTCCAAGTATGATTTTCATCAAGTGACTTGATCTCTTCCTTCTTTGCCTCTTGACATTCCTTGCAATCTTTAGCTTCTTCAAAGCTAGTTGGTTCTTTGTCCTTGATTACCTAAGTCATGTATGCATAATGCTTTGCAATGAAATTATCATATGTTAACGTTTGAACTAGAAATCTTACCCTTGAGGACTTCTTTCACTTCCTTTAGGTGTATTTTTCATCTTCTTTCTTTGTTTTGCCACTCTTGGGGTTTGGATTCGTTCCATCTCTTCATCTTTGAACATGCTCTCATCCATAAAGCTTCCTTCTTCAATTGCAATCTTCTCTTTGTCTTAACTTTGCTTTCTTCACAGCTGGTCTCTCTTTCCCTAAGCCTTCCACTCCATGGTGAGGGTGTCCTTGTTTTGGATGAGTTGCTTGGACCACTTAAATCCATGCTTTCTTGAATTGTATCATCATTCTTCATTTATCTCACCTATTTCTTCAACCTCCAATGGACTTGTGCATGCATACCAAGGCTTCAACTCATAAGAAAAAACATCTCTTCTTACCTTTAGCTCCTTGGTGATGGGATTATAACATTTATACCCATTTTGTTTCATAGAATGTCCCAAAAAGATACACCTTTCAGATTTGGCATCTAACTTTGACCTCAACTCTTGAGGTACATGCACATAGCATATATAACCAAAGATTCTAAGATGTGAAATGCAAGGTTTTCTTCCACTTGATCCTTCCTCAGGGGTTAAATGATGTATACATGATGGGAGAAATCTGTTCATGATGTATGTGGTTGTAAATGTAGCCTCTCCCCAATAACAATTTGGCATACTCATTTCTTTGAGCATACACCTTGCTACATCGTCTATGTGTTTGTTCTTTCTCTCTGCTACCCCATTTTGTTGAGGGGTATACCTATATGTAAATTGTCTTTTGATGCCATTGACCTCCAAAAATTCAGAAAATTCATGGGAGAAGTACTCTAGCCCTCCATCGAATCTCAAAGTTTTGATAAACTTTATAAACTCCTTCTCCACTTGTGCCTTGAACTGATTGAAGTAGTGGAACACATCTTATTTGTTCCTAATGCAATAAAACCATAATTTTCTTGAAACTTCACCAATGAAGGTTACAAAATACCTATTTCCAACAAGGGATGCTTCTCTTATTGGACCCCAAACATCCTTGGGAATGAGTAGAATATTCATAATTAATCTAAGTAAAAAAGATACTTAGAGAAGTCCATTTGAAAAGGTTTCAAATAAAACTTCTTAGGGAAATCACAATAGGTTTTAAAGGGATTTCAATCTTCCTTGTGTGATTTTTCCTTTAGCTGAAGTAAGATGGCATCCCAAGATAATTTCAAAGTTCCATAGTTACATGGATATAGATTTTTTTTTTTGGATTCCATCTAAGATAAATATGGAAATAAGATATGAACATTTGAAGTCAAACACAAAATTGAACATAGGATGTGTTTTTGGCTTACTCTACACCTATAGGAATGTTGCATTATACTCAAAGAAATCATGAAACTTTGAAAAAACCTTCCTTTTTTCTACATAAATTCTATGGTTAATTCATTTAAGATATTTGCATCTCAAGATCAACGCCTAAGAAAACTATATCTAGGAGCCGCAAGAGTTCCTATAGTCAAGAATTTGAAGTTCTAAAGGAAATGTTGACATATTAATCAATTAGAGAAAATTGGTGCAACTGATGCCATGAGTATAAAATCATGGATGAAGATGATGGATTATAAGATCTTAAGCAAGGAATTTAGTTGCCATAATGTAACTTAATGGCATGCTATACATAATGAAGATTAGGATCCCATCGAGGTAAAAAAAAACCCTAACAAGGTGGTTGCAATCAGAAAGCTAGGAAAAGCATGACAAATCCTAAAGTACTCTAAATGGAAGTGAGGGAGAAAAAAGGTTTAAAGTTCCAATATTCTGCAACCATGATTACAATAATTAATTGTAGTGAAGGTGAAACTTATTTTCACCTATCCTTAAAAGGATTTCCTAGAATGAAATCCAAAAGCATTAGTGGATGCTTAGACTTAAGTAGTAGAGAGATTCCTTAAAAGCCCTAGGTTAACGATTCAAATATTGAGACCAACAAGAAATTTAAAAACAATGATAAACTCTTTCCACTACAATTTAGTTAAGCAAGAACTAACATATCTTGGAACTACAATAGGTTTTTTTTTTTGTTGAAAACGTAATAAAAGAAGGATGTATGTTTATTCCATAATAAGGCTTTAAGCTTCTTGGACAAGCATGGGTTAGATAAAAAGCATAAGATCATGGAATGATTTTTTGATGGAATCTCTAAAATCCTAGCTAGGATAAACTAGATGTAATTGATTTCAGTATTTTATCAAAATTTTGATTAAAGGTACTCTATACATGGATGGAGTGATGTATTTGGAATTTAAGATAAACACATCCGCACACCAATGTAGAATTTAAAATCTAGTGCATAGGACACTATACTTAAAATTCATATGGGTGTGGGAAAGATGATATGGGACAATGGACCTTGCGTTGCTAGGTATTGTTTAGTCTTGGAATCATTCCAACATAGCCTTGAAGGGACTCAAAATATGAAAGGAGTTGAAAATGTCAAGAGTATGACTTAAAATCACTTCAAAATCCCACAAATAAGGTGGATATAACATGATGAAGTAGGTAAATTTTGAGATCCTCCACAAGGATCCAAATACTAAAATCATACTCTTACTTGAACTCTAAGACTTTAAAGTACATTTTCTATAGTTCTTACTAGAACTCATGCACGAATTTGCAAAGAAAAAGAACTTAAAAAGATCCTTTTAACCAAGGTTAGATAGACTAAGTTAGTCCATGACAAAAGTACACAATTATTAGTACACCTAGGTGAATCAATTGCTTGAATCAAATATATGAAACAATAATTGCATTCCAATATAAAAGAGTGTCAATGGATTATGTAAAGAAAACAAAATATTAACTTAGTAGCATAGATAGTTGAAGTGTCAATGCTTTTTAGTAAAGTTGAAACATCATTAATAGATATAAGTAGTTGCTCGAGACACCAATGTTTGATACTATTGGTACACTTGGCAAGCCTTGATGCTTGATCAAACATCAAAGGTTTATCTCACATAAGTGTTTTTCATCACTCATAAAGCATATGTGAACACTTCTTGTAAAAGCTTAGAGTTTAACGCTTGAGATAAGAGTAAAATAGATTGATTAGAGGAATCTTGTAGCTTTAAGAGTTTTAATTCACACCCACCTAAGTAGTTAGAATCAAATCAATCACTAAAAAAAGGCACGACCACTTTGAGGTGGCAGATTCAAAATTCAAACTCATTCTATGACTATAAAACTACATCACTTTTAGTTGTAGGAAAGATCAGAGAAGAAGGAGTCATTGAGCTTCAAGATTTTGGTTACACGAAGCTCACATGTGTATGAGTTAGCCTACATCATCTCCCTTGTATCATACTTTCATAATTACATACATTTGATTCATTTAGTGCAAGTCATTTTCTGTGTATTGTTGTCTGTTGCAAAGTCATCATTTTAGTGATTTTGATCAGTCGAGTTCTCTATGTATACTCACCCATTTGATGTGATTTGACTTGGAACAAGTACCCTAGTTTGTCTACTTATCACATCTCAATTTTCATGTCATTTGGTTCATTAGCTTGTGAGATAAAATCTTTGCAAGCAGCCTATATCTACTTATTGTCATCTTCCTAAAAACTCGAGATTACACCCCCCAACTTCTTAATATTGTTTCTCATCATATAATCATCCTAAATTAGTGAATTCTAATAGTGAGCTAAGGTCTTCCTTTAAATATTTCTAAAAGATCCTTGGTCAATTAAAATCAATAAGTGAGCACTCAGTATTTTTTTGAGAGGAATCTAGTCCATAAATAGCAAGTTTTTGGAACCCTTCAACTCTAAAAGTTATATGTTTTGATGTAACTATTTGAGAATGATTCTCCTATGTACATAGTGGGTCCCATTTCATATTTGGGAAGCTAAGGTGTTTACTAAGGTACTTTGAAGTTACATTGGTAGGTGTAGAGCAAGATTTGTGTGGCACCACCTTATCTTTGGAGTGTATCCAACCATCTCCTCATAGTGGTATCAAAACAATCATCAACTCAACATGGGAGATGGATTCCCATCATCTATTGACAAATTGGATCCAGATAATTACTTTTCTTGGTCACTTAGAATGGAAGCATATATTCAAGGTAGAAATCTCTATGGTTACATATCTGGAGATGAGTTGATGCCAATACCCAGAAGCAAAGGTCAACCTACTCAAGAAGAACAAGAAAGGTTAACAACATGGTGCTCAACTGAAGACCATGATATAGGTTTATCACCTGCAAAAGATAGTACCTGAGGTACTCCTTCTATCATCTTTGCAACCTGCCCAATCTGCATCTGAATATATCTTGATGTACAAGTCTGATGTATAAGGAAAGTACAATCCTTGATTTTGAGTTCCCTTAAGGTACTTCAAAATCCTCTTGGCAGCTTTCGAGTGAGGTGCCCTAGGTTTGTGCATAAACTGACTTAGAACACTTACTCCATAAGCAATATCAATCCTTGTCAATGTAGCATAGTTCAAGCTTCCCAATATGCTTTGGTAACCTGCAATATTCTCAAGCACATCACCTTCATGAGCACTTAACGTTTGGTTTACCTCCATTGGAGTACTTGCTACCTTGGCATCCTGCAACTGAAACTTCTTTAACATGTCCTATATATACTTTCTCTGAGTAATGTAAATTCCAGAGCTAGTATAGACTAACTCAAGTCCAATAAAATACTTTAGTGATCGTAGAACACTAATTTTGAACTCCTACATCATTTGATTCTTAATCTGTTTGATGCCATTAGCATCATTACCTGTGAGTATGATATCATCAACATATACACATAGGTATATTACCTCTGAATTACTCCTCTTAACAAATAGAGAAGTATCTGCTTTACTCGATGAATCCTTGATCCTGAAGGTATGTAGTAAACCTATGGTTCCATGCCCTAGGTGCCTGCTTCAATCCATAAAGAGCTTTGTTCAATTTACACACATATGTTACCGTGCTTGGATCCTCATAGCGAGGAGGTTGAGACATGTACACCTCCTCTGAAATCCAACCATTTAGAAATGCATTTTTTACATCCAATTGATACATGTTTCAATTCTTTGATGCAACCACACTTACCAATACCCTGATGGTTGGCATTTTTGCCACACATGAGAAGGTTTCTTCATAATCAACTCCTTGGGTTTGTGAAAAGCCTGCTTGAGTGGCACCCAACTACTTGTATTATTTATCCAAAAGGGGGATCATTATCGCCAAATTTACATGCTTTTTCTAACTCTGATTGGGCTAGTTGTTATGAGACTTGTGTGTCCACCAGTGTTTTTTGCTTCATGCTTGGTAGGCCGTGCATATCTTGGTTGAGAAAGAAGCACCCTAGTGTGGCCACTTCTAGTTGTGATTCTTAGTATAGGGCAATTTTCACAGTGATTTTTGAGTGTGTGCGGCTTAGATGCCTTTTGGGTGATTTGGGTGTTTGTCTTCCGCCACCACCATCTTCAGTGATAGTGAAAGTGCATTGGCCATTACGATAAACTGTATGTTTCATGTTTGTGCAGAGCACATTGAGGTGCACTATCATTATGTTAGGGAAAGGTTCTCTGTTGGAGTGATCAGTTTGGCATATATGCATAGACAAGATAAACTTGAAGACCTTTTCACAAAGGCTCTACTTAGGGAGAAGTTTGAAGCTTTCTACAAAGCTTTGGGCTTACTTCATTTTGTGGATTGATCTCTTTCCACATAGCTTGGCACTTCGTTATACACGAGTGCTAGCTCTTTGTTCACTACATCACTCCTAGGGGGTGATTTGTTGATATATTTTAGTAGTTGTGTGTGAACACTCTTAGGATTGCCATGGCACTTCTTTCCCTCTTTAGGAGGTTTTTCCCATTGGCTTGTATAAATGGCTATAACCCTAATAGGTTACTTATCTTTGTACGTTCACTTGGTAATACATTTAGTTGTGCTCCAAGGTTCTTCTTCTTCCTTGTGCTGCTCGTGTGTTTCTCTAGACCTCAAACTATAATAGTGATAAATGCATTTTTAGCTAGTGCCTCCTTTATCTTCTTCACCAAGCTTTGTTCCTTTCCCCTTGCAAAATTGAATGGATTCACCGAAAATTTTTAACATTAGTATTTGATCATGGTGATGACCACACATAACAAAGAGGGTAGGATGTGAACATGAAGACACGAGTGGAAGAAGAACATTCCCATGCAACCCTCGATTGTAGGAGAGCAAGAGGACTAGGCCTCTTTCTTCCCTTTTCCATCCCCCTTAGATCAAGGAAAGGTAATCCTCAAGATCCTCTTCCACCCAAAATTTGAACCCACATATGGGATTAATGGAAGCACATGGAAACTACTCTCAGATTGTATCAACTTGAAGCTTCACATTTCCCTTAGGAACAACGTGAAATATAATTTTATGTTGTTTTATTTTGGAAGGATTCTTGAAGGAGAATTTCAAGAATATGCTCAAGCTATAAGCCCTCATGCATGTAATATGTCTTATGGATTTTGGGATACAACAAAAAGTTTTGGTAAAAGACTTTTCTTGAAGTACTTGTGACCTTTGAAAGAGACTTTCTAATGACTATCTTTATTTCACTTACATACACCCATATCTACAATTTTTGGGAGCCATAGCTTCGCACTCAAAAATTCACTTGGGGTAATCTTGGACTTGATTCAGGCTTATCCTCAAGATCCAATGAGCAAAAAATGACACATCATTTGGACAAGATTTGACAAGTTAAAAAATCTCTATGGCACTTTAATAGGAACTATTCAACCACCTTCAGCCCTCATTTTGGAGCATTTGGTGTTTGATTTCATTTTCATCGCTTGAATTAGGATTGTGGAAATGATGCTAAAGTGCAAGATTACATTTTCGAGACTAGTGAGACTAGAGAGAAGCTTAAATTTATTCAATTTTGTTTTTCTTTGGCTTTTTGAGCACTTGGAAGTTGTTTTTGGAGCTCTTTTGATTGGTTTATGGTGCCAAGACCCTCCTCGGGCGAACCAGACATTTTGAATTTTGTTTGGGCCTAGTGAGAACTCCAAATTATAGCTTACAATATCAAACATCACTTAAAAATCTCTTTGGATAGCTTAGACAACATCAAGGAAGTGCTCTTGTGATATTTCTCCCTCTTTTGTTGTATAAAATTTACTTCCATCTTCATTTATCTCTCAATTATAGGTGAGTTTTTTGGCTCTCCTCTCTTTTGTTTGAGTAGATATGGAAGGAACATTAGTGAGACTGCATGGAAGCAAGATATCAAACTATTGAGTAACATATCCAAGTAAGCTTGAATACTACAAATTGTCTCATAACATTTACTTAGTGTTCCATTAAAGCCTAGATCTAGAGTTGGCTATTAGGAGCATCAACGAATGATCATGTACCAACATTCACACAAGTTTTTGAGCTAGTATTTTCTTTATTTTAGTTGATTGAATTATCATTTTATTTTTCTATTCTCATCTTTCATCCATGTTATTGGTTTGTAAACATTCCATATGATTCTATTACTTTATTATTTATTACAGATAGAAATGAAACATAGAAAGAATAAAAATAAGAGAGGTAGACAAAAAATGCATTAAAAATAAAAAATAAAAAAAGAAATTGAAAGAAAAACGCTTGCCACTTTTTCGAAAGCTCATAATATTTTCATCATTATGATACCACCTTTGTAGTAGAACATAAAAGAAGAGGAGAACACGATCAATCCCATGTGCTTTCATCATGGAGATGATACCAACTATGGACCACCAATCTAACTTCACGTATGAGATTCTTACAAAACTTTTTCTATCCCATACCATCTTACAAAACTTTTTGCATCATATTTCTTAGTTTGTATTTTAGAGTAAGCATGTCTTGTTTCACCCATGCACATGCACTCCATGAGAGCATACAAAAGTCAAAATCGATCTTGGCATCATTACCATTCATCATATACGTATTTTAACTACACATCATCCATGAAGGTTGTGCTATGCCTTCATTCTTGGCATCATTAGGATTCATCATATACATATTTTTCTTGCACATCATCCATGAAGGTTTTGTTATGCCTCCATTCTTTTGATTCATAAATGAGTTGGGGTTCCTTAATTCCACAACTTGCCTTTGTAGGTCCTTCATTTTCTCCTTGGTAGCTTTTTGTTCCTATATTAATTCTTGCTTTATTAGGAAAATTTTAATACTATCCATCTTGCTTAGTCTAGCTTCTTTTTAAAGATGATTAAGCTATATCTATTGTGATCCGTATGCCATTTTTTTCTTAACTACTTTTTGTCTCTTTTTTTTCGCAATGAATGGAAGAATAATCCTTATCTCAAAATCTTGGTTAATTGAAAATTTGGCTTACCATGATGGAGGGGCCAACTGGGTTATGGAAGGTATTTGTGAGGATCCACTCTTAAATACAAGTTTCTTCATGGGTGATTAGTTGGTTGATTCCTTGGGGTGGTAGTTATCGCTAAGTTACTTGGAGAATAGATGGTGAAATTTCCATGGTCTTTGCTTCCAAAATAGGGATAGTCATTTGGAAAATATGCATAGAAGATGATGTGAAGGTTACTTGGTACATTAGTACTATATTTAGGAAATTAAGAAATATTGAAAAATTCTCTTCTTCAAATGTTCGTTGCATTTGTTGATGTACTTCACGCGATTGTGCTAAAATATCCTCTTGTCCCACACGTGACCTTGGGGTCAATAGGTGTCTAAATATCCTATGGCTCTTCCTTTGTTTGTACAACAATAGCTTTAGAGGAAATTACCTCTCCTTCTCTTAAGTATGCCCTTCTCACTCTAGATAGGTATTTCTCTAAGAAATCATCTTGGGCCTCTTGAGTTTCTTTACAGGATTATATACTTCTTCTTGTCCTCTACTATATATAAAAATATCATCTAGGAAGTCAACAACAAAATGTCCTAGATAGGGCCATTAAACACTATTCATGAGATTCATGAATGTGGTCGGAGCATAAAAAAGATACATCTCTTGTGCATGCTAAAAATAAAACAAAGCATCTAAACTCTAAAGAGGAAATGAGTGGCAGACTAGGAACATCTCTCTCACATTGGGTACAAAACTTACTTCCATTTTTTATAAATTGAAATGTGTTGTTTTGATAGTTGCATTCTCACATTGGATACAAAACTTACTTCCATTTTTTATAAATTGAAATGTGTTGTTTTGATAGTTGCATTTAATTGTGGCTCCCAAACCCCACAACCACTCTCTACCTAATAATAGGTATATCCTTTCCATGTTCATGATCTAAATATATACATGATCAGTAAATACTTTCATGTGACCCTCTAGATTGGACACCATAGTGTCCCATACCTTCTTATTGCCCCCTTTCATCATAGATACTACATAATTATGTGAATTAGGCTATTGAGCAATTTTCAATTTCTTGAGTAGAGCATGGTTTACTAAATTATGTTTGATGGATTCATCCCTCGTGACTCTCATCTCGGTCCCATAGACACTACCATGAAGTTTAACTAGGTCATGTGGTCCAAACTATTGTGACTATAATGATTGTGTCAAACAAGACATGAGTGCACCATCCTTCTTCATCACCCTTAGATGTAAGACCTCTACCTCTTTGCAACTAGAGCTACCATAAATTGGAATTATCCACACCACATGAACTAATTCTTTTCCTCTATCAAGATTCTGCTAGTTCTTGATCCTACTTTTCTCTCTTCCCCCATTTTCTACTGGGAAGTTCTACTATGCATGGTTAGAAGAAAAAAATGTAAAACATTTTTTTTTTGCCTTTTTGTTATTGCTTTATGGATAGTTTAGGTCATTGAATATTCTGTTTGTTTATGAAAACCTATTTTTTAACAAGATTACCCCTTTCTTAAATTTAGTTGTAGGTTTGAGGGGTTGATCTGTCTCCATAGGACTGTATAAAGGATGATTATGGTCTATAGATATTTGAGCATAATTGATCATCTCTCAAATGTCTTAGTAGTGTTTCTTATGACCTCTCTCTTTATGGCTTTATCTATGCCCCTCGCAAACCCTATTGGTTTTTTAAAGTCATCTGGATCTTTTAATTTATGAATTATCTCTATTTAATGGGATATGTATTTATAGATTGTGGTCTACCCCTTTGTATGATCCCATCCCACTCATCGCAATTCCTCTCCTCTTAGTTCTCAGGTAGAAACTCTCTAAAGGAAAGAGCTTCAAATTGTTTCCAGGCCATGGATTCACCTCTTTGAGATTTATGAGCTCATGGGTGAAGCAAAAGACTCACTTCTAGCATAATATTCTTTTGTGGGGTTCTCCTCAGCCAATGTAGATAATCTCACTTATGTAAGAAAGTATAGAACACATCCTTGTTTCACTCATACTCGTGTTAGACTCAAGATATGATAGGTAGGAGATGGTTGAACCACACCCTGAGAGAGAGGATTATGAATTAATCCTCAACCATGGCTTTTGGGGCAAGTGGTTAGCCTATCATACTCCTAAGTGAGAGGCATGAGATGGTTGAACCACACCCTATGAGGGAGGATTAGGAAGTAATTCTCAACTATGGCTTTTGGGGCAAGTGGTTAGCCCATCATGCTCCTAATCGGTAGGTTATGAGTTCAATTCCCAGAATTCGTATCAGAGCAAGGCAAGTCTCTAGACAAGTGGCCAAGAAGTGGAAAGCCAAGGTTCAAGAGACCAAGTTTGAGAACAAGAAGGTCCAAGAGACTGTGCAAGTATGAGGATATCAATTCAAGTGGAGATCAAGGATTGATCATTGAGTAAAATGATCTCTAGAAGGGGAAAAGAGTATTAGACTCAAGATATGATAGGGAAGAAATGTTTGAACCACGCCCTAAGAGGGAGGATTAGGAAGTAATCCTCAACCATGGATTTTGCGTCAAGTGGTTAGCCCATCATACTCCTAGCCGGTAGGTTATGAGTTCAATTCCCACAAGTCATCCCTCATATTGGCTTAAGGCCTTTGAGGAGGGAGCTTCATCATGTTATTTGGGCATAGATTGTGGCATACAAAACTAATAAAGGTTCCAAACCCTTCAATTTGTTCTATGGATAGAATGTGGTATTTCCCATTGACTTCCTTGTTCCAACTTTAAGAGTTGCACAAGATTACCAATCGACTGGCCATGAGCTCTCACTCTTAGTGGAAAATTAGAATGACTACAAGAGATGCACCTCAATGCAGTAACAGGCATCCATGCTACCAAGAAGCAACAAAAAGTGTACTTTGATACATGATAAAAATCTTCAAGTAGGAGATTTTTTCCTAGTGCAAAAACTTAAACAACATGCAAAAAACTTCATATGTGAGGATATGGGACACTCTTCATCAAGAATGTATCTTCAAGAAAAGCAGTTAGGCTCACCAAACTTGTGGTAATATTTTGACAAACTACATTAATAGTTTTTGAGTGAATCCCTACCAAGAGCCTCTTACACAAGAAATGCTTTCCTAACTTCAGAAATCCAAGGCTAAACAAATTAAAGGAGAAACACAATGAGAGGCGCCCAAACACATGGATAAGAGGAGAGATTGGATATGACAAAGGGATGAGCGACCAAGAAAACAACTATTTAATGAGGTCTATCCAATTTCAACACACAATTAGTATGGACCACAAGTTTATTCATGCCAAGGAGCTTTTGAGCTTCATACTTGACTCCCTAACCTTCGAAGATTTTATAGAATTTTTTTACACTCAAATGAGGATTTAGGAAATAATTTTAACTAGGGTAGACACTAGAGTGTGAAGAGGGTCACTAGAGTGTGAAGAGGGTCACTTTTTGATACCTACCTATAAAAGTGAATAGACCCTCATTTCTACTCCTTCTCCATTCTATATTCTAATCAAGTGTGATTTCCTTGGAAGCACATGTCTTGTCCATGAATGAGGCTTGTTTACACATGTGTGCATGTTCACATGTGTGAGGCTATGTTTTTGTGTGTGTGTGTGTGACTCCGAACATGGTGAAGATTTTCATATCACCAACTCATCTCTTGGATTGACATTTTTTGGGTTAGATTCAATTTCTTGATGCCAGTTGGTACATGTGCTGTGGGACTAGGTCTACATTGAACAACCAAGGCAAGGAAGATTCACCTCAAGAATGAGTTAAATAATCTTAGAAAAGCACTAAGTACTAATATCAATGAGTACACTTTGAAGGTTAAAGAACTTGTAGATGCCCTAGGATCAATAGGGAGCCCAATTGAAGATAATTAACTCCTTCCCCACACTCGCAATGGTTTGAGAGAAGATGAAAGATGGAGATTATTCACCACGTCAATTATATGAGGGATTCAATTACCAAATATTGATTAATTAGTCACATTCGTGGTGATTGAGGAGATGAAGCAAGGAGGTTGGAAATCAAAGTGCAACCAGGCCTAAGTTTTCCATGAAGATAGAGGCAAAGAAGAGGAGGTGGATAAAACTCCCAATTAAGAGGGAGTGGAAGGTCATACTCAATCTCAAGCATCTAAGAAGGCTCCAACCAAAGTATGGATCAAGAGCGAGAGGAAGGAGAAGCAAAGGAGGATCAAGATCACAATGAAGAGAAGCATTCAATGGATAACGATACAATTGTGTAAATCCAAGCCATTACACAAAGGATTTCTATTGGAGTTAGATGTATGCGGAAGCACGCGAACATCACAAGGAAGAAGAAGAAGCTTGGAGCACAATAGTGAATGTATTACCACTAGAATGTACAAAGATAAGTAGCCCATTAGGGCAATAGGCATATATACAAGCCGAGGGGAAAAAAACTTCCTAAAGATGGAAAAAGTGCCTTGGTGGTCCTAGAGTGTTCACACACATCACTACCTAAATATATCAAAAAATCCCCCTTGGGAGTGATGCAATGAACAAGGAGTTGGCACTCATGTATAAGGAAGTGCCAAGCTATGTGGAATCAATCCACAAAAGGAAGTAAGCCCAAAGCTTTGTGGAAAGCTTCAAAATTCTCCCTAAGTAGAGCCTTCGTAAAAAGGTCTACAATGTTCTCCTGTGTGGACACATATGCCAAGCTGATCTCCCCAACAGAGAACTTCTCCCTAACATAATGATAATGCACCTCAATGTGCTTAGTGCAAGCATGGAACACAAGGTTCCTTGCAACTGCCAATGCACTCTGACTGTCAATGAAGATGGTGGTGGCAGAAGATTGACCAACACCCAAATCAGCCATAAGGCGTGTGACCCACACACACTCAACAGTCTCTGTGAGAGCTACCCTATGCTCATCCTCATAGCTGGAAGTGGCCACAATAGGTTGCTTTTTTCTCAACCAAGATATACATGAGCTACCAAGCATGAAGCAAAAACCACTGCTGGACACACGAGTGTCATAACAACCAGCCCAATCACTATCAAAAAAAGCATGCAAATCTCGTGGTAGTGACCCCCCCTTGGGATAAAACAATCGAAGTAGTCGTGTACCACTCAAGTAGCAAAACATGCGCTTAACCGCCTACCACTTCTTGACACCTAGTCAATGCATAAACCTGTTCATCTATGAGACAGCAAACTGAATATCTGGCTGAGTACTGCATAAGTAAATCAAGCATCCAATAGCCTACTGATAGAGAACAGCATCAAATGCATCTCTAGCATCATGAAGACTCAATCGTAAACCTGTCTCCATAGGAGTGGCAATAGGCTTATAGTCTTCAAGGCCAAAACATTGCAATAATGTGTCAATATATTTTGTTTGACACAAAGCCATTCCACCATCAACTTGCATAAACTGAATGCCCAAATAGTGATGCAAATGCCCCAAATCAAACATCCCAAATGAGGCATGCAAATTAGCCTTAAAATCAGCAATATGCGTGTCATGAGGACCAATGAGCAGCATGTCACCAACGTACACTGCAATGATCAGAAGCACATCATTAGCATGCTTAACATATAAGGTGCTTTCAGGTGGACTATTCTCAAAACCATGTGCAATCAAATAGGCATGTATCTTTTCATATCCAGCACATGGTGCTTGCTTTAAACCATATAATGCCTTCTTTAACTTGCACACCTGGTTTTCATGCCCTTTCTGCACAAAGCCACGGGGCTGAAAAACATACACTTCTTCCTAACCCTACAAAATGTTCCACAGTCCTTTTGCAACCAATACATGTCGCATCATATAAGCCCATAACGGGTAGTTGGTACCATTCAACTTATCCTCAACAACCACCATACAGAGTACATCACTGCTTTCAGCCATGACCGGTGACTAAAATACCTTGATGCAAAAAATTGACTGTATCTCAAAAAGTTGAATTGAATTGCCCAGATGAATTCTGCTAGACCTGTAGTAGACTTGAGACACTTATAATGGCGAACCAAAACTGGTATATACCTTTGGCACAAAAAGGCAAAATAGCCTTCACAAGTGCTATGATAGTGCATTTGGAGGTCGAAACGAGATCAGATCGTGATTTCGGCACCACAAAGCGAAGCAGTTTTGATCTTCGAAACACCCTGAACATACGTACCAAATTTCATGCAATTCTGAGATTTAAACAAGCATTGGAATCAAACATCAACTTGAAAAATACTAAACTCCATAAATAGCCATGTCCTTACTTTTGTCCTTGAGAAGAGCCACCCTACTCCTTCTTGCTCATGTCCTTGCTTGTGATGCTCCCAATTTGTGTCTTCCCCAAGCAATTGTTGTGGACAGAAGGTTTGTATTTCACCCTTTGAAAAAAAGAAGCCCTCCTTGCTGCTCTTGAATCTCCTCGTGGGGGTTGAAGGATCTTAAAAAATCTTCATATTCAAGATGAATTCCTCGAGAAGTATAATTCAAGAGGTCAAAATAGCTCTCGATATAAAAAAATGCAGAGAAAAAGATCCAAATTTTAACCTCTCAATATAAAACATAGCTCACTTGTACAACTCTCTTGGATAGAGCATCTTGCTTGGAAGTGGGAGGTTTGGGTTTGGTCCAGTGTTATGAATGGTTTGCTAAATAGCTTGTCTACCTCATGTTTTTTTGGTCCATGTTGGGTGGGTTTGAATCCCACGACCTGCAAACCAAAAGATTTCCTTTTCTCGAGGTCGTGAAAAGCAAATATTGTTTATAAAAGCTATCAGGATGGGGCACAATCAAAATCTTCCAAAAGTCCTTTTTTTGCCCATCTCAAAACCATGCACACATTTGCGAGGTGATGGGCTCAACACCCGTTTGCAGCATCTGTGTGAGTGGCTGATGATGAGCTTGCCTTTTGCTGCATGTTCTGAGAAAAGAGGGCATGACTTGGGCAAGAACAACATAAGAATATATTATGGCAATGCCTATATCACAAGAGTCTTGCACCCTCATGGATAGCTCGCATCCTCTGTCCCATGAGGTCTGGATTTCAAAACCTCATTGTCCCGACCAAATTATCAAGAAGGCTTTCAATCTTTTGCTTCATAGAATGCTATGGGAGGAAAAAATAATTACACATGAACATTCTTCTTACGAGGTTGTAATATGAGAAGAAGAGATTTGTGGTGAAACTCATGAAAGAGGTGATGAATTGGTGAAGGTCTCCATAAGAGTACTAGGCTCTTATGCCAATGTAAAGAAGTAGACCATTAGGAGCACCACGTGCTAAAGAGGTGACTCTCCTACCAACCTTTTGCCTCTCTTTATAGCTCTTTATAGCACCCTCTTTGGAATGTGGACACTAACCATCCAAGTGTTTGACATGTAACTACATGTGCTCCATTTCCTAATTAACTAGACTTCTCAAGTGGATTCTTCTAGAAGTCTTTAGAGCTCTTGGGGCAAAACACTCACACATGAATCTCTTAGAACTTGAACCCACGACCTCCTTCTTCCCATCCATATGACTTAACCACAAGGCCAAGCACCTTTTCTTGTTCAAGGAGCACATGCACCGTGATTAAGTCTACCTTTGAGACTTTGACCCTACATGAGAATAACCAAATGGTGTCTGATTTCATATTTTGTTTGAACACCTATTTAAGTGGTGCAATGATGATGCACCATAGTGGATTCCCCTTTGAGAGAGCTTCACAATGATGCTCTCATAGTGGGAAACCAAGATGTGGGTGACACATGCAGTACTTTGCACAGATGTACAGAATACACAAAAACTAAAGAGTACATAGAGACCCCAAACATAAATTTCCTAATTTTTACAAATGTGGGCAACCTTATAGTCGATGGCTTAGGTAGTGATTGTGTGAACACTCTAGGACCACCGGGGCACTTTTTTCCCTCTTTAGGAGGTTTTTTTCCCCGGCTTGTATATATGCCTATTACCCTAATGGGCTACTTATCTTTGTACATTCTCTAGTAATACATTCAGTATTGTGTGTTGTGCTCCAAGCTTCTTCTTCTTCCTTGTGTTGTTTGTGTGCTTCCGCACATGTCTAACTCCAACAATTGGTATCAAAGCAGGTCATCGCTTCATCTAGGGCATCGTCGACACCTCTCCGGTTGCAATCTTCGGTGAGCTCATTTCGGCCTCCGAACGCACTATCGCAATGCTTGTGCAAGCTATTTCATCTTTTCATGCCAAAGGTATATACCAGTTTCGGTCACCAGTATAAGCATCTTGAAGTCTGCTACAGGTCTAACAGAATTCATCTGGGCAATTCTATTCAACTTTTTGAGATACATTCAATTTTCTGCATCAAGGTATTTTAGTCATCGGCCATGGCTGAAAGTAGTGATGTATTTCGTATGTTGGCTGTTGAGGATAAGTTGGATGGTACCAACTACCCATTGTGGGCTTATATGATGCGACATGTATTGGTTGCAAAAGTACTGTGGAACATTGTGCAGGGTGTCGAAAAACGTCCTATCACACCTGCAACTGTTACAACTACAGGTACTGAAGCTGATGCAGAAGGTATCGAAGATGATGATATTCTGCATATTCCTGTTCGTGCTGTGGTTTCTACTGCACCTACTGCAGAGTAGATTCGTTGGGATGGCATAGATGCTCAGGCACATGCATTGATAGCTTTGTTTGTCAAACATGCCATTATTCCTCACATTCACTCTTGCAGAATAGCTGAGGATGCTTGGGATACGCTTACCACATTGTACCAAGCTAGGAATGAGGCTCGTGTTGCTTACCTCCAAAAATAGTTGGAGAGTGAGCACATGAATGAAGGTGATTCTATGGACAGTTTCCTAACAAAGATCAAAGACTTGAGGGAACAGTTTATTTCAACTGATGAGGTTATACCAGATAGCTCACTTGTGTAGACCATTCTGAATGGTCTTCCTGATTCATATCAGAGTTTTGCGTCTACTCTTCGGTTTATGATGAAAGGCAATCCAAATGCCTTGTCATTTGAGGACTTAGTCTCTGTTCTGTTGCAGGAAGATCAGTCTAGGCAGAACATGTCCATTTACATGTTGCAGATCAAGCTTTCCTGGATAGTTAGAAGGGCAAAGGAAAATGGAGCTCTTCAACTAGTAAGCAGAAATCTGCTAATTCTGCATAATCGAAGAGGGAAGACAAAGATGAAAAGATATCAGAAAAGCAGAAATTGTTTTTCAAGTATTGTAAAGGAAATGATCATATCATAAAGAACTGTCCTAAACTGGATGCAAAAGAGGCAAAGAAAAAAGAGGCAGGAATGGTTGTTGCAGAGGCCTCTACTCCAAAAATAGAGTCTACTAATCTTCTGTAGGAAGAAGAATGGGCGTCTACTACTGTTTGCAGTTTTGACCCATCTTCTCATGAGCAGTGCATGTCCGCAATAGACTCAGATGTTTTGTACTTTGACAGTGGGGCAACCAAACATATTACCTCACAGCGTAGTTTTTTCTCTTCAGTCGAGCCGGACCCTATAAGAAATATTGTTACATGCGCCAACAACTCCTCTTGTCCTGTTATGGGAGTAGGAAAGATCATTTTGACTACTGCTGATGGTAGTTCTTTCACTTTGTCAGATGCTTTGTTTGTATCAGGGATCAAGAAAAATTTGTTATCAATTTCTGCATTAGCCAAGATTGGCTTGGTTGTGAAATTTGTTGATGACAGGTGTACAGTTCATGATCTATCAAATGGCGATGTGATTATTGCTTCTGGAATTTTATGTTGTGGGTTGTATAAGCTCATAGACTATGAAAGATCTGTAAATGATTCGGCATGTGCAGTACATGATTCTCAGGCTATGTGAGATGCAAAGCTTTGGCATGCATGCTTTGGTCATCTGAATTTTGCTAGTTTTCTACGCCTACAGAAATCTGAAATGGTGTCCTCTTTGCCCAAACTTGAGGCACCTGGAAAACATGTTTATGAAAGCTGTATTTTGGGCAAAATGCAGCGTTCATCCTTTCCAAAAGATGGTTCAGTTCGGGCTACTCAAAAATTGCAGCTTGTACATAGTGATGTCTGTGGTCCTATGCAGACACCTTCTTTTGGAAATTATCTTTACTTCGTGACTTTCATCGATGATTTTTCCAGGCATGCATGGGTATATCCATTGAAGACAAAGTCCGAAGTGTTCATGTCTTTAAACAGTTTTTGGTTTTGGCTGAAAATCTGTCAGCATGTAAAATGGGCACTCTCCATTCTGATCGAGGGGGGGAATATGTGTCTTCTGATTTTAATGCATTTCTAGCTGAACGTGGGATAAAACACTAGTGTATAGTGTCATATACACCTCAACAGAATGAAGTTGTTGAACGAAAGAACAGGTCACTCATGGAGATGGCGAGGTGTATGGTCAAGAGTCAGGCTTTACCACATAGTTTCTGGCTTGAGGTTGTCATGTGTGCAACATATGTACTTAACAGGTGTCCCACTAAAGGGCTGCAATCTATCACTCCATATGAGGCTTGGCATGACCGCAAGCCATATGTTGCTCATCTGCATGTTTTTGGTTTTTTGGCATATGCATTAGTGCCCGAACAACATCATAGAAAATTGGATGATAAAGTAGTAAAATGTATTTTTGTTGGGTACAGTTCTGAAAGTAAAGGCTATCATTTGTACCATCCACAAACTAAACGCATTCTGGTTAGCCATGATGTTGTTTTTGTGGAAGATGCTATTCAGCCATTGCTTTCATGTACTAAGGAGACATCTGTTCCTTCTCCTTTTATCTCCTCATGTTTCTCAAATTCACAGAACGCTCGCCATGGAAGACTTCTATCCCACATTGACGTGTGTTGTGTGGTTAATGTGGTATATAAGCAACAGAGGAATCACATCTCATTCTAGGGGGCAAGAGGGAAGAGAGAGCCCATGGCTACTCTCTGCACTTTCTGATGCCTTCGCACCGGTGGCAGTTCTTTGTTGACATCGTGTAGTTGTCCTCACTCCGTTTGTGGCTGACAATGCTCGGCCCGTCTATTGCAGTTGCCTGGCTTCGATACCAATGTTGTCAGAACGCTCTGCTCCCTATGATTCCCCCCAATTTTGGACTCTGTCCTACACACACATCGAGGTAGAGGATGGGATTTTTGCCGGCCCAATATTCAGAGTACACACGGAGCATCTCAGAGAAAGATATCTGGCTAGTCGTGTGCTATTTCTTTCTTATCTCCCTCTCTCCAAATGTCCATCAAAGATAGCTATACATGGCTTCACACATGAGTGCCACTTGGCACTCATGTGTGTGCCCACCTCATAATAAATATAGGGATGGTTCACCCCATTTCTCATAACTAATGATTGATATCCCATGTGACAAAGACAATTGTGCTTGTACTCTATGTAGATGATCTTGTGATTATAGAAAATGATAATGTTGTTCTTCAACAAATGAAAGATGCCTTGATTTCAAAATTTGAGATGATAGAATTGTTCGTAATGCATTATTGCTTAAGCCTTCAAGTGGGGAAAGAACCAGGAAGGATTTTCATATCTCAACAAAAGTATGCGAGATAGATTTTGAAGGCATTCAACATGGAGGATTGCAAGGAGATTTCTACATCTATGGAGGTGAACACAAAATTATCTACTGAATTTACTTCACCTTTAGTGGATATTGGAAGATGCAAGAAAATTAGTTGGAAGTCTCATCTACCTGTGCAATAGCAGACCAAATATCTCTTATGATGTTGGAGTAGTAAGAAGGTTCTCTAATAAGACTTCCCAAACTCATTGGAAAGCAAGCATGCGAATACTCAGGTATGTGAAAGGAACCATTGATTATGGTATTCTCTATGAAGAAGTATCATCTCTAGTTGGATATTGTGATTCGAATTGGGAAAGATCTATTGGTACAAGAAAACCAATTTCTAGATATTACTTTTCTTTGAATCTGGGATTTTCTCTTGAATCACTAAGAAGCAATCGACTATAGCATTATCTTTTACTGAGGCTGAGTATAGACCAGCATGTGAAGAGGTATGATTGAGGAGGATCCTATGGAAAATAGGAATACAAGGATAGGAGGCTACAAGGTTGAAGTGTGACAAGCAAAGTTGCATGGCCATTGCCAAGAATCCTGTTTTCCATGCATGTGCCAATCACATACAAATTCACTATCACTATGTGCATGAGTTGATTGAGCATGGGGTCATGAAGATACATTCTTCTCTAACTAAAGAATGTGGATCAAATCCCTCCCATCTCATAGTTTTGAGACAATAGGACTTTTGGTCATTGAGATATTGTCATATATTTTGCTGACTATTTTGTCTCTTCGAATTGCATTTATCTATATCGACTCCCATTGTAAAAGCTATATAAGCATGGCCCATGTGTAGCTTTACATACCATTGCACACTACTAAGCCCCTTATCCAAGGTCTCTCTAGATCGCCATCTAAGCACCACATTGGGAGAGCATGGGTGGACAACACCAACTTCTGTAGCTACATTACTCTTAGCAATTTGAGAATTTGAGTTCTCTATCTCTCCATCTATGCCTCTCTTTTTCTACACTTTTTTTCTCAACTCAGTCTACTTGTCTATTCCATCATGCTATTATTTCTTATAGAAATAAGTATACATTTTTTAAGATGAGATCTCTAGGAGATAACATTTCTAGAAAAGTGAAAAATGTACCCTGATATAAACTTTTGATTATCTATACAACCAGCATAATCAAAATCTGTGTAACCAATAATGAATGCCTCTCCTCTACCCAAACATAAACACTTATCCTTAGTGCCACTGAGATATCTCAAAATTATCTTGACCACTTCACAATGCTTCTTGCTAGGATTAGACATATATCAGCTCACAACTCCCACTATGAATGCAATCTCTAACTACCATGTATACATGATACTACCAACAACAAATTGATAAGGAAATTTGGTCATGAATTGCTTTTCCTCATCTGATTCAGGGCAATCATCCTTGCTCAAATTCACACATGTAGGTAAAGGTGTATTCAATGCCTTTCTAGCCTGCATATTGAACATATGAAGTACTTTGGATATGTAGTCACTTCGACCAGATCTAAGTCCTCAATTGAAACCCTTTGTAACTAGTCATGCTTTATACTTTGGAGAAGCATTATCTTATGTGAATTTCAACTTATATACCCATGCACATGGTAAATCTTTCCTTCCCTTTGGAAAGGGTACCAAATCCCAAGTACCATCCTTGTGGATAGAAGCCAATTCACTCTTCATGGCACACTCCCACTTGACATGATCCTTTGTCTCCATAGCCTCTTTGTAGCAAGAAGGCCTAGGAACATGTGTCAGCATAACAAAATTTAAACATGGAACATATCTAACATGTGGATGTGATACATGTGTAGAATGTCTCAATGGTTGTTGAATAGGAACATTCGCATAATTATCTAATTGGACATTCTCCTAAACATACCTATGCATAGCATTCTTATGCATGCTAACTAGAGGACTAGTATCCTCAAACACCACTCTTCTCACTTCAACCTCCTTAATGAGTTTTTGTGCATCTTTGGCTCATTGAAAATAACATCACTATTTTTTATTACATACAATGTTTCAAGATCCCATAAATGATATCCAAATTGACCATCTTGACCACATCCAAGAAAAATGCATTTCTTTGACTTATAGTCCAGGTTTTGTCTAAGATTATTGGGTATATGAACACATGCCTCACAGTTTTACTGAGAGCTCACAACCTGGTTGGAATCAACCTGAGACTTTTTTCAAACTTTCAAATGAAGTGTTGAGTGAGCTATAAAAATTTATTTCATGAATTTAGGAGACCTATACTGAGAGAAATATGCATAAGAAGTCAAGGGGGTGATCTTGAATTTTCAAGAAGTTGAAGATGCATAGACTCAATCACATTGATTTGTTCATAACTCAAAATTTTCAACTCCAATGACTATAAAACTTTGTGGGCATACTCAGAAGAGCCCTATCTTCATCCTCCAATGAAAATATTAGACAAAGAGATCATATATGCAGTGCAATGACTCAGAAAATATGACAAACTTCAAGCCATGTACAATAGCAGGAGAGAGAGAACATTGTAGCTAGGAAAATGTAATGTATTACTAACTGATATATGATACACTAAGCGGTTAGAGGACTCCATAAGCTTTTATACAAGTACATGGACCACTCAAAAGAGTGTGATGATCAACTATATTACCTGCAACTAACATCTGAGTGTATAAGTATATGTTTCACACATGATTGTTGGTTGGATCTATCTAAAAGTGATCCAAAATTTTAGAAGTTATTTTGAATTTGAATTAATGGTCACAACATTTGACTCTCAATATGAACACGAGATTCTCTCCAAATGTCTTATTTACGTTTGACCAAGGTAACATCAAACATTAACCTTAGAATTAATTCAATGTATACAAGCATATATAGAAGCTTGTGCCTCAAATCTCATGTGAAGTCCTAATACATAGAACAAGCATTTAGACTTGCTTCATGCACCAACATGCTTGAGACCTTTGATGCCATGATGATGGAGAATTGACTAGAATGATAATGGAGCTAGTATAGTCCAAATACCACCAAGGCTAAAAAAAGGTGATCGTGTCAAATTTTGGAAGAATTTTGGTGGAGTATCCCCCCAAAAATGGATCAACAAATAACAATGAACAACCAAAGAGATAGAAGATGTATATGCTCATACCAATAAGTGTCTCAAGGAGTAAACTCAACCACTCTATAATTAAAAAATTTGAATTGTGGAAAAAATTTCTAGAGTCTCCTCTACAAAATGAGCATATGAGAAATGTAGAAAACTCATAAAATAGTGAATATTGATATGCAAACCTGCATAGTGAATCATTGATTCCACTGCATATAATCACTTAACTGAAAGGAGCCAACTAAGCTTATCGAGCACCTATGAACAACTAGCAGATATCTCTTATGGGGAGGTTGGACAAGTCTTCCACTTGCATCAACAAAGAAAACCCAACATTTGGGTGTCTCCGAGTAAAAAAAACCTCACCACGACTGTTGACCTAAGCATCACCTTAGGGACTTGCGGAGAAAGAGACTATACCTCAATCCCCTCACAAGTGCATATAGTGGGGATACACGCTTTTAATTATCAATCCAAAGAGTATGTGAACCCTAACCGAGTGTATGAGGACATGCAATCATGTAATGATCAATGCAAATGAACTACTCAAAGAGTACAATCAAGGTAAATACTTATCCAAACAAGCTCCAACTGTCGGTCCAGGCGAAACGATACTTGGTGCAGCAGCCGTCAGTATTTTGGACTTTTCTCCCAGCCCAGAGCTCCAAATATAGCAAATAGCATATGCATTTCGAAGCTCTCGAGAAGACGCATCCAATGGCAGTGGTTTCACTCAATTCTAACGCTCCTACTTCAAGTTATGGTCAAAATACTGAGTCACGGGAATACTTTCCTACACTTCAACGCTTCCTACAAGTCGCACACACCTTACCTACAGCAAACAACAGCTCTCATGGATAGACAACACTCAAACACACTCTTTCCAAGCAATACACATGCATACAAGCTCACGAAGAAGAAGATAAGGAGTGAAAAAGACACAAATTCAAATTTCTGTGCTCTCTATTCTCACAATGGCAAAAAGTTCTTTACAAAGAGTCACATTTGACTTATATACTAGTGCCCTAAAAATGGTCCTTTCACACAAGAGACCGGCACTTTATTCACTAAAAGACTAATTTCCTACTATTTTACATGGGTAAGCTTCTAATCTTCTATGGGGATGCATCTAGAGGACTCCTCTAGTGCCTATACAATGGAAAATATATTACAAGAATGATTGTGATACAAAAATAAGATGTCCAAATCGGAAAAATTTTGGGGCCCGTCTTTTTTCTGCTTTGTACTTCTTTAGCTCTGCAACACTCTCCCCCTCTTCGTCTCTGTCGTCCCTTGACAGGCTTTGTTTCTTGTCTTCAGTTTGTTCTCTGCACGCAACCTTTGCTCGTTGTCACCTGTTTATAAAACAGGTGTTCACTTTTGACGGCCTCTTCTTAATTCTTGTTTTACATTCTCTGGGCCTGATGCATTCGACTTGCTTGCCCGCAACCCTTGTAGTTAGACTGACTGCCTGATGTTTCGCAGTCTAATTCACCTATAGGTTCTTAGTTCTGGGTTGCCACGCACGCCACCAGTGGAAGGTTGAAGATGTGGTGCTTCAGTCTTCGATCTGGACCTTCTAACAAATCAAGAGGTTGAAGCACCCATGTGGGTTGCGTCCTTTCCTTGGTGTGTGTGCCCCTGCGGGGCTCTGTGCAGAGATGGGTGTTGCGCCCCTGCGGGGCTTCCTGCAGAGATATGTCTTCAGATATTTCCTTTTAGTGAAGTTGCTTCTTTCGTTGTCTTCTTCTTTTCTTCTTTTTACTTGACTCTCCCTCAACACTGCCCCCCTCCTTGACTCTGTCGTCCCCGACAGGCTTTGATAAGCGACGGGCATATGTTTGATAAACTCTTTGCTCTGTATCATTCAGCAGATTTGCTTCACGTATCATGAGTTGTTTCCATTGTTCTGCCTTCACACCGTCATTGGGTGGCTGTCTGTGATCTGCGAAGAAGCTAAGTTCATATGCCACTAATCTGGCATTTAAATTTGATGACATCTTCAAAAAGATTTCGGAATCAATTTCAAAAAACCCTGTAAAGAAAGCTTCTTCGAAAGTCTGCATATATACACTTGGCAAGAACATAATTCTAGAATAATAAGCCATTATTGTTGGGCGGCTGGGCATAACTGATAGATCAAAAATGAGGATTTCCGTGCCTTGATTAATACCGATGAAGTTCAAAAAGGTATGAGCCGCGTGCTTGAACACCTTCAAAACGGTGAGGATCATGCTAAGTATTTTGTTTGTCATTTTTACAGCTAAATCAGGTACTGTCGCATAAGTCTGTAGCCAAAATTCTATGGTTTTGACCATATACTCCTCCGTTGGTAAGTAGTTATGTGGCGGGCTCGGAAGCATGGGATAATTGAGCCATTGCTTATTGATAGTGCCGCTTCTTTGCAAATCCAAAAATTCCCTGGTATCCCTTTTGCGTGGTAATGGACAAAATGAAGGGTTTACCTGTAAAACATGTGGTGCCACTTGCCAGTGCACTCGTAGTGTGGGATGTTTTTCCAAAAATTTTCGCCGCCACACAGGTTGCGCAGCTTCAAACTCTGCCTGAGTGTATGCGAATGTATCATGTTTGAAATTTAGCTGCTCATCTGGACTCTTTCTTGTAATCTTTATTATATAGCGTCTGGTCTTTTCTTTCAAGAGTCCATATGGAATATTGAATGGCTTCATGATTTTGTCCAGGTCCTTGCCTTTGATCTTGGCCTCTTTCATAACTTTTACCACTTCATTTTCAAAATTTTCTGTCAATCGGGACACCACTAATGCCCGTTCCTTCTGACTTATTTCTGCAGTATATGGCATTGGATGTTCATCATGTATATCGGCCAACTGCTCATGTAGTGGAGAATTATAGATCGGGTGAGATAGAGGACTTACCTCTACCTCGTCAGTAGGATTTTCCTTAGCCGGCACTACTGGTGTCCCGATCGGCTCTTTTTCTTTTATCTGAGTCTGTAAATGTGCTATGCATTCCTCTTTATCTTTTACCTCTTGCATGGCTACTCTGAGCTTTTCTTGAGTGGCTAGCAATTCTTTACCAACATCCGCTACATTATCCATATTCTCACTGTAGCTTTGGACCAGTTTGGCATTCACTTTTTGTAGTTGATGCTTCAGTTCACTGGTTTCGTTGTCGTAACGGCTCTTCCATTCCTCTGTCTTTGCTTGTTCTTGCTTTAGCAGCTCTTCATATTTGGAGATTTGATCTCCCAATTCTTTTTCTTTGGTTTCTGTGGCTGCCTGTTGCTCAATTGGTTGGTCATATAATAAAGACTTCATCAATTCTTTATTTCTGTTGCGGAGGCTGTCGTTCTCTTCCATATACAACTTGAGTTTTTGTTCTAAGAGCATGCTTCTCATCTTCATTTTCTCTTTCTCAGCCTCGCTTGCATCGTGTAATCTTTGCAACTCTGTTAGTTGTGTATGCAGCTGTTGATTTTGAGCGATGGATGCTTCATGTTGTGTCTTGATTGCCAGCACCTCGGTACTTTTGATTGTTAATTCTTTTTGCACTGCAATCAATTGTGCCGATAGCTGCTCACTCATGATTTGAAACTGATTCTTTTCTCTTCGTGCTTGATCATAGTCGGCATCTATATCCATCATCTGTTGTTGAGTGTCCATGGCCGTTTGAATCATCTGCTTGACTAATGGTTTCAGTTGAGTGACATCCACATTAAGCCATGTTTTTGGTATGCTTGGTTCTTCTCCAGTATTGATGTCTTTTCCTTGTGCAATATGTAGTGTAGTGTCATGGGGCTGTCTAATTTGAAGTTGGATCCTTGGTTCAGCCCCCATGTCTTCTTTGTTTCTTTGAGGCATGTCATCCAGCACCTCGATCACAGGTTGTTCTTGGTGTTGGAACTCCTTCGTTTCCTTACTCACAGGAGTTTGTCCTTCCTCTTTAATAGGTAGTTTTACATAAGTAGCATTGGTTGTATCTTCTTTGATGCTTATTTTTGTAGTGTCATTCAATTGAATGACGTGCTCCGGTTCCATAGATCCTTCGACTCTCTTTTCCTTTTCTTCCTGGTTTTGTGGCGTGACTTCCACTTGATCAATCTCATTCCATTCGTCTTCTTGAGTTTCTGTCTGTATATCGGTATCCAAGGTATCTTTTTCAGGGCTTGACTCTGTATTGGTGCTGGAATCATCTATCCCTAGTTCTTTGTATCTTCCAGCTTGTTTTGGTGTTTTCTCTGGACTTCGTTGTTGTTTCTCTTGACTAGCCTGTCTATAATGATGGCCTTGAACGTTTAAATTTACCTGTCCTCGCATATATTGATGTGTTTCTTTGAGAGCCGCGGACAGATCTCTCTTTGTAATTGGCACTTGTGCCGTCGTGATCTTCGGTAAGAGATGAGATCTCTTTGATTGAGGTGTAGCTTGGGCTTCCTCCTCCCGTAAGCGCTTTGTACCCCTCATGGGTTTTTGTGTGCTCGTTCCCGCTTCTTCAACCATAGCGACTGATTTCTTTTTCTTAGGGACTGTAGCTGATTTTGCATACTTGGCTAGCCCTTCTGAGGTTGGCATCTCTCTCAAACAATTCTTCATTTCTAGAGCTTCATATATCAATAAGGTTAATGCAGAACTGCCATTCAAGAACTTCTTCTGGCTCCATTTCTTTTGGGCTTCAAATAATCTTTCTTGGACATAGCTTGTCAAATTGATTTTGTTTCCTATTTGTCTCATGGCATGTGATAATAGTTGGACTAC
The DNA here is from genome assembly GCA_020310875.1 of Ceratopteris richardii. Taxonomy (NCBI): domain Eukaryota; kingdom Viridiplantae; phylum Streptophyta; class Polypodiopsida; order Polypodiales; family Pteridaceae; genus Ceratopteris; species Ceratopteris richardii. The sequence continues at coordinate 108,078,570 of CM035428.1, read as the reverse complement.
TATCTTCTGTGGAGCAGTGTATCTGTGCATACTGGGGAAACAAAAGTGTTGATGTACCAATCGCACAGCATCTTCTATGTCAATTCTGTTTATCTCCAAGAATGACCTCTTTTTTGGATCATGACATTCTTCTTTTACATTTGTACTTCCTGTTTGATTCCATCCAAAAGCTTTATTGATTAACTCATGGGTGAATTGGATGGTCTTCCAAGTCCCTACTTTATCCAATACACGTGCTTCTGGAACTGATATTTTTGTAGCTGCAGGTTGCATGGTATTCATTACCTGTGCACATCTCTGAAAATCTGGAACATATATGGGCAATTTGAGAAACGCCTCTATGCCTGCTTGTATCCATACATCTTCAATATGAGGTAATCCTTGTATTATTGTCTTGAAATCCTGTGACATGATTGGAAAGTAATGATCTGTATCCATAATTTTGATTGTGGCCATGAAGATGAGCTCTGCCACTGGTTGATCATCCCGAAACCAGTGACCTCTTGCTTTTGTTATTGATTCTAATGGAAGAAGTTGCACCTCTTCCTGCTGCGTAGATTCTCAATCAGTAGACGCCATCTGCACTTGATATAGAGTATGAATTAGTCGCCATATATTATCATAAATTCTCCTTTATTTGTTTGTCATCAGCTCGATATTGCTCCGGGTGAATAGTGTCGTCCCTTTCCCGTGGGTGAGAGAAAGGTAATACCTGGATTTTTCACATTTTTATGTATTTTTATATTTTTTTTTTTTCATCTGAAAAGGAAAACATAAAAGTTAGTTTATAGCCGAAGCGGTTATTATTTCCTTCTTTGAAGTAATTTTCTTATTATATGTACAAGTGCTCTCCTATTTCCCAAGAGGAAAATGTGCTTGACTATTCTGAAATAGAAGAAGGATGTGCCGAATGCTTGGCCTTGTAATGTGGCCCTATCATGCATACTTTGGGTCTCGAAGGCTCCATATGTGTGCAATTGGAAGTAGTTGGCGTATGCGTTCCGTTCATTTTGTCTTTAGGTATCCAAATCTGCTTCATTGTGTTGGGCTTCGTTGTATGTTGCCCACTTCCACTGAAAGTGGCTCTTTTCTTCTTGTTGTAGGTCTGCTTGATCTGATTTGTAAATCGCGGAATGGTTCGAGTTGCCATTAAAGACTCCTTTCTCCGGTAATTCCTTTTTTGTGGTTGTTTTGCCTGTGGACCATATTGGTTCTTCTTATGCTGAGGATCATCATTTCGGTTTGGTTTCTTTGTAGCGCATGACTTAGGAATCCAGATTTGTGAACGATCCTGTTGAGCGGCTACTTCTTTCTTTGGGATCCATATTGTAGCAATTCGTTGATGACTTCGTTGTTTCGACTGATTTGTTTTCCTATCTGATTGGTCGTTTTGATGTCGGTTGTGCTTTTGTCGTCGAAGATACTCTTCCACTTGATCTTTCTTTATCCACGCTTGGTTAGAGTATGGAATAGGGTATATTTTAATGGGTACGGATTTTGAATTACTCAGAGGATTAGTCTCTCTTATGCATGGTGCTTCGGTGAGGCGGGTTTCAGATAGATTGACACTCTCATGACTTGCTAGACTTGAACATGGTGTGCAAGCAGAATTCAATGTGTCCACATATATAGTACTCGTTGAAGGTGTCTCTATAGTGCTAGTGATCGTACATTCAGGACTTTGTTCATTAGAATGAACTGTTTGCTCCCTGCTCACAGATTTGATTGGTCGTTCGTCTAGTAGACTGAATACTTCACGATGTCCTATCCTAGCTGAGATATATCCTAACGCCAATTGAATGGTCACCTCGTATTCGTAAATCCAGTCTTGACCTAACACTATCTCTTCAAGTAAATCTTGATCATGACACACTAATAGCTTTTGTTCCATAGTGTTGTTGCCAAGATGCAGAAGTAAGGTAATCTCACCTATGCATTGAGTAATCGTTCCTCCTATTCCTATCAATTGGGCCATCGATGGGCGTACTGTCTCCTTGAGTTTTTGGGTCAAAGAAAGCTTGATACAGCTTACCGCAGCTCCGGTGTCAATGAGAGCATTCACCAAGTGGTACTCAGTTTTTCCTGCTCCCAAATTTAAATATGGTTGCGTTCTCTGCGATCCTAGGCTTTGAGTGGCTCTAAAATTAGCCATCGGGATGAGTTCTTCTCCTAATCGATATCTCTCATCTCGTTCTCTCATCCACTCTTTCCGTTTCTTTATTCTCTCCAATGCTTCCTGTCTCGCTTCCTCTCGTATCCTTTCCTCTTCTATGCGTCTATTCTTGCCTTTGATTAATCGAGACATTGTTTCTTCGGTCAGTGGTTCTAGATATTTTTTTACTCTACATCCACTGATATAGTTTGGTAATACATCTCCATCTAGGGTTGCTACGCTGATGGCACCACTTGTAGATATACGATTAATGATTAAGGGGCCATATCCTCTCTTCTGCAACTTTTTAGCATGTTGTTTCAAGGTATATACCAAAACTAAATCTCCTTCCTTCAAATTTTTGTCCTTAATGTGCGCATCAAAATAGGCTTTCTGTCGTCGTTTAGCAGCGTAAATGCCTGCTACAGCTTGTAACCTAGTTTCGTGAAGCTTTTCTATTTGATCCAATTGAGCTGATAGTTCATGTCCTGTCCACTCATAGGTAGTTGCTACTCTCAGAGTGGGAATTAAGAAATCAATTGGCAAAATAGCATTTTGTCCATACACTAAGTTAAAAGGAGTAGTGCCTATGGCTGTTTTATAGGCTACTCGAAATGCCCATAAAGCATGATGTAACTGCTTATCCCAATCTGATCTACCATTGTTAACAATTTTGGTGAGAACTGTACAAAAGATTTTATTAGAACTTTCGGCTTGTCCATTGGCTTGCGGGTGATAAGGAGCTGATTTCTTGTGTATTACCAAGAATTCATTCATTAAAGCTTCTATCACTTCATTCATAAAGTGCGTACCTCTATCACTCACAATTTCTATAGGAAGTCCAAATCTAGTGAAAATGTTCTCAAAGAGAAACTTGGCCGTGGTTCTTGCGTCATTTTTTTTGGTTGCTTTTGCTTCAACCCATTTGGTCAGATAGTCTGTGGCTACAATTATATATTCGGCATGGGATCCTTTTGCTGGTGGGCTAATAGGTCCTATGAAGTCTATTCCCCATTTCGTGAAAGCTCTAGCACTCATCATGGGTCTAAGTGGCATCTCATCTCTTCTAATTGGATATTTCGTTCGTTGACAAGTATCACATCGTTGCACATATGTTACGGCATCTTGGTGTAGAGTTGGCCACCACATTCCAGCAAAGAGGATCATTTTCGCTGTTTTATCTGCAGAGAAGTGTCCTCCTGCAGCTCCTGCATGAGCCATCTCTAAAACAGAAAGATACTCTTCTTCGTGAATGCACATTCGTAATTGGTTATCTTTCCCTCGTTTAAAGAGTTGTTTTCCTATAATGGCATAATCCTTACTTTGTTCTTCAAGTGCACGTTTCCTCGCTGATGTAGCTCCATCTGGGTATTTTCGAGTTTTCAAGAACTTTACCAGAGGCATGCTCCATCTTGGTGCTATGGTAGAATAGCATAAGCTAGAGTTCTCTTCTGGATGTTGTTCTTGACAGATTTGACAGGTTGACACATAGTTATGTGCATCTCTTTGCATGGTTGGCCAATATATGCCAAATCTCTTGAGAGTTTGCCACGTTCCATTTGCATTCAAATGAGTTTTCCATTGGTTTATGTGAGCTTTTTGAAGCCACATTTCTTGTTCCTCTTCTTCCACACATCTCATCAATAATTCGCTTGAATCCTGGTGATACAAGCTTCCTGCAATGATGTGAAGGTTTTCAGTCTTCCATAGATCTTGGGTTTGGTTTGGCGTGATCCCATCTTTAGGTCCATGAGTAAGTATAGGGATCAACTTTTCTGCCCATTGAGGACATACTTCCAGGTTAAAAAGGTACGTATCAGGCAGATCATCGGGTACTCCTATGGGTGGTTCTCCATGGGTCATTCTTGATAAATGGTCTGCTCTTATGTGGGTATTTCCTTTCTTGACTACTACCTCAAAATCAAATTCCATTAGCAATAAAAACCATCGTACTAGTCTTCCTATATTACAAGGCTTGTTGACTAGGTACAATAGAGCTTGATGATCAATGAAGAATTTGAATTTGTTTGCCAAAAGGTAATGTCTGAACTTTTTGACTGCGTACACCATCCCTAGGCCTTCCCTCTCCGTGGTGGTATAATTGCGTTCCGCTTGATTTAATTGTCTACTAGCATAGGCTATAGGTTGGTCTAATTTTCCTGTGTCAGCAGGTTGAGCTAAGATGCAACCAATGGCAAACTTGGATGCATCCACATGAATGTGAAACGGCTTATTCCAGTTAGGGACTCGAAGGATTGGTGCTGAACTCAATCGCTTCTTTAACTCATTGAAGGCTCTCTCGCATTCTTCGGTCCAATTAAATAGAGTCAATAATGCATAAAGAGGTCTAGCAATTATGGCGTACATATGTATAAATCTTCGATAGTATCCACAATGTCCCATAAATGCTTGAACTTCCTTAGCCGTCTTAGGTCTTGGTAAATCCAGAATTACTTTAATTTTGTCTTCATCAGTTGAGATTCCGTTTTTAGAGACAATATGTCCTAATATTTTCCCTTGTCTAACCATGAAGACACATTTTTCAGGGTTAAGGCATACTCGATATTGTCGACATTTAGCAAAGATATTTTCTAGCTCAGGGATGTGTTCCGATCGTATGGCTGAATAAGTACAAAGATCATCCACATATACCTCCATACTTTTTCTCAGAAATTCCTTGAACACATGACACATCAATCTTTGGAAGGTAGCTGGAGCATTCGTTAAACCAAAAGGCATGACTCTAAAGGCGTATACTCCCCATTCAGTTGCGAAAGCTGTTTTATGTTGGTCCTCAGGAGCAATGGCTACCTGATTATACCCTGAAAAGCCATCCAGAAAGCTATAAACTTCCTTCGCTGCTACCCTTTCCAAGAGATGATCCGTAATTGGTAAAGGATAACTATCCCTTATGGTCGCGGCATTTACTTTCTTCAAATTGATGCACACTCTTAATTTTCCATTCTTTTTCGGTACAACCACCAAGGGTGACACCCATTCCGTGTGCTCAATTTCGTATATAAATCCAGCATCTAGTAATTTGTCTATTTCTTCCTTTATTTTTGTTGAATACACATCATTGTAAGTATATGGTCTTTGTTTAGAAGGTTTGGCTTTGGATGTCATGGGAATTCTATGCGCACATATAGAAGGGTCGACTCCTTTCAAGTCCTTATAGGTCCAAGCAAAGACATCCCGATATTCTCTTATGAGACGAATTAACTCCTGTTCTTCCTCTAATGAAACATCCTATCCTATAAAGGTACATCGTTCTTCTCCTTCTTCTACAGTTACTACTATCTTCTTGGTTTGTTCCTTATTATCATATGCTATTCCCGACTGTGCCTCTCTTTTAGGCATTTGAATAGCGATTCTTCTCTCCTCCACTTCATATTTTTTAAAGTGAGCTGGCACCTCAAATTGGTCTTGGGGTTTATTTTCTTCATCTTCTGACTCTCTTTCAAATTCTAATTCTCCCTTCTGTGTGAGTTCCTGGTGTTTTTCATTGGCTGTGACATTTATGTTGATGGTACTATTCCCTAGATCCATTGGTTCGGGCTCCATTTCAATGCTCTCATAGTCCTCCTTCCAGTCTTTCTCGATCACTTCACCTTCTTCGGCTTCCTGAAGGACTACAACATACAGGCTCACATCATAACCCTCCTCATCGATGCATTCGTTCATGGTCACTACTTCTTCGTTTACACAAACATCGAGGGTCGCTAAAATTTCCATCCAACCGTGTGGTTCAAATTCTTCATCCGGAAATACTTGTGGCATGTAAGCTGGATCTTGCACAGACCTCGCTATTCCTTGTTTTTGTTGCCATCCTTTTCTTCTCTCCTCTTCCTTCTTTGCAGTTTGGCATATCCATAAATGAGTGTCCTCGTTCATCCAAGATTGATCACTAGAACCTACGCTATGAATTGATTGATCGTCTTCCTCCTTATGAATTTGATTCCATTGTAGAGGTGGAACATCTTGATAAGTGTACGTATGTAGGTTAATTCTAGTGGTGGTTCCTTCATGTTGTAGGTATACCGCGTCTTTTCCCCAATCCTGTACAACCTTTAACTGTCTCATGAAAGGCCTTCCCAGAATCATTTCATAATTGCTTGGCCTTTCGAAGTGACATATTGCTAAAGTGTGTTCGAATTCCACTCCACACGTAGTGAAGACTACTCGCTCCAACAATCCTAAGGGTCTCTCCGTATGTCCATCTGCCATTTGTATTTTCATGCGTGTCGGTCTTAATGCTGGTTTTCCCCATTTCTCCCAAATTTCTTTGGTAGCAATACCTACTCCAGCTCCTGAATCTAATATGGCTTTGGTTGTATAACCCCTAAAGGTAATTGGAAGGCAGGTATTTCCTTCATCTCCCCCACTAAAGTCTCCTACTTTGTCCACTGGAATTCTCACCGTGTTAACTTCGTCTGCTATCTCTTTCTTTTCCTCTTTGACCTCCCATTGATCGATTAATTTTTCCTTCAAATGTGGTTTTACCTTTAACAGTTCTTCGAATGTTAGGGTACAAGGGATTTTTACCTCTCTAAGGCGTTGTATGATCTCAGATGTTTGAACTGATGGGTTCGTTTCTCGTTTCCTTGTTGAGGGAATACGATAAAGTTCTGAATTGTGTTCGTACTCCCCTGTGTAATTGGGTAGTTCATTTACATCTTCTTCTTCTTGGTTACTTGCATCCATCGGTAAAATTTCTTCTGAATTTAGTTCAGGTATTGAACCCTCTATTTCATCTCCTGCTTCTAGTTCTTCAAGGGGTGGTTCAATTCCTTCCACTTTCTTCCATTTGTCCTCTTGAACTCGTTCCCATAGATCTTTAGTCCATTCTCCTTCTACCTCGGGAACTATGGATCCTTCCTTTCTCTCATTACCCCGTTCGTCATTCTGTGTTCTACTTACTTCAAGCTTTTCATGAGTGTTTACACACTCTTGGAACTCTCCTTCAGAAATTCGGGTCTTGGGTAAAGGCGATGCAGGTTTTTCTAAGGTCTGTTGTGCAACTTCTATCAATTTTTTGCAGATCTCTAGTCTTTCTTTTTCTAAGTCGCCTCTTGGATATTCTCTCTCATGTTGTTCTATGGTAGGTCCTGCTCTTATTCGTGCCTTGTATGCCTGAATCCACATGGCTAATTCTTGAGGCATAGGATCTGCTAAAATAGATCCAACCTCTTCTTTCTGATACTTTTCATTTTTAATTTCCTCTTCCCTCCTTGGTTCTTCCTTTGGTTTTTGTTTGTTCTCCTCCTTTTCCTTCTTCTGTAATAACTTCTTTTCTTTTATCCTATCTCTCTGGTGTTTCCATCTCTGGGACCTTTTACTTGCAATACTTTTCTCCGGCTCTTCTGAGTCTTCAACTCTTTGAGGGGTGGGTGTGTTCACCTCCTTGTCACTTTGATTGTTCTCATCCGTTTTATCAGGGGTCTCTCTGGCTTTGGCTCTCGTTATTGCTTTCAATGGTACTGTGTACTCTTTATCACTCCCTGATGATTCAATTACTTCTATTACGTTGATTTGCACGTTCGATGTAACCTTGTTAGGATTCCTGGGGCAGTCTCTGAAAAGGTGTTCCTTACCACAATCACTACAGTAACCTTCCCAGATTCTTTGTGGTGGTGGTGGATTTGGCAATGTGCATTCTCTGATATAGTGATCACCTCCACATCTGTAACATGGTCCTCTGGGTACAGGCGGTCTGTTCATGGGTCTGGGTGGTGTAGTTGCTCTAGGAGCTGTATACATTAATGGCACATAGTCCTGCTCATATTCGTATGAACTATCTGGTACTCCCATGCCATGGGCATATGGTTCATACAGTTGTCCATATTCCATCATTGAGCTTTCATGATTAGGATATGTTCCTTGACTGGAGTCATAAAACGAATCATATGGTTCATTACTAGTCAAAGGTGTGGCTGGGACTATAGCTCTCTCTAGGTTTTCTTCCGGTTGAGCAATCTTGACTGGGACAACGTTCTGAGGATGGGGCGGTTGTTGTCCTAGTACTGGGTGTGGTTGGGTGTATCCCTGATATGCATATGGTCGTGGCACTGATACTTGCGGCTGATAAGTAGGATATCTAACGGCTTCACCTCCCTGATCTCTCTGAGGGTATCCGTACGGTCTCATGTATTGTTGTGCAGGTCTTACTTGCCTATTGTAGGGACAATTTTCGGTGCTATGATTCGTGTATTTTTGTTCCACACTGCAATATTGTAGAAGTCCTGGGACAGTGGGTCTATTATAACCATAAGCTTGTGGTAGAACTACTCCCCTAGTACACAAGTGAGAAGGATGATCACCTCCACACTGCATACACCTTCTAAGCATAGGTACTCTCATCGGATTATTGGGGTAGTTCCTCGGTCCTTGAACGTTCAACTTTTTAGCTAACAAATCGGCTATTTCCTCTACATTGTTTTTAGGTATGGATGCATTACTGGTCGAATCTTCGCTTTTCGAGCTTCCTTGAGGTATTTTCAGATCCTCTGCTAGGTTATCTTCTAAATCTATGCATTCCTTCATGCATTCTTGCAAAGTCTGAACTCTTTTTACATACACCAACGATCTTAAGGATCCGTTCAATAATCCTTCCAAAAACAATGACACCATTTTATTTTGTGTCGGCCTCTCTTCTACTGGGCATCTGTCTACGTATTGCTTGAATCTTCTGGCAGCCAATCTCACTGACTCGGTAGGGGCTTGTTTGAAGCTATGGATTAATGATGAAGAATTGTTTTTGATTCCTGATTTAGTAAATTCTTCAATCATTTCTTGGTATACCTGCTCCATGTTCTGAAAAGTATTAGGGTCCAATGGTTGAAACCATGCTAACGCTGTGTCTGACAGTGTAAGACCAAAGGACTCATATTGAATCAAAAAGTCTTCTACCTGTTCGGCTCTGATTACTTCTTTAAATTCTGCTATATGATTGTAAGGTTCACTAGAGCCATCATAGTGATTTCTCATGCATTTAGCAACTTGGATTGGCCTTAACCTTCTTCCTGCCTCGGGTGGTCTAGGCATCACTGGGAAAATTGGTCTTCCTATGGGTATGCCTGGTCCTCTTACTACCGGAGGTCTGACTGGAGCATGAATTCCATGTCTGGGGTCGATAGTTGGTTGAGGTCGGTAGTTAGGGTTGTTTGCAGGCATAGCAAACTGTACATGTGGTCTAACTGGTATTTGTGTTTGTTGTGTTTGGCCCGACTGTTGGTATGAATCATTATGGGATGTTCCAAGTGGATTTCGTGAAGTAGTGGCTTGGTCCCTAGGGGGAAACACTGGGATATTCTGATATTTCAACTCAGCTCTTTCTGCTTCTGTTAAGGGCCAATATCTTCTCTGATTCTTGTCCAGATATGTGATGATGGTGGAGAAATCAGGATCTTGCAACTCATAAATGGTGACTGGGTTAGGAGCAGCTTCCCAAATTGAAGAATGTGCTCTAAGGAGATGCTCCATCCCATTGATCAAATATACATCCATTAAGGTGTCATCTTGGGGAATCAGATCTCCTCTCCACATTCTAGCCACAGTTGATCTCCCTCTAGGTGTAGTTACTTGCTCCTCATTTCCTCTTCCATTCAAGTTTGAAGCATTATTTTCTTCACCAATTTCATTAATGTTTTCTGGGTGTTCGGTGACAACATATTGAATGTCTCTTTTGTCCATGTAGAATCCTCCTACGTACTTGACTGCTGGTCTAGGCACTATGTAAGCTTCTGAAGCTTTCCTTAACCTGGCCACTGATCTGTTTAGACCATCCACATAAATAGGGATCTCATTTTGGTTGGTGTTCACATACTCCAAAGAGGTTATGTACTCTCCCTCAATGATTGACATCATGCCAATCATGGGTACTGTGTTCTGCATGTCCTCTGAAGCCATGGGAAATTCTTCCTCTGACTCACTGGAGGTCTCTGAGTAATGTGAACGGTTACTTGGCTCTGCTACACTACCTACAGAAGAGATTACACTTCTTCGGCTTCCTAGGGTTCTTCCGGATCTCAAGTTCATCCACTTCACAGCTTAGGTCAGTCCTTTCTAACCTCCTAGCCTCTGAGATTCTTCACCAAAGGTCAGGGTTTCTAGAAGACTTTGCTAAGGAAAGGTCTGAAAAAGGATACCTTCCAAATCACGATACTTGACTCCCAAATCTCACGATACACGATCTCTGGCTAAAACACTCTCTGATCTGAAACGATACACGATAGTTGAAAATAGACGATACCGATCTCTGAAGTGTAACGATACCGATACTTGCAGGAAAACGATGCACGATATTTGAGAACTATCGCGATCTCTGAGAAGCGATATATGATACTTGACTCAAACGATACTTCAAATCCACGATACACGATCTCTGAACTGAAACGATCGTCGATACACGATATTTGGTAAGTATCGCGATCTCTGAGAAGCGATACACGATACTGGATCCAAACGATACTTCACCAACGATTGACGATACTTGGTCAAAACGATACTTCAGAGAAACGATACTTGGCGCACACGATACACGATACTCGGACTAGCAAGCGATACACGATACTTGACCCAAACGATTGCTGACAAAACGATACACGATACCTCAGTAAAACGATACACGATTGATGGGAAATATCGCGATACTCGACCACAGGAGCAAAACGATACTTGATAAGTATCGCGATACTCAACCGCGGGAGCAAAACGATACTTGACCCTTAGAAAATTTTGAGAAAGGTTTTTTGAGTTTTGTTTTGATTCTCCTGTTCTCCTAGCTTCTCTCTCTTCTCCTCACTCTCTGTATCAATCAAATCACCTCTTTTTACCCCCTGAAAATCTCAGACGATACTTGACGCAGATCGTTTACACTGATAAGGAAATATTTGAGTGATCAAAAAGATTTAGCTACTGAGAGGCTCACCTTTGATGCTCTTTCTCACTCTTCTAACTCCTTTTCTAGCTCAAAGACACTCCACAAGCTCAGAAACGATACTCGGCAGCTCGCGATACTTGACAGCTCCTCCACGATACTTGCTCAGAAACAAGTGATTTTCAAAATGACTCTTTTTGGCTTTTATACTTAATTTTTTCCTATCTACTGAAAATGAAACAACAATACCAGAAGTGAAAGCTACTCTAATCTACTCCCTCACTATTCCTCCTCTTCTCCTACTACTCACTTCCCTAAACTAACAACTCACTACACACACTCCAAGAATGAGAAGTAGCAAGTGCGGCTGAAAATGACTTGCCAAAGAAGAGGAAATTTCCACTCCTCCCCTTACTTCAATGCAAAAAGCTACTTACCATCACACGAATGCCTCGGTTTGATTCGTCACTCCCCAGCAACGGCGCCAAAAAGTGTGTTGACATAAGCATCACCTTAGGGACTTGCGGAGAAAGAGACTATACCTCAATCCCCTCACAAGTGCATATAGTGGGGATACACGCTTTTAATTATCAATCCAAAGAGTATGCGAACCCTAACCGAGTGTATGAGGACATGCAATCATGTAATGATCAATGCAAATGAACTACTCAAAGATTACAATCAAGGTAAATACTTATCCAAACAAGCTCCAACTGTCGGTCCAGGCGAAACGATACTTGGTGCAGCAGCCGTCAGTATTTTGGACTTTTCTCCCAGCCCAGAGCTCTAAATATAGCGAATAGCATATGCATTTCGAAGCTCTCGAGAAGACGCATCCAATGGCAGTGGTTTCACTCAATTCTGACGCTCCTACTTCAAGTTATGGTCAAAATACTGAGTCGCGGGAATACTTTCCTACACTTCAACGCTTCCTACAAGTCGCACACACCTTACCTACAGCAAACAACAGCTCTCATGGATAGACAACACTCAAACACACTCTTTCCAAGCAATACACATGCATACAAGCTCACGAAAAAGAAGATAAGGAGTGAAGAAGACACAAATTCGAATTTCTGTGCTCTCTATTCTCACAATGGCAAAAAGTTCTTTACAAAGAGTCACATTTGACTTATATACTAGTGCCCTAAAAATGGTCCTTTCACACAAGAGACCGGCACTTTATTCACTAAAAGACTAATTTCCTACTATTTTACATGGGTAAGCTTCTAATCTTCTATGGGGATGCATCTAGAGGACTCCTCTAGTGCCTATACAATGGAAAATATATTACAAGAATGATTGTGATACAAAAATAAGATGTCCAAATCGGAAAAATTTTGGGGCCCGTCTTTTTTCTGCTTTGTACTTCTTTAGCTCTGCAACAACGACCCTCTTCATCAAAAAGGCTTTATACAAAAACCATAACTACTAGTTTAATGATCACATGGGCACACATATGCAGTATCCACAAAATCTAACATAGTGTTTATGTGCTCAATATATGAAATAAAACAACACTGAAAAGCTGAATTTATAGCGCAAGCACTAGGAAACAACACTTGCAAGTGTTTTTCAACTCTGATCTTTAGACCCAAAAACCTTGTATAATCTTACAGTGGCTACTCCCACCACAAATGAAAGCCTTCCAAGAAACTTGTAAGAAGACTCAAGAGCTGACAATGCAGCAATAAAGCTGAATGTACACTGCTAAGGAGACACAATCTCAAGTTCCTCTAGTGCTAAGTTCGATCTTTGGACAAATCTTTCCATCTATGTGGCCAAAATTGTGGCAAAATTACAAAATTAGCTTCTAATTTTTCCCATTTTTTCACTGAAACTCTCAAAAAATCAATGCAAAGAGCCCAAGAAGACACTTTGAAGGCTCCAAAATAATGTTAACCTTAAGTATCTTCACTCCTATAATAACCAAGTAACTAGGGCTTAGTGGTAGGGAAACCTGCCAATTAAGCGTGCCCTGGGGGGAACACTACCTCCTAGGAGGTACTAGCACTTTGTCTTCTTTAATCCTTGAAGTCTTTCCTCGCATCTAGCCAATGGTTACTTTTGTGACTCGGATGATAAGGTATGCGAAGATCTATGCCTTGGTTGTCACCTTAGTCATAAGTCTTGGAGGAATCCATTACAACAAAGTATCAGAAATCAGTGATGCTTGCTATGCTCGCACAACAACAAGAAAAAATTTATTGCAAATTGCTCTAATACAAGTGAAGTGGTGTGATGGTGACATACCTCGGTGGATTCCCCTTTAAGAGAGCTTCATAATGATGCTCTCACAATAGGAAACTGAGCTTTGGTGACATGCATAATACTCTCTAGAGTTTTATAGAACATGTTGAAATCACACAATACACAAAGACCTTGAACACAAATTTCCTAGGTTTTACAAATGCAGTCAAACTGATAGTTTGACCAAGCCACTATATGATTTAGTAAAGAGCATACACAAAAATGTTCGACTTCCATTTGGCCTTTCACATGAACATTAGTAGTGACAATGGTGTGATGATGATGCACCATGATGAATTCCTCTTTAAGAGAGCTTGACACCAATGCTCTCATAGTAGGAAACCAAGCTCTGAGCCACATGTACAGTGCTCTGCAAAATACATAAAAACTACACAATACACAAAGACCTCAAACATAGACTTCCTAAATTTTACAAATGTATTCAAACTTAGAGTCTTTGGTTGACTAGGGCAATGTATGCTTTATTAAAGAACATATGGTTACCATTTGGCCTTTCACATGAACTAACAATAAAACCTATATCATAACCTTACTTTATAACACATTGCCATACAAAGTTATGTAATGCATTTTGAGTGAACTGCATGTGAGCCACTGTTGTCAGGATCTTGCTCACGCGCATACAGAGATTACGGACGCAGAAAAAACACACAAAAAATAGAGGCAACAAGAGACGAGACCGAACGCAAGATTGGGTGCAATCTCCCCCCATGCACTCTGTTTCGACAGTCCACAGAGTGCATGTATTTATAGGAATTTTGATTACGTCGAAAAGAGTGGTTACAAGAGGGCGGCTTCGAAAAACAAGCGTGAAACTAAAAGTTGATAACTTTTACAGAAAGCCATTGCTTTCAATAACAGAAACTGCGGTCTACAACGACCCTTATTCTAACCATTACTTTTCTAACAATAGAACCTTCTACGCAGGTTTATTTACAAGCTAAATAATAATTATTCGGATTATTGATGTCCGCCCTTTCACGCCTTGCACGCTCCTCACGAACCTTCAGCTGCTATATCATAAACATCAAAAACATGTTAATACATTAATAATATAACACTTTAGCAATGCATTGTTCAATAATATACAAGATGCCTCCCAGTTGACAAGCAACTGACCTCAGTTGATAAAATAATAAACACTCTAACAATAACAATGCATTGTTCAACGTATTCCATGTTACTGTTACAATCCAACAATGCATTGGCTAACATATTCCATGTTACAATTCAACAATGCATTGGCTAACATATTCCATGTTACAATTCAACAATGCATTGGCTATTCCATATTTCAATCCAACAATGCATTGGCTAACATATTCCATGTTACGATTCAACAATGCATTGGCTAACATCTTCCATAATACATTAATAATTTAACACACTCCAACAATTACTTGTTCAACATATTCCATAATTCATAACATGCCCCTCAGTTGAAAAGACAACTAACCTCAGTTGATAAAATAATAAACATGGATAGCCAGTCACATGTTTCATCACTGAATAAAGAAAATAGGCATGTGCCATGTAAAAATACATGCATGGAAATGTTCATGGAGGTGTTAAGTTATTAAGAGTATCTGTAAGATGCTGACATAGTCTTTCTAATGAATTTGGGCAAGCAAAACTTGAATATGCTCCTATAAACTAAATTCAATATGTAAATGCATCACAATTATCAAACATGTAGGGTAAACTTTAAAGGTAGAAATGAATCCCGAAACTCTTCTTGAAAATCCTTCCATGTGCGTGGACAATCTGCAGTCTGAGAAAGATCATTCCACCATTGCTGCGCTCTTCCTACCAAATAATTAGTGGCAAACTCGATTTTCTTATTTTCTGAATATAACTCATCGGAAAAGAAATCGTTGAATAGGGATAGCCATGATAAGACAAAGCGGCCATCTTTTCGTCCGTCGAATTGAAGCATAGCATAACGTCCTTGTATGGCTTGTTGAAGTGCTTGAAGTTCTTGGTTCATAATCTCTAACTCTTGCTCGAATGAAACTCCAGGTAAAGGTGAATTATGGTAATCCTCCATGGTGCTCTTGGACCCTTACTTTCAACCTTGGTGTATTGAACCTTCTTGTTTGCCACCTTGGTGTCTCGATCCCGTGTTCTCAACCTTGCTTGGTATCTTGAACACTCAATCAAGTGCCAACCAAGGATTTTGAAGGAATTCACACTTCCAAGCTAGCTCATTGGAAAGTTCGTTCCGAGAGCTTTCCAACGGTATATTACACGCCTCAATCCGACCTACGGATTGAGAGATACGCTTGATTCTTTGTTGGGTCCATCCTTGAAATCGTCGCGAGCGCCTTCCACAAGTAATAAAGAGAGAGAATTTGAGTACAACTCCAAGAGATGGTGGAGTGGTCAAAGTACTTCCCTTGAAAGTAGGAGGTTGTGGGTTCAAATCCTCCTACCTTAGAGACTCTAAACCTCTCTATTACCACTCAAAAATTAACATTGCCTCGCGCGTAGCCAACGGCTGCCAAGGGAGCCTTGGGTGCCAATGTTGCCAATGTATTGCCTAAGTTATTGCCTAACAATAACTAAGTTATTGCCTAAGTTCTTTGCCTTAGTCGACGCCTTGGAGTAAACGTAGGTGTAAACGTAGGTGAAAACGTAGGTGAAAACGTAGGTTCTGGTTATGGTTCTGGAACAGGAACAGAAACCGAAACCAAAACCGAAGACGAAATAGAAACCGAAACCGAAACCGAAGACGAAGACGGAGACGGAGACGGAGATGGAATCGGAATTCAGAATCGCAAACAGAGAACAGAACCCTCTGTATTGACGCGTGTAGAGCTCTGATACCACTGTTGTCAGGACCTTGCTCACGCGCATACAGAGATTACGGATGCAGAAAAAACACACAGAAAATAGAGGCACCAAGAGACGAGACCGAACGCAAGATTGGGTGCAATCTCCCCCCATGCACTTTGTTTCGACAGTCCACAGAGTGCATGTATTTATAGGAATTTTGATTACGTCGAAAAGAGTGGTTACAAGAGGGCGGCTTCGAAAAACAAGCGTGAAACTAAAAGTTGATAACTTTTACAGAAAGCCATTGTTTTCAATAACAGAAACTGCGGTCTACAACGACCCTTATTCTAACCATTACTTTTCTAACAATAGAACCTTCTACGCAGGTTTATTTACAAGCTAAATAATAATTATTCGGATTATTGATGTCCGCCCTTTCACGCCTTGCATGCTCCTCACGAACCTTCAGCTGCTATATCATAAACATCAAAAACATATTAATACATTAATAATATAACACTTTAGCAATGCATTGTTCAATAATATACAACAGCCACATAACACTTCATCAAAACTCTAAACTTTTGTGATGATGATGAAACGGAGCTGAGCTACATGTCTCCTCCACGAGGGGATGGAAACCCCCTTTTTTTAGCGCAATAAATGTATTAAAAAAGAAGGTTACATAAAGACCACCAATAGAGAGCTATGAAAAGCCAATCAATGATACATAGATACCATACAAAGTCTCTTGAGAGTAAACAAATTCAATAGAGAGCTATGAAAAGCCAATCAATGATACATAGATACCATACAAAGTCTTTTGAGAGCAAACAAATTCAGTAAAGGGACTCCCTCCATTTACAAGGGTGCAAGATTCTCATTACATCAAAATGATTTTGATTCATAGGTATCAAACATATTTTTGATACTGTTGAGGCCTACACACTTACATCAAAATGATTAAGATTCATAGGTAAAACATCAAAAATATTTTTGATCCTGTTGAGGCATGCTTGAGGCATGTATGAATAGGTAGAAAAATGCTTCTTGCCTTTGTAAAAAACACGACTCTTTCTATTGTTCCAAATGTCCGAAATAGTGATGCCCCTCCATTGATGCCAGCATAGAGTAAAAAGCATAGAGTGAAAGCATAGAGTCAAAGTTGTACCATTCACCCAAAAGAGCTTCTCTATGAGTCCAACACGCAGCGTGCATAATTCTCCAATGAAAATACAATTCTTTTTAGATTTTTCCTTTTTTTTTTCAATACAACATGAAATCATAAACACACACACCTATCATATATTACATAAATTAAAAAAAAAGGGAGGTTAGGCAAGCATCTATTCTTGCAAGATTTTAACTTTGAAAGAACAACTTTACTTGTGGGACTCTTCATATTCCACAAAGGAGGAGTTACACAAGATTACAATTGGTTTCAACTAGTTTAGACTAGCCAAAACCATTATATATCGAGTTCGGGGGATTGAACTCTGAATCTCGGCTCTCAAGAAACCAAAAATTCAATCACTAGAATAATGAGATATGGACTATACTACACAGATATTCTAGATCATCTACAAATGCTCATTAAAGATGAGGCATCCCATTCTCAGGGGGACTTCAACTGTAGCTAACTACCTAGGAAAACAAGACAAAAACCACTACACCACACCCACTGGATGTCTCTCATGAATAATTGAGAGTACTTACAATAAGAATATGTGCTGAATGTCTTCCATTTCAACACACCTTAGAGAGGAACCATCATCCTTATTACATTTCTTGGCTTTGAGGAGGATGAAATAGAGTGAGAACTTAGGGGCTTTTCACATAAGGTGGAAGCCTGAACAAAGCAATCATTTCTTTCAATAGAAGTTTGACATTTGTACATAGCTATTCACATAGGGGCAGAGTCACATCTATGTTGATAGTCCCTCCTCTGCCACCTTACAACAGTTCCACCCTCCAAGTGGAATAAAATTTGAATAAAAATTTATTTTTTTCAACAGAACATACTAAGTCTACTTTGATATATATTGTTCCGTTTCTTTTCACTTCACATAGGGCGGAGGCACAAGAATTCAAATTCACTATTCCTCACTCTTGTGTGAATACCTAGAGGCACAAGAATTCAAATTCACTATTCCTCACTCTTGTGTGAATACCTACAAGACGGTACACATGTTTTTTTTAATATAAAGGAGGTTCAGCATTAGCCTACTCTCCTGGACTTGAATTAAATAAAGAAAAGTACAAGAGAAGGGGACTAGTGCCAACGGGACCCCCCAAATCCCACAAAGCAGGGGAAGCTTTTACAGAGCTTAGAAGGCATTACAAAGAAGGTTAATTACCCTCTCATCACCCTCATGTGGGGCCCACTTGGGTTTAAGCTTGTTATTGATCAAAAGGAGTACTTGATGATGCCTGAAGGGGGGGGACTTCTTACAATTAACAATCCTTTTGCCAAGGAGGAACAATGATTTCTCAATTGACCACTCTTTGGGGGAGTCACTGAAGTTGAAAGCACATCTTTCCCGCCAGATTTTCCATAGGACCTCCCCTCTGATGGCGTTCCAGAGAGTCGCGGAGCAGCCGATCGCTTCTCCCAGCAGGGTCTGCTGCCAACTGAGATGTTTCTGAAGTCTAATTTTCTTTCCAACCGTCTGCCAAAGTCTGTTGGAGTTGGGGCAGGTAAATAAGATGTGTGAAACATATTCGATAGACCGGTAGCAGCATTTGCACCAGGGAGGAATCCCACAAAATTTGCTAGCCTTAAGGTTGGTCCAGATTCCATGATGAAGAATTTTCCATAAGAGGACATACTTTTTGATTTCTATGAGGGGGTGCCAGATAGCCATGAACTTCATGTCCCACCGAAGCCGCGTCCATGACAGGCACCACTTCTTGTTGAGGTTAACCTGATAGTCAATCGTAACTTTGATGTTCGGGATTTTTGATAGGCTATTCCCATTGTGCCATTTGAGACCAAGCGAACTCGACGTGTCGTGTCCCATGAGAAGGCAAAATTTGTGTCAGTCCCAGGCGAGACATCTGCTTTGCAAAGTGTTCCATTCTTCGTACGAAATGTTGACGCTAGGGTCAATATCCTCGAAGTTGATCCAACGGTTGGTGTCTTGTTTCCAGAGATGTTTCCATTTTTGAAGCCTTTGTTCCATAACTTCTTGGCATTTTGAATGTTCCAAGATTCCACACTCCGGATCCCATGGATCGGAAACCAGATAGAGTCGTTTTGTCTGATACCGGGTGCCCACTTCCAATCTTCACTTATTCTTGTGTAGCTTTTGACTTTATTCCAACTCTTCCATAGGGAGCACACGAGATTTGAGCCTTTCGAGAAGAAGGGGATCGGGGGAAAAAACAAGGTCAAGATGTCAAGATTCTTCCAATTTGGGAAACCCATGAGAGCCAACTCATTCTTGTTTCTGAAGATCAACTTGGCCCAGGAGGCCTCCCCGTTGCACCAAGCCTTAATCATCCATTTGGCCGCCAGTTTGTTAGCCATGCACCCAATGTCCAGGATACCAAGTCCCCCACTATCTCTATGGCTGGTGCAGATGGACCATTTGATTTCAGGCACCCCCCTCCTATTGTGGTCGCCCGTCCAAAGGAAGTTTCTACAAATACTATCCAGTTTGGATAGATCTTGCTCTTTTTGTCTCCAACAAGAAAGGAAATAAATGGCAGAAGATAAGAGGAACGTGTTGATAACCATAGCACGACCAGCAAGATTGATTTGCATACCTCTCCAATAGTTAAGCTTGTTTTCGAGTTTGGCCAGCACCCAGTTCCACCGATGTTCCATAGAGACGCCAAACCCCAAGGGAATCCCTAGAAGCCAAAAAATTTGGCCCTACGGAATGATTTGACAGCCATGATCAATGAGAAGGTCGGGCTGTGACCCAATAATAGCTCTAAAGGCGGTCTTAGAGTGGTTGATTGTGGATCCAGAGGCTTCACAAAAAGTAGCCAGACACCTCCAAAACGTCTCCAGGCTGGTACTATCATTGTGAACAAACGCGTTCATATCATCGGCAAACAGTCTCATGGTGATCTGACTGTGGTCGGAGGCCTTTGATATTACCAGCTTCCACCTGATGCTCCACCAGCCTGCTAAGCCCTTCCGTGGCAATGGCAAAGAAAAGGGGAGCCAATGGGCACCCTTGTCTGATAGATCTTCTGAGTTTGATCACCTTCGAAAGTTTGCCATTAATGTTAATTTGGGTCGATGCGTTTCCGAGTAGGGTCGCGATCATCTTGGTGAATTTCTGACTACATCCAAGATCTTGGGGTGAAATAGATCTCTTCGAAGGTGAAATAGATGCATTTTTCATATCTTTTTGGCCCGGTACCATGTGAAATGAGCCTTGGAGATAAACTGACGATTATCTGGACTCGCAGTAATCTTCCAGAAGCTCTGGGAATGTCTAAAGTTTAAACGATCTCTAACTTCCTGGCCTGCTGCATTGACTTTTACATATGCTTTTGGCATGGCGATCTTCCTCAATCAGTAAAACAGACGTCGTGGAGTGGCCCATGGTTCAATAAGCGAGTCCGAGATATTCCTTCGTGGCTAGTTCGCATGCAGCTTGTATAGATAGTTTTTTCAGGCTTACAGTCAGCCCGCCACATGTGTGTGTGTGCGCGTGTAGCCTGGAGCTGCCTCCGTTCTTCGGCATCGCTATCTCTGTTCGGACTCCATCGCCTTCACCATCATGTCTAGGAGTTTGCATCGCAGCTTCTCTCTCGCCTGTGCAGAATCCACCACCGCCCCATTTTCTCTCGCCAATGGACGCGTGATTCCTCGAAAGTCCCACATTCCCATCGTCCCCTTCTGCAAGTCGACTGGCTTGCCTAAGCTTCCGCGGTCTCCCAAATTTGGTCCGTGGAGTCCTATACATGGTCCGCTGCCTCGCGTGGCGCCCTCAGCGCAGAAGCATGATGACTGCCACAGGAAGATCGAATCATATCGATCTATGCCGTCACGGCCCACGGTATTGGAAGATAATCACTGTATTCATGATGACCCCGAATTCTTTGCCAGAGGACGGAGCTCCGTTGATGCGGGCGAAAGCGTCGTCTATAGGGACCTGTCTGAATCCCTACGGAGAAACGAGGTGCCTAGCCTGAATGAATGCTTGCTTAGACATGAAGGGGTTTCGAGGTCATCTGCAGATGTGAAGAGAGATTCTCTATCGGCACCAATGGAGCAGAGAAAATTGCAGTTAGATGCTGATGCAACAGGAAGGCCTGTGTCTCTTCGCATCCTGAAAAGAAATATCTCATCTAAGGCAAAGAGGAATGCTCTTAAGCACCCGGGTACGCGGCAGATGGGTGGAATCCCTCGTTTGAATTTCTCTGAAGTAAAAGTACCGGAATCTGGAGGTACCTTGCTTTCGAACGTCACCGCTTCTGTAGGCAGCGCGTTTTCATCCATATTGTTCATGATGAATTCGCTGCAGGAGCATACTCTGCGGGTAGGAAGGGCCTTGAACACGGAAGCGGATGTATGTATACAGATGATGATAAAGATGGTCCAGCAAGACATGCAGGAGACCTTTCTCTGGCTCTTTGGGAAGGTCTTTGCATGTACGCCCAAGCTCATGCTCCTAACTATGCTTCTTCTCGTAAATTTTGCAACACATTCTATGCGAGAACATGTTGCACATGCTGTGATGTTCGTAGATGAACCTTCGACAAGCATGGAACAGTCGATTTCGGTCATCTCCTCCATACATGAGCAGATGGCTGATGCACCAGTGTCTAACAGCTTTGCCTCTAAAGCTGTACATCTCCATGAATCACAAGGGTCTCCAGAGCCTCAGTTTTCTGAAGGTGGATCAGGTGGTGGTGTGGTGCGAATTGCCAAGGTAGGTGGTGCAATGGATGGTGAATCTGCACCAGGTGCATCGACTGAACGACCGGTGATGACAACAGAGGATGATGCATATAGAGTGCTCAATGATACAACTGATTCTGGTTATGCCTCTTTTCTTAGTGACTTTGGTGCTTCGAATAGAGAACGAGTTCTGCAGGACACCTGTAGTATTCGGAAAGAGCAAAGTAAATCAGAGTCAGTTGTGGAACCTAATTCTTCGGAAGAGCTCAATTCTTGGCCTCTATCAATCAACAGACATATGATGGTGGCACCAGTTCATGCGCCCGCACTCGAGGCTGATGATTATGCATGTTATGATAGAACAGACCTAAATTATCAGGATGAACTAAGCAAAGATCCAAACAACCCCCTGATTTTGGCTAATTACGCACAGTTTCTGCATGTTGTTCGGCATGATCATGACAGGTACTCCATTCAATCAGTCAGTAGTACTCCATTCAATAAGTCAATAGTTATCGCATTCCACTTGAAACGGCCAAAGGTTTATTGATACCTAGATTATAACTTTGTTATATCATGTTTCTCCATTCCACATTTGCATTGCACTATATTGCCTTGGGGCTCTTGATTTCTCATTTTAAAGTATCATAGCATTGCATAGCATGGAAAATTAAGTCTTTGCATGCAAATTTGTGTGAAACATATTGTTGTTTCAGGGCTGAGAAGGTGTACAAGCGTGCTGTTAACGCTGACCCTGTGGATGGAGAAGTGATTGGGAAGTATGCAAGCTTTTTGTGGGTCGCCAAGGATGATGTAGAAGGGGCAGATGAAGCCTTTAAGGCAGCAGTGGCAGCTGATCCATCCAATGTGTACCATGCGGGCAGCTATGCTCACTTTTTGTGGAGTTCAGGGGCAGAAGACGAAGATGTTTCTGTGTCCTCTAGCTTTTGTCACCAGGTTTCAACCTCTTAAGTCTCTCATATTGCCATTGACAACCTATTTTTATAAAGGTTGGCAGATGTTATCTTCATTGCATCGTAAATATGGCAACAGGTAGACTGTACTTGATTGCCATGTGTACATTTGAAATACCTGTATATGACTATGGCTGACATTGTCCATACATTCAAAAGCCCTCTAGGTATGGTGTCAAAAGTGATGTCTCTCCCTCTCTCTCTCTCAATATATATACATAGTGGATAGTTGTGGAGTTTAAACCGCTCTAGCTTCAACTCCATCCTCAGTGTTTCTCATAACCCAGACAATTGGTTCATATTGTGCTTAACGTTGTTTGGGTGCTTCCTTTGACCATCACTTCCCTTAAGATAGTGGATGGGATGTAGTTCTAATACAATGGAAATTCCAGCGATAGGATCATTTAAGAGGTCAAAGGAGAGGCTATATGGAAGAGATTACTCTTAATTGGATCTCTTTTTGGTGGAAGGGTGCAGGCAAAGTTGCTGTGAGGCTATTTTTTGAGCTTTTCTGTCATCATTGCAGAAGATCAGTGATTAAGCTTAATTGCAGGACCTATGTTAAGAGTATTATTGTCTTTCTGGAGCATTCTTAAACAAAATAACCTCATGTTTGTGCAGAATGCTGGAAAATACTGACCTAAACATGGCAAGGAATGTAACTTAAGCGAAAGTAATTGAGATCTCAAGCTCACAAGGGTTGGGGCGATCCTGACAATAATTTGGTGGCACCTAAGAGATTGCATAGAATTGTCACTATCATAAAAGTGCGATGACTCGTACGATTATATTCTTATTATTGAGCAGTATAATATACATAGAATGCTGATTCGAGTGCCTTTTATCAGATGCTGCCTTCCCATCATCTAGTGCTATGTCTATGAGATTGTTTCCTAGGTTTGAATCCTGCATAAATATTTTATGAATCGTCTACTAGTCTCAGCCAACTCTGCTGTTCATGCTTTTTGGTGTGATAAGTGAACGTCTTGTAGACTGTCATCATTCTGTTTCCTTTTGTTGTAAGTGCTCTCTCTCTCTCTCTCTCTCTCTCTCTCTCTCTCTCTCTCTCTCTCATGTGCATGTGCACGCACACGCGCGTGCACACACACACACACACACACACAATCCCCACCACACACACACACACAATCCCCACCACACGCACCCCACACTTACTCCCACCACCCCCACCACCACCTATCTTGTGTACATGGTGAATTTGTAAAGAATGACTTTATTTTATGACACATTGGATATAGATATGAGGCAGTTTATAGATATGTCATGCCTCTTGTTTCTAGATGGCAGTCTTTGATCGCTAGTTTATTGTAGTCTCGTACATACCATATTTCATTGCTGGGTGGGTCTGCATATTGAATACATAACTTTCTCCCACCTTATGCAAAGCTTATGATGGAGAAAAGCTTAGAACCTCTGAGTTTGAGGGATAATGGTGTCAATGGTTCTAGTCCGACATTTTTTCTTCGCAAGACCCCTACGCAATTCGTCCTGATGCTTGAATTAAGGAGGATTTGCTAGGCACTCGAAACCTTGGGTACTTCAAATTTAGGTTTTGAAATTTTCTTCCCCCAAAGGTATAAAACATATACATTAGTTTGTTGCAAAGAACTTAGTTACTTTGTTTTTGTTGGAGTTTGAGGTACGTAGAAGCACATGTACAACACAAGGAAGAAGAAACCAAGTGAATGTACAAAGATAAGTGATCTCTTAGAGTTAGTGTTAAGAGTTAAGAGTTAAAGGTGTATATACAAGTCTGGGAAAAACCTTTTAAAAGAGGGAAAAAGTGTCTTGATGGTCCTAAGTGTGTTTATATACATAACTATTGAAATATATCATCAAATTCTCCTTGGGAGTTATGTAGTGAATAAAGAGCTTGCGCTTATGTATAAGGAAGTGCAAAGCTATGTGGAAAGAGATCAATCCACAAAAGGAAGTAAGTCCAAAGATTTGCAAAAAGCTTCAAATTTCTTCCTAGGCAAAGCCTTTGTGAAAAAGTTTACAACATTATCTTATATGGACATATAAGCCTAACTAACCTCTCCTGTAGTGAACCTCTCTTGGACATAATGGTAATGCATCTCAATGTGCTTTGTGTGAGCACGGAACACAAGGTTCTTTACAATTGCAGTTCCTTGATTGAAAGTGAAGATGGTGGTGGGAGAAGATTGACCAACGTCCAAACCAACTTTTTTCAACTAAAAAGTATCTGAGCTATACACATTCAACAGTCGTCGTGAAAGTTGGGCTGTACTTAGTCTCACAACCAAAAGTAACCACAGGTTTTCTTTTGCTCAACCAAAAACAATTCAAGTGGTTGAGTACCGCTCAAGAAACAGAAGATGCGTTTAACTGCATGCCAATGCTCAACACTTTGATAATGCATAAACTTGCTCATATGAGAGAACAAACTGAAGATCAGGCCATGTTATGCATAATTAAATCAAGTATCCAATCACCTCTTGAGAGAGAACATCATCAAATGCCTCTCGAGCATCATGAAGCCTCAATCGTAAACTTGTTGTCATGGGAATGGCAATAGGTTTGCAATCTCCAAAGCCTAAATGTTGCAATATAATGTGTCAATATATTTTGTTTAACACAAAATTGTCCCTCTAGCTTGCATAAATTGAATGCATAAATGATGATGCAAATGCCTCAAATTTGGCATCTCAAATAAGGCATGCAAATCAGCCTTAAATTCAGCAATATGCTTCTAGTTAGCAGTAGCATCATGTCATCAACATATACAACAATCAGCAGTACATGTACACGTTGAATATATAAGGTGCTCTCAGTTGGATTGTTCTAAAAAGCATGTATGAGCAAGGAGGCATGTATCTTCTCATACCAAAAATGTGGTGTTTATTTCCAATCACGTAATGCCTTTTTCAACGCGCATACTTTGTTGTATGCCCTTTCTACACAAAACCATGGGGTTGAAATACACACACTTCTTCATGCAAATCACCATTCAAAAGTTTTAATGTTGAACTAATGTATATTTTAACCATGATGAGTTGCAAATGCACAAATGCTACAAACAATGGTCTTTCGGCATGTGAAAGCAAAGTTCTCATTAAAATCAATGCGCCTCTCGAGCATAACTTTTGATAATAAGCCTAGCTTTATACCTATCTATTGTTCCATTAGACTTACATGCTAGCTTGTATACCCATTTTGTGCCAATGGTTTTTTTGCTTGAAGGCAAATCACATAAAGATAAAGTACCATTCTTCATAATAGCATCACATTTGGATTGCATAGTAGCCATCCAAATTTTTGAAATTTGTGTTGTATAAAAAGAAACATGCTCATTTTCATAATAGAGACAAGGAAGCTTTGCATAGCAATTTGATGCAAAGAAAACACTATGAGAGCTTGAAGAGGTATGATATGATAAAGTGCATCTAATTTTCAATGTAGAATTATTCTTTTCTTAATCCTAGCGAGGAAAACTAGGCCCAGGTTGGGTCTTTTTTAATTAAAAAACTCTTATTATAGGATAAGAGGAGTTAGCACATGTGACAATGTTTCTTGTAGGGGAAGACTCTAAGTGAACTAAAGAAACTGTGCAACAAGTAATGTGTTGGTTGCCCCATTGTCAAAGTATTGAACATTGGAGTCTACTCTAGAAATACATTGCTCATGAAAAGATGTGTCATAGTTGCACAGTAGTAAATGCACATTCTTCATTTTGAAAAAAGATTAGCCGACTTTGTTTAGGTGTAGAGATCTTTGCAATAATCATTCCATCCTCTTTCTTCTTTGCCTCTCTTGCAGTCAGTCTAAGACAACTCTTTATGACATGATCATTTGCCTTACAGTGTTTGTAAAATTGTTTTTGCTTTTTCATTTTTTTGTCTTCTTTGGTTGTGCAATATTAGTAAATTCTTGCAGATGAGTACCATTTACATTTTCCCTTCTAAAGCAGAGAAGGTTTGATCTGCAACACATAATTACCTGTTTTATTTGGATTGATCTTCCTGCAACAAAACAAAGACCAACTTCTCAAATGTTAAAGCATTTGGATTTCTTTTCATCATCAATTGAAGCATATAAGCCAAAATATTGATATAAATCAAGAAAAACATTAACAATAATTTGCGTAAGTGAACTATCTGGCAAGATTTCATTAGGATAAATTTGCTGCTCCAAAGCTTTGATCTTTGTGAAAAAACTATCAATAGAATCTCCTTCATTCATATGTTCACTTTCCAACTGTTTTCAAAGGTAAGCAATATGAGCCTCATTTCTTGCATGGTATAAAGTTGTAAGTGTATCCTAAGCATTCTTTGTCATCTTGTAAGGGAAAATGTGAGGGATAATGACACGTTTGCCACACAAAGCTATCAATGCATGTGATTGAGCATTTTTTCCCTTCCAACAAAGTTACTCTACAGTAGATGTACAAGAATTGCAACTTAACCAAGGTGACTAAAGATTATCATCTTCAATGCCATCTACATCACCTTCAATAAATGTATTTGAAGGTGTAGCAGGCCATTTTTCAACATCTTA
This sequence comes from Ceratopteris richardii, assembly GCA_020310875.1. Classification (NCBI taxonomy): domain Eukaryota; kingdom Viridiplantae; phylum Streptophyta; class Polypodiopsida; order Polypodiales; family Pteridaceae; genus Ceratopteris; species Ceratopteris richardii. The sequence continues at coordinate 108,051,118 of CM035428.1, read as the reverse complement.
CACAATATTCCATAGTCCTTTTGCTATCAATACATGATATATCATGTATGCCCATAGAGGGTAATTAGTAACATCCCACTTATCCTCAACAACCAATATACATGATACATCATTGTTTTCAGCGATGGCTAATGACTAAATACCTTGATGTGGAAAATTTTGATGTGGAAAATTGTTTGTATCTCAAAAAGTTGAACAAAAACACCTTATCGATATCTACTAAGCTTGTAGCACATTTTGAAGCGCTTGTACTAGCAAATCAAAACTTATATATACGTTTGGCACAACAGGATGAAATTATTTGATTGTGTATTCAGATGCCCAAACGATCTCACTCTTAATCGCCCAGAGTATGCTCACCAATTTTTAAGCTATTCTGAGATTGTGACTAGAGGGGTGGAGGGGTATCGTTACAGGCATATATAGAATCCAAGGGGAAAAAACCTCCTAAAGAGGGCAAAAAATGTTCCCATAGTCGTAGGTCTATTCACACACATCACTACCAAAATATATCAACAATTTTGGGGTCTTTATCAGCTATACGACTAGTTATATGGTATTCCATTTGGTTTAATATTGTATTGTTTATTAAGTTTTGCCTCAATGTGGCATATCCTTTTTTTGCAACTATTGAATTGCGAATTCGCTTAAGAGAACCCTTATGGCTATCCATTGGTATCAAAGTAAGTTGGTCCAATCGCGTAATTCTCAAAAATCAAAGCAAAGTTTTCATGTCGACTCTTTAGAGTATTGTTTGATCACAATGAGTCGTGTCATTTAATGCTGTTTCATTAGCTTGTGATGTGTACTCTATTGTTTGCAATGATCATGAAAAGGGTTACTCTGTCGACTCAAATCTTTGCATGCAATCCTGTCATGCAAAGCTTCTCCATTTTCTAAATTTTCAACATATAATTTCATAATGGTAATATTTTTGCTTCTTAGTTTGTTTTCATATTTTGTGTCAAGCCAAAGTTTTGCTTGTGGTTATCTACTATTTTTTGTCCATCCATTGTGGTATTAGAGTATGTTGGTCTATTCACATATCGTAAAAAGTGACCAAATGCAAACAAACTCTTTAGACTGTTGTTTGATATTGATAAGTAGAACGGAGTAACTTCATTTGTTGTTGGTTCATTTGCTTGTACTAGCTTGGTTGTCTTTAACGCTTACACTATTGTTTAAAATCATCTTCTAAAGAGGTACTCAACGAGTTGATCATTGCATTCTTATTATGCAAAGCTTCCCAACTCCTTGAAAATTTAATGTCTGATTTCTTGATGCAACATTTTTTATTTTCAGTATGGTTTTATTTGGAGGAAAGTTAAAGTCTTGCTTCACAAAATTTACTGAGATTTCTATTTGATGGAGTTTGGGAATTCGGAATGCACCAAAACAACACGAGGAAGAAGCAACCGCTAGGAGTACAACAAAAAATGTATGACAAAGTATAGAATGTATAAAAACAAGTACATGCAGTATTATAAAGTAAAGGATATGACCTGAGTGTCCGATCGATTCAGATAGAACTGAAATTGGATATCATTTAGTGTGAGATCTTGAGACTATACTTAAGTATATATGCTGAAACAACTAACCCACTTAGCTTGGTTGTTAGGTCTGAAGGTTAGGAAGGAGGTCGACTTGGGTTCAATCCCCACAAGGAGCATAGGAAGAGTTTTACCCAAATAGCTCTAGAGCCTTCTAAATTGTGTTAGTAAGATTTAACTTGTGTCCAAAGAGACATAGCTCGAGGGGCGAGTACACCTACCATTCATGGAATCTAGTGGAAGGTACTAAAGAAGTGGTGGAGATCGCACATGCACCTATGGAATCTAGTTATATTTGTGGTCCTTATTGATTCAAGTAGTTATATATAGAAGCATAATGTTGGGAGGAGATTCATCTCTCTAGCACGTGGTGGTTCGATTAGTCTAGTTTATTGAATTGGTATTAGAGCTCTCTGCAAGCTTTCATGGAGACCTTGGTGACCTCATCACCTTCTTCACAAACTTTCATGGAGAGGTTGATGGTTCTTCTTCTTCCTGAATTTTATCTTAACTTTTTCTTACTCAAGCCATGAATCCTCATTTCTTCACTTATACCCAATGATCAATGGCTTGCATCACTGTTCATTCACGTACCTCCTTTCGATGTGAGCTATTGCAAAAAGTGAAAGAAATTTTATATCGTGTAATTTTTGGAATTTGAAATCGCATCCTTTCATTAGGGAGGTGACAAGCTAACCAAGAAGCCACCTCTTATACGTGTGTTATGATGTTTCTCATCTCTCTTTGTCTCTCTTATATATGTGTGCATCGCCTCCTTTCAATGTGAGCTATTGCAAAAAGTGAAAGAAATTTTATATCGTGTAATTTTTGGGATTTGAAATCACATCCTTTTGTTAGGGAGGTGACAAGCTAACCAAGAAGCCACCTCTTATACATGTGTTATGATGTTTCTCATCTCTCTTTGTCATTGTTGTCCCTTTGTAGTCCTGCAAAATATTGCTTGTATTATGGCTGCTTGAGATGCCTCAACCTGTCCATGCCTACATGTACAAACCACACGCTACTCGAACTGCCCATTTGTGGGAGAAGGATGAGCAAATTTCATGGTTCCTCCCTCTTACATGGAAATGATGGAATGTGAAGAGCTCCTTTATATCGGCACCATACTGCATAGCATATCCATATGCAGGATTATTGAAGCATTATTCACCTTCCGCTTGAATTCACGTCACATGGTTGTTGGAGTTAGATGTTTGTGGAAGCACACGAACAACACAATGAAGAAGAAGAATCTTGGAGCACAACACACAATACTGAATGTATTACTAGTAGAATGTACAAAGATAAGTATCACATTAAGGCAATAGGCGTATATACAAGTAGGGGGAAAAAACCTCCTAAAGAGGGAAAAAAGTGCCCCTGACGATCCTACAGTGTTCACACACATCACTACTTAAAATATCAACAATGGTCTCTATTTAAGCTTCAAAGAGGAGTCGTCCAAGCCCATTTTTTGCTCCTCTACGAGCCCATGAGCAATAAAAGCTCTTTTGCTTTGTGAGGAGAGAAAGGGGGAGACTTATTGCATCTTCAACAACGTGCAAAGGAGCAAGGGTAGATGCAAAGGAAGCTCCAAGGGGAAAGTAAAGGACATGAAGCAAGGAGATTTAAGCTAATGAGTATGAATAATGACTCTTCTCGAGGACCAATAGATGGATGTAGAAATGATCTCGAGATGAGTAGTTTCCAAGTTGATCTGTTCATTTCAATACTTGTTTTGCTCTTTGTTTTCATATAAGTTGCATAGAATCATCATTGAAGCATGGTGTATGATTTCAAAATTGATAATTTTCATATGAAGTTCAAAAAATTAGTGAAAGCTACATGGGCAAGCATAGATGTATTGGAAAACACATCGACCACTAAAGGCAATCGCATGCATTTAAAAGCTACCTTCTACTTCATGCATAAAAAATGAAAGAATGCTTGTGCATTTTTTCTTTTTAAAAGAATGATTCATTGCATAAATTAAATATGAAGGATTACTTTTACACACACTCCAAGGTTTTTGTTGAGCTAGTCAAAAGTCAAAGTGGTTGATTATGGAGCTAGTAAAAAGTCAAAATGGTGACTTTGCAAGTGATGCACAAGTGGTGCGAAAGTGCAAAGTGGTGCATAGATGGTGCACAAGTGGCCAAGAACAAGGGTGCATAGGTAGTGCATAAACAATTTGTTCAAAATGGTTTTGTAAGAAAAGTTGAATGTAGGTTGCAAAATGGTCTTTTTGAAAGGTTTTTTAAGTATTTTCGAAGGTTTAGGTGAACCCTTTACTCATGCACAACTTTTGAAGAAATGAAGGTAAAAAATGAAAACGATATGAAGAGAAAGCGGTATGCAAGAGTTTATGACTGGTCTCCCCATTTAAAACTTTGTTTCTCCTAAAGTCACTATAGGAAAAAATAGGGAGTCCTTGGCCTTACACAAAGTGATTCTTGGGATATCAAAGGAGCATCAAGATAGACTAGTAGTTGAAGCAACATACGTTAAAAGAATCAACACACAACCAAAGGGGTAGCATTTCTTGGACTAAGGATTTAGAATAAAGAGCAAGAGTGAGCATAGACTTGAACAAGGAGTATGTAGAGAGCAACTAAGAGAGCACCTAAGGTGGAACAAGTACCATCAAGGAAGTGCTACACGTCGATCCTTCCTTCAACCTTATTGGAAGCTTGAGTGCAAGGTGTGCACAAGGGCAAGCTATCGGACAAGGTGGAGAATTGACATAGAGGAGGTTGAAAACACAAGAAATTATGGTATTTTGTATATTTGTGTGCTCTTTGTCTTATGCGCTATGCACAAAGAACAATTTTGTCTCATTCTAGAAAAGGTATTGTATTTCTTATTGCTAATTAAGACACAAAGTCTTCTTCTGTATTTGTATCTCTTCCTCTTCTCCGTTCTTCTCCTACAAACACCTTTCAACTAAAGAATCCCCAAACAAAATTTGGCACACTCAATGGGACAAGGTAGCTTGAGCATAGGAGAACCAATATTACCAAGAAAAGAAGAAGTGCAAAGGTGTTGATAGCATTGAAGAGGTAATCTTTCTTTTCCTTGGAATTACCTTAGCCTAAGGAATAGGATGCATGGCTCATGATCGCAACCTGGTCACAAACTTTAAGAGTCGCTTGCAAAATAACAAGAAGGAAAGTCATTCGTAGGTTAGTTGGTCCTCTTTCATCAACATCATCAATAGGAAGTATGGCAACTTAAGTAGATCTAGAAACTCTACGTTCATAATTCAATATCAAATTTCTCTCATTTAGAGGATTAACACATGAAGATCCTCACGAGCATGTAAGAAGATTTTTAGCCTTATGTAAAATGAGAAGGTTAATGGGAAGAGAAGGTGCATCTCTGATCCTATTCCCGACAACATTGGATGTCTAACAGACAAATGGTTTAGTCAATTTCCAAAAAACCATTTTACTACTTAGGACTTAATGAAGGAGGCCTTCAAGGCACAATTTCAACAAGGAAATGTGCCAGAAAATATCATTGAAGAACTAGAGACCCTACGACTAGGTATAGGGGAGATATTTTTTGAATTTGTACAAGGGAAAAAGCGCTTATGGCTAAATTACTAGACCCTCCCCATGATTTTTTTTGTCAAGAAGTGGTTGGATAAATGACTTCCAATATCCACATAGTGTAAGATTAAAGAGTTAGTGCTTCCCACAACAACAATTGAAGAATTAATTTCTACGACAACAAGGTTACAGTAGATCAGACATCAATATGGAATTGGATCTTCTAGTCTACCATACCCTGTGGAGCCTAAAGACCTAGTAACACAGTTGAGGAGAGAGCTTGAAATCTTAAAAAGAATCAAGCCTCACAAAGAAGAAGAAGAAGAAGAAAAAAGTGTGATAACTCAAATAAGGCATGAGATTGAAAAATTGAAGCTACGAAATGAAGGGGAAGCTCAAGGAGAGGAATTTGCACAATGCATAAAAGCTGGCCATGAAGCGCACGAGTGTCATTCAAGAGGAATGACCACACAAGCATGCTTAGGACAAGAACTCATCCAACCATCCATGAATATAATGGCAACTACACCAACTCAAGGTAACACCTATAATCCATGTCCTCGGGGTAATTTTGGAAATGGGCCTAGAAGCCAATCATTTGCTTTAGGTGTGGAGAATATGGACATTATCAAAGCAAATGCCCTTTGCCAAAAAATTCCCCTCATAAAAATTGCCTAGAAGCTGGAGATCACTACACCATTTCTTGCCCAAAGAACAAGGCATCCACATCAAGGCCTCACATTCAGATCATCTCAGTAAGGAAAAGGTGGAAAAGGACACGTACATTTCATCACCATCTGCTAGAGTAGTACATTTAGAAGAAATAGACTCTTTTGTTATGCAGACAAGAAGCAATGGGAAAGTTCAAGTAGAAACATTTCAAGAGTCAAGAGCAAATGGACTGAACAAGGACAAGGGAACACATGAGGAGAGATCCATGTCAAGTAAAGAGACACAACGAAAAGAGGATCTTACAAGCACAAGTGATATCATTAGACATGCATTCAACATGGCCCAGAAGGAGTTTGAAAAATCATACATATTCCATGCTCCTATAGAATCTGAAGCTTCTTGCTTATTCAAATCATTAAAAAGGAGGTTAGTATTTTCTTATCTAATAAATATGGATGCAAAATTTAGATCAAAAGTTTTGCAGATAATTGATGAAGCATCCACATCCACTCTAATGGCAAAGGGTGCTGCTATGAGTGAGCATAAAGTTATAGAGGAAGCCTCCCTTACAGATTATAAGAGCCCACGATTCATAATAGGTATTAGAGGATATCAATTACAAGGAGTTATTCTAAATAGTGGCTCCAACATTAACTTAATGCCTAAACACACCATGGAAAAGGTTGGACGCCAACCTTCAAGACCAACTAACTTCACTATTACATTGGCTGATCAAAGTAAAGTGAGACCAATGGGAGTGGTCACTCAAGTTCTTGTGGAGGTTCAAGATAACGCTTTTACTTTGGACTTTGTTGTATTAAGGTTACCATAGGTAGATGGAGGATTTCCTCTGTTGATTGGGAGACTTTGGCTAAGGCATGCCAGTGTTATACACGATTGGGACAAAGATACTATGTGGGTCTAACATGGATGAGGTGGTCTACCTAGAGATCCAAAAAATAGAAGATATCGAGATTATCATTCTAGTGGAACATTCAGAGTGGCTATCTCCCATGGTCATAGTACCCAATAAGAATACAAAAAACATTTGCATGTGTGGATTTTAGAGCATTGAATAAGGTAACGATTCTAGATGGATTTCCTATGCTTTTTATAGAGAAGGTTATGGAGGAAGTGTTTGGACATACATTGTACAACTTCATGGATGGATTCAGTGCATATAATCAAATATGCATCCACACTAAGGATAGGGAGAAGACAACCTTCATCACTCCTTGTGGCACATATGTTTATGTCAAGATGCCTTTTGGACTCATAAATGCCCCAATCACCTTCAATAGGATTGTGAACCTTATTTTTGGGCCCTTACTTTTAAAGGCCTTGAAAATTTTCATGGATGATTTTTCATCCTTCTTAGGTACTTGTACCAATACTTTTATGGATTGCTTAAATGATCATCTACTTCAATTCTAAGAAATTTTCAATAGATACAGAGAGACAAAATTGAAATTGAATCATAATAAATGTCACTTCCTAGTAACAGAAGGCACTCTCCTAGGACATGTAGTATCTGCTAAAGGTATTGCCATTGATCCAAATAAAATTATAGCCATATTGAAGTTACCCAAGCCCAAATCACCAAAAGAAATTCAAAGTTTTTGGATCACACTGGTTACCATAGAAGGTTTATTAAAATGTATGCAGATATAGCAAGGCCTCTGGCTAGGCTCATAGGCAAGGAAGTCCCATTCAAGTGGGATGAAGAGGAGGAGATGCCTTATCAGACATTGAGATCAAAGCTAGTGGTTGCACCGATTCCTATTATACCAAATTGGTCCAAAGTCTTCCATGTCCATGTAGATGCTGCATATGTAGTGGGAGCATTCCTCACTCAACAAGTGGAGAGTACAAGCTAGATAGAACCATCCCGTATGTTAATCGAGTTTTGAATAGAGCAAAAAAAAATTACAGTACATTAGAAAGGGAGGCCTTAGCAATGCTATTCATTGTCCAAAGCTTTTGCCATTACCTACTAGGGATAAAATTAATTATAATTACGGATCATCAACCACTCAGGTATCTGTTAAACAAGCCATAGACAATAGGAAGTGTATGGAGGTGGTTATTTTATTTCAAGAATTTGATTTTGCAATCGTACATACACCAGACAAAGAAAATGTTATGGCTGATCATCTGTCCAAAAGTAGCCTAACGGACCAAAGAATTGGAGTGGAAGACAAATTTCTAGATGTCGAGTTATTCTTTGTTAAATAACAAGGGTGGTATGATGACATTAAAGATTATTACAAGATTGGAATGTATCCAATTAAAGCCAATGTTGTGCAGAGGAAGAGGCTTCTAATCAAAAGCTAAAGGAAAATTATATAGATATGGTAAGGATAATCATCTACGGAAGTGCATGGAAGAAGAGGAGGCTAAGCACATTCTTAATAATGCACATGAGGAAAAAGTGATGGCCACCTCCTTGGCCATATCATGAGTCATAGAATTCTTGATGTTGGCTTATGGTGGCCTACATTATACAAAGATGCAGATGGTAGGGCTCAGGCATGTGATGTTTGTCAAAGGTGTGGTCTCAAGTCCACAAAACAGAGACCCAATCCTTTGGTTGTCTCCATAGCATGGCAACCATTTGAGAAATGGGGGTTGGATTTTATTAGGGCCCATCTATCCTGCATCCTTTTTGGTTGCAATTGACTATGCAACTAAGGGGGCACAGATTATTGCTTCTCTTGATTGCACAACCCAAAAAATTGTAGTTTTTTAATACAGTAATATAATTTGTAGATTTGCTTGTCCACTTGAAATTCACACAGATCAAGGGACACACTTTGTGAACAAAGTTTCGTATGATATTTTGAACAAATACAAGGTTCTACAATGTGCTTCATGTGCATACTACCCTAAGGTGAGTGTACAAGCAAAATCCATTAACAAGGTATTGATTGCTCTGCTGAGGAAGGAATGTATATTGCAGCCCACTACATGGGGTATTGTTTATCTAAGTACTCTATGGGCCTACAAGTTGGCATGCAAAGAAGCAACAAGATACTCCCCCTTTGAGTTGGTATATGGATTAATCCCTATAGAGACCTTTGTATTTTTACATGGCTCATCTAGAACAAAATCTGTGCAAGAAAGGAAAGATCACGAGGTCTCTGCTAGGCTTACTGAACTAAACAAAGTGCAAGAACTTTTCCGACAAACAACAAATCAACTTGAGGAGACTCAAATGAAAAGAAGGCGGCTCATGATAGAAATTTATGGACTAATAAATTACAGAAGGATATTTTTGTCCTTTTACATAAAGCTCAGTTAGAAGCACATTTACATGGCAAATGACTTCCTTATTGGGAAGGTCCTTACAAGATTAAAACATTAATTCAATGGGATGCAGTGGAGTTAGAGAATCTTAATGGAGAAGTGCTACCACTAGTCAACATATCTAGGCTCAAGGCCTATTACCAACAATAAATCTGAGTTTTGTGGATCACTTGGAACTGCAAAATATATATCCAGTTTGTACATAGTTCTTCTCATTCCATTTCTTTTGCTTGGTTTTCTTATTTCCTCACTTGTCAAGGTTTTCCTTTAAGTTTTTTACGCAATTTAGAGGCCATTTCATAGCCAAATCACAACCACCTTGTTGAAATTTTTTAGGAGTTTTTTTAATGGCATTTTTAGAATATTTTAGGATTATTTTTTTGGAATAAATTTTCTTGTTTTTTTTAATGATCTTTTCCTTGTTGAAATAAAAGAAAAAAAGGAAGCTCTTTGACTTTTTGATTGTGGCAAGTTGTCAAGATTAAGTAAGATTTTTTGAGGTTTTTTTTGAGGATTTAACTTTATTTTTTCTTTTGTTTTGGATATATTTTCACAAAAAAGGGCACCCCCTTGCCTTTTGATTTATTAAAAAAAAATTCTCTCTAGTCTCTCCCTCTCTACTCTTCATCTCTAATTCTCTTAGTTGTCCCTACCTTCTCTTACCTTCTCACCTTTTCTGTCTTTCTTTCCCCCTCATCCTGTGTCTGCCCCTCCCTCCCCTCCCCCCTATATAAAAATTCTACAATGCACCTCCCATTCTACGTTGGAGGTAACTTCCATTTGAGGTAACTCCCCCTTACCCCCACCCTCGCCTTCCCCCTCTCCCCCCTCTCCCCTCCCCTCCCCCCTACTTTAACCCCCTCCCCCCCTTTCCTCCCTTCCTCTCCCCCCTCCTCCCCACCAACCATAGGATAATTTTATCCTAATGATTGACTCCCCCACTCTCTCCATTAAAAAAAAAACAAACATTTAAGCATTGTGTTCCATTAGTGTTTTGACCTTTGTGAATGTTTGATTTCCATGTTTTTTGAGTCGATTTCATGTTTTTCAAACCTTGTGAACCATATTTGTGAGCTAGTTTGAACATTATCTAAGTTCTTGGTGGGTTTTGAGGGGTTGTATGACTGATTCCTCTATGTTTGGCTGTTCATATGCAAGTGTGCATTCATTTTTAGGAACCTTCTTCTCTTCCATTCCTATTTTGGGCCAACCACTTTGTGAAGTTTTTGTGTTGTTTTATGAGTTGATGAGTGGTTGGTGGTCGTTTTATTTTTCAGCATTGCTATGAGTATTCCTTGCTTACGAGTTTCTACCATGGCTTCATCCACACCTCCTCGAGCTTCATCCTTTATCACGGAGGAGTATTCATAACTGTCTCCTTCAGCTTTGGAGATCGCCTCACCCGCTTCATAGGTACATGCATTCACTCCCAAGGTTCCTCATCCCGCCCCCAACCCGCTATCACCCCTAGTGGCCATTTCCCATGCCCCCCATCCTGTACCTCCATCCTTCCATCACCCTCCATGCCACCTCCGCATTCTTGTGTCCATCGCTCTTGAGCTCATTTTTTTATAGCCCCAATGCACCTTCACTCGGATTCCCTACCCCTACTCTTGGTCTCGCATATTCTGGTGGGTCCATTGGACACCCTCCCCTTGGCTCAAACAGTCACCAAATTTTTGTAGCCCCCACCCACCTTTGACATTCATAGTTGATTATAGGGATCCATTGTCTCCTCTAGCCCTCTGACTTCATCTAGCCCTCTCGCCCCTTGACCTTATGGATCTTTTTTCCAAGGATAGCCTTTGACATGCTGGTCTTTGGCGACTAGCATCCATCCTTTGATTGGTGCCCGAAGGCACTGATGTCCACACTACACTTAGCTCATTTCCCCATAATTTTTCCATCTAGCTCACTCATGACACCTATCATTGCCATGGGTATTCGCTCTTCTGAGGTTACCTATAGAGCCCCTCCCTTCCTTTATTCAAGTGTGTCATGCGAAACAACCATAGCCTATTGTCAGCAAACATTTGGTGCTAATGCGGTTCTCTCACCTCGTCTGTTGGCCATTTTCCACTCTTTTATCTTCCACTTTCTTTTTCACAGCCCATCATCTACCCAACCATTGTACGACATCTGCATCGTCGACCCCTTGTATTGCTTCATCCCTATGCCTCATTGATGTTAGGCTCCTTCACCCTTCGATCCCATCGTTCCTTAGTAGCCACAACCAGATGTATCCGTTCTTTCTTTGTTTACTCTGCTCCCATTCTAGTGTGGCTCTATCATTTACCAAGTCAACAACTCCATCCACTTTATCCATACCTTAGAGCAGAGCCTTTCCATCATCCTCCATCATCATCATCCCCTTCCTTGTGACTAAGCCATCCTTGTAGGCCTAAACTCCAGCCTATTTCCCCCTCCACCACCCATAGTGTGACACCCATCATCACCACCACTCCAGCCCCCCTCATTGCATCCGTGCCCACCTTTTTGACCTTTTTTGGATTTAACCTTGCCTCCTCATCGACCTTTGCACTGTCTCCCCAACATCCCCCTCCCACACCAGCTCATGATTAGTAGATAGCCTTCCCACCGATCTCCATTGAATCTGCTTCCACTTCCCATCCTCACCATTCCCCACCTCCACATTCACCCCCATGTTCCCCTTCTCATCCATCACCCCCTCCACCGCCCCCCACCACTATCCACCATGCACCCGGCCTCCCTTCAAATGATAACCCCTTCCTCGGCCTGCTTCATGATGGGACCATCATTGCACTAGATGGAGCAGACACCGCATGTCACTCCCTCGATTCAATCTTCATAATACTTGCCCTCCACCAGTAATACGCTTCCATGATCGATCACATCCAATCATTAATTGCCTCCTAGTGGTAGCCAGATTATTTCTCCTTGCATGTGGTACAGCAACATCAGGTTCGCTATCATGATGAGGCTGATTCTGTAAATCAAGCCTTTTTGGAACTTTGTCAACGCTCTTCACTAGGACTCTATGATAGCCTAGCTTGTGTCTAGTTTGACATGAGAGGGACCATCTTCATCACTCTATGAGTGGGATTGCAGTTATGGTTGAGCAGGCATCTATTATCCCTCCATCATCCTCCAATCACGCTCCCCTAATTGTCAAAGATGCTCCTCCGGATGCCCCCTCCACATCCCTTGCTTCTCATCATCTGTGCCCACAACTTTACGATGTTGGCATTTATGCTTGCTTTAGTTAGGCATTTCTTTTGTTGGTTGTACTTTCCATTATTGTAGTTGGAATTTTCTTGTTTATTGCTTTGGGCATCATGTTTCCATTCTTTATATGGAGTATTATTGGATATATGGATATTTTTGTTGCGTTCATAAATTCTTTGACAATTTTCTTTTGTCGGTATGTTTTTTTTCTGTATCTTTCTATAATCACCTTTCCCCCTTCCCTCTCACCCTCTCCCTTCCCTCCATTGAACACCACTTACTTCCCTACAATTCCCTTCCCCCCCACTCCCCTCTTTACACCTCCTCCCCACCTCCCCTATTTCTCACCCCCTTTCCCCCTCTTCATCATCCCATCAAAGGTTCTTCCATCATTATGATTGTAAGAAAGGCATCTCTGGTTTTACAAGAAATTGGCATATTATTTTATGGATCCTCAATGGATATTCATTTTCCTCTCCAGATCAGAGAGTCCATTAGGTGTTGGGCAACTGTTGAGCTCATCAAAGGTCAAAGTGGTCAATTATGGAGACGGTAAAAAATCAAAGTGGTGACTTTGTAAGTGATACACAGGTGGTGCAAAAGTGCAAAGTGGTGCATAGGTGGTGTGCAAGTGGCCAAGAACAAGGGTGCATAGGTAGTGTACAAATGGTTTGTTCAAAATAGTTTTGCAAGAAAAGTTGAATGTAGGTTTCATGATGGACTTTTTGAAAGATTTTCAAGGTTTTTAAGTGTTTAGGAAGGTTCAAGTGAACCCTTGCTCATGCATACATTTTGAAGAAATGAAGGTCAAATGTGGAAAAGATATGCAGTATGCAAGAGTTTATGAGTGGTCCCCCATTTAAATTTTTGTTTCTCCTAAAGTCATTATAGGACAAAATAGAGAGTCATTGGACTTACACATAAAGTGATTCTTGGGACATCAAATGGGCACCAAGATACTTAAACAGTTGAAGCGACGTACATAAAAAGAATTGACACACAACCAAATGGGTAGCATTTCTTGGACTAAGGAGTTAGATTAAAGAGAAAGAGTGAGCAAGAGACTTGAACAGGGAGTACGCAGAGAGCAACTAAGAGAGCACCTAAAGTGGAACAAGTACCATCAAGGAAGTGTTGCGCATCGACAACAGAGAGTGATCCTTCCTTCAAGCTTATTGGAAGGATGAGTGCAAGGTGTGCACAAGGGCAAGCTACCAGACAAAGTGGAGGATTGACACAGAAGAGGTTGATTGCACAATAAATTGTGGTATTTCGTATACTTGTGTGTTTTTTTTGTCTTATGTGCTACACACAAAGAATAATTTTGTCTCATTATAGACAAGGATATTTTATTTCTTATTGTTAATCAAGACATAGAGGCTTCTGGTGTATTTGTGTCTTTTCTTCCTCTCCATTCTTTTCACTCAAAACCCTTTCAATTAAAGAATCCCCCAATAGTTCTCTTCCATTAGGCAAAGGTTTTAGCTACACAAAAGCATATGCATAATCTTGTTGAATCATAAAGGGAAACACGAGTAGTTTTTTTGTGCACAACCTAGATGCATGAAGTGCACGTATGCAAACACATGCAAAGCATGCAAACACATTCATTGACATGAGTTACAACCATTATATTTTCTTCTTTTCATACACTATGCATACATTTAAGTAAAAGGATTATGCATACAATAATACATGCATGATATTACAAATACAATTCAGAAGCATCCCTGGCCAATTCATTGTTTTTACTAGGTGCTAATTAGGCACTAACATGTGAAATGGGTGGATACAATATACTTATCCATTTCTCGGTATCATTAGTACGTGTATCTAGTAAATGGGGTGTGATTCTTATCCTTGTCAAGAATTTGAGTAGAGGAGAATCTACTAGTTGATCCCTACCCACATAATTCAAAACACCATCTAGCTTTGTACTTGATAAGCTAATATGAGTGCAAAGTAAGCAATGAATAATAAGGGTGTATCAAAAAACCTCCCTAGCCAATTTACTATTTTTATTAGGTGCTAATTAGGCACTAACATGTGAAATGGATGGATACAATATACTAGCTCATTTCTCTTCATCACTAGTGCATGGATCTAGTAAGTAGGATGATCTCTATGAAGACTTTGAGAAATCTTGTTTTGAATGAATTTGATTTGGAAGTCAAACTAGAAATATTATTGACCCAAACATCTAACTGAGATCTTTGTACTATGCTGATGTCCAACTAATATTTACTTGATTTTTCACCCAACTAGAGGACCTTTTTGTCTTATTGGGCTTGAAAATCCTATGTAGAATGTAGGAGAAAGTGTGCCAGGTACTTTTGGTCAACCTCACTTTAACTTTACCAAGTCAAATCCAAAATTAAATTTATCTAATTCAAGATAATTTTTCTCAAAGACTTCAGCTTGAAGTTCTTGGGAATGGTCAATCTTATGAGCAATTCCCAACTTTTCTTTCCAAGAGTTTACTAAACTTTATGAAATTCATTGAAATTATGTTACTTAACATGAAGCAAACTCAAATGAATAAGGCAAATTAGACTTAGCATAATTTGATGATTGAATGGGTTCTTGTAGATATATTTATTTGTGATGTTTGATTTAGTTATCTTTTCCCAATCGACTATCCTTGATCTTTCTTGAAAAGAATCAAATACTCTATCTGAATGGGACTTTGAACTTTAACTTGATTCAAAATTTTGACTTGGTGATGCTTTATAAAATTCACTTCTAATATGAATATGAGAGCAAAACTCACATTCATTACTTTATCCTTTCATCTAGTGGTTTACATACATTGACTCAATGCACTTTCCCAAGAAAAGGATATACTGATTAACATTTTGTATGAATCATGAGTTATATTTCTTTCTAGATATCAAATAAAAGTTCTCAAGTGAAGTTAGCATTCCACTATCCCACACCAGTGGATATTTTCTCGAATCCACAAAAATACATCTTGTTGTTGGCTTTCTTTTTGTGTCTTTTGAATGATCTCATGATCATTTCTAATGATCCTTTCTTGAATCCTTGTTGGCACCAATTTGGAGAGCTAAGAGTAAGGTGTTGTATTCTTGTTTTACGCTTACTAGTCCTTGCACATAATTTTTTAAGCCCAAATTCTAGGGTGCATAGACCCGTTTACCTCTTTATGTCTTGATTTTGGGAAAAAAATGATTCCAAAATGCCATCCTACTTAGGTTATTATGTTTTAAAAGGTAAATCTCATGAGTAATTCATGAGCTTTATTTTTTTACTTGGGAAAAATTTATAGGATTTCTATTTGCAATGCCTTGGACAAGATTTTCTAAGTGTGTTCATATCCTGTTTGATTAAGAGACTAACAAAGAATTATACTTTATCATAAGATCTCTTTGACTGTCTAAATCTTATCGGCTTACCCTAGGGATATTTAGAGATCTTTCCCTCAACTTAAGGCTAAGAATTTCGTAATTCTTTTTAGATTCCAAAGCTTTGAATCTCTTAAAGTTTGATACATCATTGGGTTATATCAATCATTTGACTTGAAGTAATAATACCAATGGTCTAGGACTTCTTGGGAACTACTTGTTGTCTAACTAGCTTGAAGAATTTATTTCTCACTACTATGGGGAGTTTTATTCTTCAAGTACTTGAGATTAATCACAAGGAATCAAAAATGTGAGCAAAGGATTCATCTTGGAATCTTTGTATATTCTTCTATATTCATTTAGAGTATGAGGTGAATCCCATCATAGAGATGAAAACATTTTCTTCAAAGTTAGAACATGAGGCTTAGGGGTATGTGTACAATAACTATATATAGATTTATTTTTGAGGAAAAAAATCTTTCCCAAGGGAGAAGGATATTACAAAATAAATTCTATGATCTAAGTGTCCGACTAGTTCAAACAGATCTAAAATTGGAAATCCCTTGGTCAGATGTATGTATGGCCAAAGAGCTTGAGAGTAGACTTAAGCATAAATTCATGTGCTCTATAAAACCTGGGAAAGAAACCTCCTAAAGATTGAAAAATATCCCATGACAGTCTTAAGTGTGTTCACATACATCACTATCAAAATAGACTAACAAATAACTCTAGTGATGAGGTGAACAAGGGGCGGACATTCATGTATAAGAAGGTGTCAACCAATGTGGACTAAGGTCAATACACAAAAGAGAGTAAGCCCTAAGCTTTGCTAAAAGCTTCAAATTTTTCACAAGTCAAAGACTATGTAAAAAGGTCTCAAATATTATCTTATGTTAGCACATAATTGATCTCTTTAGTAGAGTCTTTATTTGACATTATGATAGCTCACCTCAATGTTCTTAGTGCAAGCATGGAACACTTGTAATCTCACAATTGCCAATGTGCTTTGTTTGTCACTAAATGTAGTGGGAAAAGTTTGACCAACACTCAAGCTATCCATAAGGCATTTTCTTAGCCACACATACTTAAAAATATTTATGTAAGATTTTGTATACTCAACCTCACAACTAGAAGTGATCAGAGTAGGCTTCTTCTTGCTCAAACAAGATATGCATGATCCATCAAGCATGATGAGAAAATCACTTATGGACACGAGTGTCATGACATTCAACTCAATTTGAGTTAGAAACAACAAGCAAATCTAGTGCTAAATTTAGTGATGTTGATCCTCCTTTGGATAAAACAGCCCAAGTTGTTGAGTATTAGACAAGCAGCAAAAGGTATGCTTTATTTCTTGCCAATGCTTGACATGTGGGTGATGCATAAATTTTCTCATTCAAAACTTGCATAGGATGAGAATTTGCCTTACTAGGAGACACATTTGACTATCCTTCAATGAAAAGAGTCAATAAAGTATCATACACATCCTTTGAGCTTATTGATGTCTCCTTGATACATGAAAATAAACATTGCACAACATCCTCCACAAAAATTACATCATGACTAATTAGAATGCATCTTATATGTGGGTCATATAGATAATAAACTTTCCTCTTAGAATTTTATCCAACAAAATTACTTTTCAAAACTTTTTCATCTGATATTTTGTGTTGTTGTTCATGCACTAATGCATATGCTATATAATGTAAAACATGGAGACAAGATGACTTTTGACCATGCCGATTTTCATAAGGAGTTATAGGTTGTGATGCTTTTGTAAGACACTTCTTAAGTACATATGCAATACACATCATGGTATCAAGCCAAAAGATGAATTAAAGCTTTACTTTTGACCATACACATTCTCATTTCCATGAGAGACCTATTTTCTCTCTACGGAATGTCAATTCTTGGAGAGAGTTTTTCTCTATATTAATATTTTTATGTGGTCTACGACACTCTGGATTGGTGTTTTATCCCACATTAAGCCAGAAATGCATTGAATTTAGAAGACACATACTCCTCTTCCCCATTAGAAGGAAGGGTGCCCATTTTACTTGTTGATAGATTCTCAATAAGAATCAAATAATGCTTGAGGAACATGAAATACTTCGGATTTTGAGTTCAATTCATAGAAACATGTATTCCTAGAGAATTCATCAATAAAATTCTCAAAGAGAATATAATTACCAAAATATGGTGTTTCCCTAGGGCCATAAACATTACGCTTACAACTTAGAGCACCCTGGATCATTTGCGGTCACTTGTGGGTGGAGCATTGGGTATATCTTCAAAGTCAATGGGTCATAGCTACATTATGTAGTAAATCTCCATTCTTCATTTTTCACTAAGTGGGCATACCTAATCTTAGAAGGAAAAATGTCTCCAACAACCATTTCTTTCCTTTTTCTTCTTTGCCTCAACAAGTTTAGGACAATCCTTGATTTTATGATCATTTTCCTTAATAGTATTTGCAAAACTATTTTTTTAATTTATTTTCTTCTTGTCTTTGTCTTCCTTCTTTGATTGAGCATTATTTACAAATTTTTGTCTACTAGAGGAAGAAATTCTCTATCCTTGCCCTTCTAGCAATAAAGGGTTGTTCTATAATATACACAATGAATTTGTTTTTCTCTAACACATCAAACAAAAAATAATTCATCAAATGTTAAGGCTTTGGATTTCCATTCATCGTCAATCAAAGATGTTGCTCTAACACAATGGTAAGTACCACGTTAAGAAGCTCCACCTCCTTAATGTCAATCCACAAAAGAGATAGGAGTGATATGAAGATTGTGAACGCGAGATGTAGTGAGAGTGAAGGTGAGAAGCATAGAGATGCACACATACACATGTAAGAGACAAGCAAAACACAATGGAAGGTAGGAAAATAGACTCTATTGCTTAAGATCACTCTTACAACTCAAAATAGATCTGAGCTCTTCTCTACTCATACAAGCTAACCTCAAAAATGAGCTCTCTAGCTCTCTTTATAGTTTTTAGACTAGTTTTGACCGGTTTCACATCTAGTGATCGGCATGGTTAAAAAATAGGTTCTAGGTGCTATTTGAAGGTCTAAACGAAGTATAAAAATAACCAAAATTGATAGGCTCGCTCTACCTAAGCTCCTCAAGCTTGAGGACTCCTCGGCTTGCATGAAATGGAGCTAAAGGGTTATTTTCTATGTTACATATGGTACAAGAGTGATGAAAATCACTGTTGAGAGCTTGAAAAGTATTATAAAACATATTTCTTTTGAAATAATAATCCACTTGGCTCCCCACTAATTTGTTGTAATCCACCTTCACATGCTTTCGTGTCGTCTGTGCCTCTGGCTACTCCCAACACCCCCCTCCCTCTCGCTTCTATCGTCTTCGACAGAACCTTGTTGGGGGGTCTGTCGGATATAATTTTGTAGGAGGTCATGAACGAGGGTGTGCTCTGAAATGCGAATACCTCTTGCAAGATCTACTTCGAGTTTTTCCCAATCTATGGGTTGAGGTTCATCTAGTGGCGGGAGTCTGTAGTGTGTGGAGTACACCAGTTGTTCACAAGCAAATAATTGGAGTACGTGTGTGGGCCTACTTATGAACACCTCTGAATGGTACTCCCAAAAACTGGTAGTAAACATCTCTTCGAATGTCTCGAATCCTAGGGTGTTAACGCGTGGTGCCTTGATGCGATAGAAGATTTTAAAAGCAGTTAGCATCATGTCAAATACTTTGACAGTCATATGTGTAGCAACATCATCCATTTGGCGTAAATGGGGGAGCCAATGGCAAATAGTTGCCATCATATATCCTACAGTGGGCGGTCCGATAGGTGGAGTGAAATACGGATAATTTAGCCAGTCCTAGCACTGCTTGTTGTTCTGTATTTTGATTATGAAGGCCTTCCAGGAGCAACGTCTTGGTATCAGTCCCCAACATGGGTTATACTTTAAATGCAGGGGTGCCTTGACCCATATGCTCATCATTTCTGGATATTGCTGTAATAATTCATGGCGCCAAGTTGGTTGAAAGATTTCTCCACTTTGCGCTTCTGGTGGCAAGTCATCAGGCTCAAACTGAGTTGCATGTGAGGGTTTCTTGCATGTCTCCTTTTCGATCCCCAATTGGTATTATGCCATTAGCATGAAATACGGCTTATATTGAAGCCCATGGCCAGATATATACCTGTAAGGGGCCAAGTGAGCGAAGTAAGGGGATTGTAACATGTGTTCCTCTATCATAGCCATGGCGTGTAATTGAGCCTCCACGCGTGTTGAGTGGGTCTTCCCAAGTTCTTCTACGGTCTTCATCCATGTGGGGTAGGGAGTTCAAAGGTGGTCTGGCCTTCAGCCGTGACACGTCCACCTGGGATGGGTTGTGGTTCGTAGGCTTCTTCATACGTTTCCTCCACTG
The DNA here is from genome assembly GCA_020310875.1 of Ceratopteris richardii. NCBI lineage: Eukaryota > Viridiplantae > Streptophyta > Polypodiopsida > Polypodiales > Pteridaceae > Ceratopteris > Ceratopteris richardii. The sequence goes on along the minus strand of CM035428.1, from coordinate 108,031,067 downwards.
GGATAGACACAGTTTCTTCCTCTGTTGGGAGTTTTGGTGGGGAATCAAGCCTAGGGGGTTCAAAAAAGGTAGTAATTTGCACTTGAAGGGTAAGTACCTGAGCGCGTAAAGCATTTAGTTCCACTATGATCTATGGAGGTGTTGCCTCAGGAGCTGGTGGTACTTGTTGTACAGATGCTCGCAGTTGTAGCATGTTGTGGTCTTCCTTGAGCTTCTGATGTGCCTCATTCATGTTGTCCTAGAATTCTAGTAGTCTGACATGGTCTTCCAATAGTATCTTCATAGATTCAGAGGGGACGGCTTTAAAACGGCTAGGACTCAGAGGTTCGTTTGGTTGATCTAAAGCTGCTTCAAGGTTCTCTCTGTTTTGTTCCTGCAAGCATTTATTCTCTTCTTTGGCAGTTGTTAGGTGGCATCTTAGTAATCCCATGTTTCGAGTAAGTGTTGCATTTCAAATGGTTTGAGCCCTTAACAAATTGTCGATATCCGTAGTGGCTTCTTTTATCTTCTGTTCACTTTCCAATTCAAGTGTATGGTAGGCCTAGCGTAGCTCTTGATAGCGTGTGTTAAGGGAGGCATTCTCGATTGATAATGAGTTTAGTTGCACCTGTAACTATGTGGTTGTTTGTTGTAGCATCTGGTAGCTGGTGCCTAGAGATGCAAACTCGTCTCTAACTTGTGTCATACATGCGAACATTTGACGGACTGCGGTGTCGATTATGGGTGATAAAATTAACGGGGGAGTGAATGAAGATGTTGTGGGTGTCGTTGTTGATGCAAGGGGAAGGGGAAATAGGGATGGGAAAGTGGATGTAGTGGTGACTGTGGAGAAATGTAATGTGCCTAAATGTGGTGGTGAAATGAATGAGGTAAGTGGTGGTGCGGTGGGTGGTGATATGTCCATGTCACTGGACGTGGTGTCGAGTGTCTTGATTGTGATAGTCGGTGCGTGAGTGGGTGTCTATACAAGATTTACAAAGGTTGTCAAATATTTTATAGATGGGGTTTCTTGTATTGCTTGGTGGAGAGGGGGAATGCAGTGGGGGGGGGGGGAGGTGATGAAAGAACTTGGAGAAGCTTGTAGAAGGTAGAAAACTACGTTTCGAAGCGACGAAGTTTGGTCAAGCCAACTGGCACAAGACCAGCCCTTGAGCTTATGGAGACTCAAATAGACCTTATAGGCATGCGATAACTGCAAAGAAACACACTATGTACTTTGGGGCATCAAGGAGAATGAGTCGATACAAAACAGATAGGTTCGCGGGTCGAGTAGCTAAAAAAACTTACTATCTATGGAAGAGACAATGAACTTCAAATGCCCATAGCAACTAGCATGATTACAATTAGAAAAAATCCTTTTATGGGAGTGATACACATAGGGTTGAGTGTATGGAATGCACAAAAGAATAAGGAATAAGAAAAATATGCTATAGGAATGAATGCGATATTCACCAGTGGTACTTCCTATTTTTCAGGAATACGTAGAGATTGACCCCGAGACAGAAAAACTCAGATTTCTCCCAATCTACTAAACCAAATGCTATGAAAACTTATAGGCATAAGATAGACACAAATACCTTTCCAATGAGCCATCTTGCACTCAATTTTGGAGCTCTGGAGAGAGAGCAGCAGCCTCTGCAAGATTACTGTTGGTGAAGAAGATGATACAGAGAATTGAAGGAGCAAGACAATGATGGTCACAAGTGTATGTATATTGCTTCCATGTGATGTACAAGTGATTTCAAGTCTTTATATAGACTCTAGGAGTGTTCCACGACTTCTACAAGTGAAATTTGAATTCAAATGAAGGTGGGAATGGTTGTTGGAGGGAATCAATTCACTTTTCTACAATCTAGGAAAAGTGAAGATCTAGTTTGATCTACTTTTAGGTGATTGATTGCTTGATTGAATGCAACTTCAACCACCACAAATTCGTGGGATTTGTGCTCTATCTTTCTACCTTTACATGTGTAAAGCTCAAGGCTTTTACAACGGTAAATGAACCATCAAAAATCTCTCAAAAAATACAATAAATGAGCATAGGAAAAAGAACTCTCCAACGGATATTCTTTCGACACGATAGCCTTTGATGTAGATCAAATCCACCTCAAGCATAGTGTAAGCTTGATGTTCCAACAGCTCCCCCTCAAGCTAAAGTATGCTTGAGTCTTCATTCTCTGATAGGTTGAATACCTGCCATAGCTTCGAATCTACAAAGCTTTATTCCATCAAGTGACTTCGTCATCATATCTGCTACTTGCTTTTCAGTTGGAACAAAAGAAATGTCAATCTCCTTTGCCATGAGCTTCTCCCTGATGAAGTGGTAATGGACTTCTATGTGCTTGGTTATCGCATGGAAAATAGGATTTGCTGCTAGATGCATGGAACTTACATTATCTCCAAATATGTGAGATTTGGAACTCACAAGTCCCAAATCTGTATACAATGCTTTTAACCATATTGCCTCTTGAGTTGCTATGGTCAAGCCTCTGTACTATGCTTTAGTTGAGGATAAAGCAATTGTTGGTTGCTTCTTGGAACTCCATGACACTAGCTTCGAACCTGCAAATGTTAAGTAACCAGATGTACTTTTTCTGTCATCCTTAGCTCCTGCCCAATCTGCATCTGAATAGATCTTGATATCCAAATCTGAAGAGTAAGGATAGAATATACCTTCGTTGATTGTACCTTTGAGATACTTAAGTACTCTCTTAGCCGCATCCATGTGTGGTCAATAACACTTAGTTTATGATTCATCTCCAAAGGTGTACCTGCAGGTTTAGTGTTCTCCATTTTGAACTTGAGAAGAAGATCCTGAATGTATCTTCTTTGAGTCAAATACATTCCTTCATCTGTGTATATCACCTGCATACCTAGGAAATATGTGAGCTCACCTAGGTCACTGATTTTGAACTCCTCTTGCATGTGTCTCTTGATCCTTTGAATGCCATTTAGATCATCACCTGTCACGATAATATCATCTACATATACACATAGATAGATAACCTCATTGTGATCCCTTTTGATGAATAGAGAAGGATCTGAGCTGCTAGCTTTGAACCCTTGATCTTGAAGATATGTAACCAACATGTAATTCCAAGCTCTAGGAGCTTCTTTCAATCCATACAATGCTTTCTTAAGTCTGCAAACATAAGATGGATGATTAGGGTTTTCAAAACCTGGTGGTTGTGACATGTATACCTCTTCACTTATCCAACCATTTAAGAATGCATTTTTCACATCAAGTTGGAGAAGTCTCCAATTCCTTGCAGTAGCTACACTTATCAATGTCCTGATTGTAGTCATCTTTGCAATTGGTGAGAATGTTTCCTCATAGTCTATACCATGACTTTGTGAGCATCCTTTGGCAACTAATCTTGCCTTGTACCTGCAAACTGATCCATCTGAGTTTCTTTTAACTTTATATACCCATCTGCAACCAATTACCTTTTGATTCGGTGATATTGGAACCAAATCCCAAGTGTCCATCTCCTTCAATGCATCCATCTCTTCTTTCATGGCCTTTTCCCTATTAGGGTTTCCCTTTGCCTCTTCATAGGTTGAGGGATCTTCTGAAATAGAGTCTTTTGCCAAGCATATTGAATGCGTGGTAAAAAATGTGGAATCATATCCATACCTTTCTGGTTGTTTCTTCTCTCTTGCCGATCTTCTAGGTGCTTGTTTGGAGCATTCTCCAACCTCTTGCATCTTTGCTTTGCCTCTTGACTTCCATAGCTTGTAATCCTTTTCTCTTTCATCTTGGTCATTGTCTGTATCACTTCTTGGATCCTGGACCTGTGTATCATGCTTGCTTCCTAATTGATGAGAGTCAGAATCAAGATCATATGGTAGTGTTACCTTTTGTTTGTCTTCATCATACCAAGACCTGTGTTCTTCAAACACAACATCTCTACTTGTAGTAAATTGCTTGGTTGAAGGATTGAAGAACCGGTAACCCATCTGAGTTGAATCATATCCAATAAACACTGCCTTTGTTGCCCTTTCATCTAGCTTACCTCTTATTTGTGATGGTACATGAACATAAGCTAAACAACCAAAAACCTTGCAATGTCCAAGACTAGGTTTTCTTCCATGCCATGCTTCATAAGGAGTCATACCTTGAAGTGATTTGGATGGTAGTCTATTGACAAGGTACACAGCAATTGAAATAGCTTCTACCCATAGATAATGTGGCAACTTCTTCTCTTCAAGCATTGTTCGGGCTGATTCAACCAATGTCTTGTTTCTCCTCTCTACAATTCCATTTAGTTGAGGAGAGTAGCTAGTAGTCACTTCCCTTTTGATACCTTTGTCGTGCAAGAACTCATCAAACTCTTTGCAGAAGTATTCTCCCCCTCCATCAGATCTGAGCTTCTTTAGTGATCTACCTGTATGATTCTCCACATGTGCAAGATACTTCTTGAAGCAATCAAACACTTCCTTCTTAATCTTGATAAAGTATAGAACAGTCCATCTACTATGGTCATCAATAAATGAGACATAATACCTTGATCCTGCCAATGAAGGTTCTTGACTTGGTCCCCATACATCTGTATGTACTAAGTCCAATAAGTTGTTGTGGATGTAGCCTTTGTGGTTGAATGGTTGTTTTTTCAAGGTTCTTTCATTCACATGAGCAAGTCTCTTATGCCACACTTCAAGCTCACTTAGGGTTTGAGACCCAAAGTTGAATAGAGCTATGTTCCTGGTTTCTCCTACTTCAAAAGTAAAGAGCCTACCATGCTTCTCACCTCGGGCTATCTTTTTGAAGCCTTGACATGGATCTTCCACAAAAGCTCCATGTTGGGTGAACCTAACTTGCAAGCCTTTTTCAACTATTTGGCCTACACTTATTAGGTTTTTAGTGATAGTGGGTACATAGAGAACCTTACTTAGAATGTTTGTCCTGCCATTGGAAGCTTTGAAATTACCAATCTTCTCCACATTGTGCTTTGTGTCATCCACTGTTTGCACTTCATGTCTATGTTTTGGACTTTCCAAATCAGATAGAAGAGCAATGTTGCCTGCAACATGATTCGAACATCCTAAATCTATGTAGAACAAATGATCATCTTCTTTACCTTCTTTGTGGCTTAGATTCATGAGAAGCAATGAGTCTTCATGTGGTTGATCTTCTGAATAAGTATTGTAGTTCCTTCTATTATAGCTTCTATTGTTATTGTTGAAGTTGTGTCCACCTCTGCCTCTATTGCTGCCATATCCACCTCTTCCACTTCCTTTCTGGGTCTTCCCATTGAACCAACAATTCTGAGTGGTGTGGTTAGTCATATCGCATATGGCACAAGGTTGAACATTTTGACCTTTGACTTTGTCTTGCTTTGGTCCTTTCTTCTTCCCTTTCCACTTGCTCTTGCTTGCAAAGTTGGCTTGGGAAGTCTCTTCTTCATCTTCTTCCTTCTTCTTGCCTTTCTGCTTCTTATCCTTCTTATCTACATATAGAGCACTAGTTGAATTACCATGATAAGAGTTACCTTCATTTATGCTATTGTTGGCTTCTTGATTGAAGAGTTGTCCAAGAAAGATGTTGGTCTGGAGTTTGCACATCCATGATGAGATCATAAGCCGTCGTGAAGGATTGCCATTGCTTATCACTTCAAATGCCGTTGAGAATTTGCCTCATGATGACCTCTTCTTCAATCAGCTCTCCAATGGATGCCAATTGATCCGCAACCTCCTTGACCTTGGTAACAAACTTTGTGATGGTTTGTTTAGGTGTCTTTTTCATTTGGTTGAACTCGTTCCAAAGATGATTCTTTCTTGCTTTGGTACTAGCAGAAAAGAAAGTCTTGAGGGCATCCCAAGTCTCTTGAGATGTCTTGCATCCTCTAATATGTGGTAATAGAAAGTCAGAGATAGAGTTTAGTATGTACAACCTTGCTTGAGAATCCCTTGCGCACCAAAGTGTGAGCTTATCTGTCTCCTCTTGTGTAGGTCCTCCTTTGGATCTTGGAATAGGCATAGCTTCATCACCTGCTACAATTCCATAAAGATTTCTACCTTGCAAATAGGACTCCATTCTAATTTGCCAAGCCGCGTAGTTGTGTCGATCAAGCTTCTCGATCATTGAGGGAAAGTTGTCACCCATCTTGATCTAGCTCTGATACCACTGAAAGAACTTGGAGAAGCTTGTAGAAGGTAGAAAAGTGCATTTTGAAGTGACGAAGTTTGGTCAAGCCAACCGGCACAAGACCAGCCCTTGAGCTTATGGAGACTCAAATAGACCTTATAGGCATGCGATAAGTGCAAAGAAACACACTATGTACTTTGGAGCATCAAGGAGAATGAATCGGTACAAAACAGATAGGTTCACGGGTCGACTAGCTCAAAAAACTTACTATCTATGGAAGAGATAATGAACTTCAAATGCCCATAGCAACCAGCGTGATTACAATTAGAAAAAATCCTTTTATGGGAGTGATACACATAGGGTTAAGTGTATGGAATGCACAAAATTATAAGGAATAAGAAAAATATGCTATAGGAATGAATGCGACATTCACTGGTGGTACTTCCTATTTTTTAGGAATACGTAGAGATTGACCCCGAGATAGAAAAACTCATATTTCTCCCGATCTACAAAATCGAATGCTATTAAAATTTATAGGCATAAGCTAGACGCTAATACCTTTCCAATGAGCCATCTTGCACTCAATTTGGAGCTCTGGAGAGAGAGAGTAGCAGCCTCTGCAAGATTACTGTTGGCGAAGAAGATGATATAGAGAATTGTGCTTCAAGCCTACTGTAGGAAGTCACTCTGTGGTGTGGATACAGAGTGTGGGCTTCCCCAGTGGAGGGCTAATAGCTCTATAGTGTGAAGAGAGTGGCTTGGTTTTGTCATTCTATGTGATTCAGTAGTATTTTCATGCTCTTTCTCTTAGAGCAAGTCTCCATACTTTGTACTGATCAGTACTAGTCTGCATCTAGTTGTGTTCATTATACGGATTGAATGAGTCTCTTGTATTGAGGTTGTTTAGTTCTAGAATGGCATATTAGCCCAGAGCATCAACATTTGTAGCAGTTCCTTGGCTTATATTGTAATCATCTATTCGAACTAAGGAATGGTTTGGGTCTCCCAGTATTGTCATTTGTTCTTAATCTTTTCTCTGAGAAATTACAATTCTATGCAATCATTGTTATCTGCCTGTTCACAGAAGTGTTAAAGGGTATACTTCCCTAAGGAGAACCTCCCTTGAGTAGGAGACGTACTGGAAGTGCTTATTCTCTGCTCTTGAAAAGGTGGATACCCCAGTACCTCCTCTACAGTTTGGCACGCCCGGTGGGACCCTTGCATTTTTGTGAGAGGCCCTGAGGAAATAGGTACATGACCCATACGCGAGCAGATAAGGAGCCTCTTCATATACGAAGGAGCCTTAACAAGTCAGCTATATCTTCAACTAGTGAACCTACCTCCCCTCTACCCTCTTTGAATTTATCTATTGAATTCGGTGCGACACCACTATCAAAGGAGAAGCATAGTAGAACATTAGACTTCTCCTCGGATACATCAGAAGAAACACCAGTACAAATGGAGGATCTCTCTCATTTACTCTCTAGATTAAACATCAAATTCCCTACTTTCAAAGGACAAGCTTATGAGGATGCTGATGATCATGTGAGGAGATTCATCTCTTTATGCCGTGGACGAGGTCTGCAGAATAGAGAGGATGCAATGTTGGCACTTTTTCCATCCACATTGGAGGGTCTTGCAGATAAATGGTATAGTCAATATGCAGATGGCCATTTTACTACTTGGGAGGCTCTGAAGGCGGCTTTCTCACAAACATTCAGACCAAGTGATTCTTCGGAAAGAGCTCTAGATCAGCTAGAGAATTTGAAGCTAAGGCCAGGTGAATCTTTTCATGAACTTCACACTAGAACAAAAGCACTTGTTGCACGTCTGCCACATGCTCCAGGTGACTTTTTGGTTAAAAAGTGGATAGAGAAGGCTCTGCCCAGGTCATCTCAGCAGAAGCTTCGTGAGTCTCTTAGATTGGATGCCACCCTCAATGATTTTGTTGCAGCGGCATCACCCATAGAAGAAGCAAGGCAACATTTGAAGAGGACACACAAAGAAATTATGTTGCAGACCTGGATCCTATTGGGCAACTGAGGAAAGAACTGGAGGCATTGAAAATGCAACAAAATCAACAAGAAGAGAAGGTCTTGCCGCCACTGCGTCGCACTGATGATGAAGTAGCCCAACTTCGCCGTGAGTTAGAAGATTTGAAGACCACTCAAGATATAAGGAGACAAATTTGGTGTACAATCTGTAACAACAATGGACATTCCAATGCTAATTGCCCTATTAAGGTAAGCTGTCAATTTTGTGGAAAGGACGGTCATGAAGCAAGGGATTGCTACTACCTCAAGGTACACAGCAGAGAGGTAACCCTCAAAATTTGGATTCATATTATGCTAGTACTTCAAATACATCAAATAGAGAGGAGAATCGGCCTGCAAAGCCTAGATATAATAGACCTTTGATGTGCTATCGTTGTGGTGAGTACGGTCACATGCAAAATAGGTGTTCTCTTCCAGAAGATGCACCTCCTTGTCAACATTGTCCAGAGGCCAAGGATCATTATACCAAAGATTGCCCAAGAGGTCGTCCTGCTCCAATTCACATGATTGTAGTCTCTCCACATGAAGAAGGAAAAACCACTCAGACTTATGTTGTTTCATCCTCTGCAATGCCCATGATGACTAGAGCTAGGCAAGCAGCTGCAACCCAGAGAGATGAACAACAAGGATTTCAGGATAAAGAGGAAGAAAAGGAGTCTGGATGGAAGGACCAAGCAGAAATTGAAGGAGCTTATAATAAGATGACTACTTCTCTAAAGGGCCAACAAACAAGTCTGCAAGAAAACACTCAGGAGGTAAACATTGAACAGATCTTGAAAGGTATTCATCACAAGGTTAGTCTATATGAACTTATAAGGATGGATTCAAAAATAAGAAGTGACTTACTGAAGATTATACACTCTGCTCACTTGATCCAATCACCTAGTATAGATGGTTTCATGGTTGATTTTCCCCCTGCACCCTTAGCAGACTACCAAAGCTCAAGATTATCTGTTTGTATAAAGGATGAAACTCTCACAGGTGTGATCATAGATGGAGGCTCTGGTATCAATTTGATGCCAGATTTCACAATGAAGAAACTGAATTTGAACCCCACCAAAATGGCACCATTTACAGTTACACTAGCAGATCAACATCGGGTTGCGCCTCTTGGCATTATTGAAAAGGTACGGATGATAGTACAGGGTTGCCACTTTGTGTTGGATTTTGTTGTTATTGCACTTCCACAGGAGACTTCTTACCCTTTACTCCTGGGAAGACCTTGGCTGAGACAAGCAAAAGCTTTGCAAGATTGGGGGAAAAATAAACTATGGATTTCAACAAGCACCAATAGCCAACTACAATTACATTTGGAAGAGGGATTCGACTTAGGAAAAACCTTTGGATATACTGTGGATACTCAGGTAATGCCCTCTATACCCCAAGAAGATGATACATTGTTAAATTGGATGATGGGAAGTGCAGAGTGTTGCACAGTGGAGATCAATGAAATTGAGGAAGAAGTTGCAAATAAGGTAAATGAAGACCACAAGGTATTGGAGAATGAGCAATTGCAGGAAAATACTAGCTTTGAGGAGGCAACCAATATAAAAGTATCGGAGGGAGAAGGTTATGAATTTAAGAGCAGAGAAGATCTTCCTTTTGCAGATATACCTCAAGGATGGATGGAAGAACATGTTGCAGAATATAAATTAAAACCCACTCCTGCATATAGTGGAGATGATTTCTCAAACAAGACCAGTCCTGAAACATTGGTTCAAGAAGTAAATTTAGGGAATGAAGAGAACCCTCAAGTAGTCCACTTAGCATCCTGGTTGTGGCATTATCCTCCTTTGCTACAGAAGGTAACTTCTTTGCTTTTTACTTACAAAAGTGTCTTCGCATGGTCCTACAAAGATCTAACAGGGATACCAGAAGAGCTTGGGTTACATCGGATACCCTTAGTTGAGGGAGCCGCGCCAGTAAGAAGTAGACCATATCGACTCAATCCGAAATATGCAGAGGCTGTAAAAGCAGAAATTACAAAGCTAGAAGAAGTTGGTATAATTGTTCCAGTAGAACATTCCAGGTGGCTTTCTTCCATGGTTATTGTACCCAAGAAAAATAGTGGAAGAATAAGAGTATGTGTTGATTTTCGTGCTTTGAATAAAGTGACTGTTCAAGATGGATTTCCTCAGCCCTTCACAGAGCAAGTACTTGAGGAAGTAGCTGGTCACACTTTGTATAGTTTCTTGGATGGTTTTAGTGGCTACAATCAGATAGTGATCCATCCTGATGATAGGGACAAAACAGCCTTTGTCACTCCCTGGGGAACTTATGTCTATACTCGCATGGCTTTTGGTTTGAAGAATGCGCCAGCTTCATTTAATAGAACGATGTATCTAATATTGGGCAAATGGTTAACAACCTTTCTACGCATTTTCATGGATGACTTTTCAGTATTTTCAGGTACAGATAGAAGGGTAGCAGTTCAAGATTTCCATGACCATTTGGAAAATCTAAAAGAAATTTTTGAGCAATGTCTCAAAACAGGTTTGAAATTGAATCCTGATAAATGTCACTTTTTGGTCACTAAGGGCACTCTTCTTGGTCACATAATATCTGCTGAAGGCATAACTGTTGACCCTGCAAAGGTTACAGCTATTCTTTCCATGCCAATTCTACAAAGCCCAAAGGAAGTGCAAAGTTTCTTGGGCCATGCAGGGTATCACAGAAGATTCATTAGGATGTATTCGGAAATTGCTAAGCCCTTGTCAAGGCTTACCAGCAAAAAGATCCCTTTCTCATGGAGTGTTGAAGCTGACAAAGCATTTTGTGAACTAAAGTTGAGGCTATGTACTGCTCCCCTTTTAAGTGTTCCTAATTGGTCATTGGAATTTCATGTGCATACAGATGCTAGTCCTCATGCTGTTGGTGCAGTTCTAGCTCAACCATCATCTCACAAAGTGGATAGACCTATCTCTTATGCAAGCAGACTACTCAACCAAGCTGAAAGAAATTACAATACAACGGAAAGAGAAGGTTTGGCTATCGTATTTGCCCTTCAGAAGTTCCGACATTATCTCCTTGGTGTACATTTCATTGTTATTTCTGATCATCAGCCCTTGAAGTATTTGATAAACAAGCCTAGAGTAGTTGGAAGGATTTGGAGATGGTTACTCCTATTTCAAGAATTTAATTTTGATATTCATATTAAGCCAGGAAAAGAGCACTACATGGAAGATCAAGTGTCCAGGACGACAATGAGCGAAAAGGCAACAAGTATTAATGATGAATTGGTGGATAGCAATCTTTTTCTAGTAGCAATTCGGACTGGTTCGTATGATGAAATTCTCCATGTTCTTACTACTGGAAAGATCCCAGAACACTTGACACCTGTAGAAAAGAGAAGATTGCTCCTGAAAACCAAAGCATATTCTCTTATAAATGGAAATTTATATAAATACTGTCAGGATGATATATTGAGAAGGTGTGTCTATCTAGAGGAGGTAAATCTTCTACTAGAGGCTGCACACAATGAAGGACATCTAAAAGGGGAAGAATTGGCTCATAGAATCATCCACAAAGGTTTATGGTGGCCTCATATTTTCAAGGATGCAATCAAGTTTTCTAAAGAATGCCACATCTGCCAGAGGTGTGCTCCCGCGCCAACCAGATTGAATTTCCAACCATTGGTCATATCTACAGGATGGCTCCCATTTGAACGATGGGGTCTTGATTTCATAGGACCAATTAGTCCAACTGGTCAACCTGGAGGAAAAAAGTATATTTTGATGGCCACATGCTATGCCACTAAATGGATAGAGGCTAAAGCTACTGTGGACTGCACAGCTTTAACAGTGGCTAAATTTGTGTATAAACGTATTTTCTCAAGATTTGGTTGCCCACTGGAAATAACTAGTGATAGGGGCACACATTTTGTAAATCAATTGCTCCAGTTTATATTTGACAGGTACAAAATCTTCCATAAAAAATCTTGTGCCTACTACCCAAGGGCAAATGGCCAAGCAGAAAGCTCCAATAAGATTTTGATTGGATTGCTTCGCAAATTATCTTTCGATCATCAAAGCTCCTGGCCGCTAGCACTGATCGGTGCAATTTGGGCTTTCAGAACCACGAAGAGGGGAACCACAGGCGAGACTCCATTTCGTTTAGTTTATGGGAAAGAGGCATTGGCACCGTTCGAGTTCATTATCAAAAAGGAAATGGGAACCAAAACCATTGGAATTGAACCTCCCATTGAGAGATTGGTGGCATTAGAAGAATACAGAGAAGGAGCAATGCAAAAACTTCAGGTAACACAAGAAGAGCGCAAAAGACTGCATGACAGGTATCTGAGGTCCAATGAAGTGCAGGAAGGATCCATGGTTTTAGTGCATCAGGTCCCAGCAATTCCAACCAAACTGGCACCCAAATGGATAGGACCTTACACGGTGGTAAGGTATTACCTCATGGAGCAGTACATCTGGAGGATTTGCAGGGTAAGAGGATACCCCTGGTCAATATTTCCAGGGTGAAGAAGTACCTGAATTAAGGTAAATTGGAAGCATATCATTCACCGTACCTACTGTATTTCATTTGGTGATTGTAGTTATTATGAAAAAAAAAAAAGTAGTATGAAAAAAAAAAAAAACTATTCTTATTTTTCCAGGGTGAAGGATTATCTGAGTCAAGTCAAGAAAGAAGAACTTCCTTCACTATCTTGTTTTCAGCTTCAGGAATTGCACCGGGACGGTGCAAAGACTTGATGTGGGGGTCTATATCGCGGCATTTCCCTCTCTCTCTCTTCCCCCCTCAAACCACCCCCACCCCCTCAAACCAGCCCCTCACACCACCCCCTCAAACCACCCCCTCACACCACCCCCTCAAACCACCCCCTCAAACCACCCCCTCAAACCACCCCCTCACACCACCCCCTCAAACCACCCCCTCAAACCACCCCCTCACACCACCCCCTCAAACCACCCCCGCCCCCTCACACCACCCCCTCAAACCACCCCCTCACACCACCCCCTCAAACCACCCCCTCAAACCACTCCCTCACACCACCCCCTCAAACCACCCCCGCCCCCTCACACCACCCCCTCAAACCACCCCCTCACACCACCCCCTCAAACCACTCCCTCACACCACCCCCTCAAACCACCCCCTCACACCACCCCCTCAAACCACCCCCTCACACCACCCCCTCAAACCACTCCCTCACACCACCCCCTCAAACCACCCCCTCACACCACCCCCTCAAACCACCCCCTCACACCACCCCCTCAAACCACCCCCTCAAACCACCCCCGCCCCCTCACACCACCCCCTCAAACCACCCCCTCACACCACCCCCTCAAACCACCCCCTCACACCACCCCCTCAAACCACTCCCTCACACCACCCCCTCAAACCGCTCCCTCACACCACCCCCTCAAACCACCCCCTCACACCACCCCCTCAAACCACCCCCTCACACCACCCCCTCAAACCACCCCCTCAAACCACTCCCTCACACCACCCCCTCAAACCACCCCCGCCCCCTCACACCACCCCCTCAAACCACCCCCTCACACCACCCCCTCAAACCACTCCCTCACACCACCCCCTCAAACCACCCCCTCACACCACCCCCTCAAACCACCCCCGCCCCCTCACACCACCCCCTCAAACCACTCCTTCACACCACCCCCTCAAACCACCCCCTCACACCACCCCCTCAAACCACCCCCTCACACCACCCCCTCAAACCACTCCCTCACACAACCCCCTCAAACCACCCCCTCACACCACCCCCTCAAACCACTCCCTCACACCACCCCCTCAAACCACTCCCTCACACCACCCCCTCAAACCACCCCCTCACACCACCCCCTCAAATCTCACAATTTCCCACGACCTCCCACAAATTTTTCATGTAATTTTGAATGGATATTTAGAGGGTCATTTCTTATCCAAACCCTATAGTGTTATATATCATTGGAAAGCTCTCGATGAGTACTTTCAAATGGTACAATAATAACTTTGAAATCTTGGATCAATTTTTTACCACACCCCAAAAACCACCACAACTCCCCATAACTCACCCCCTATTCCCCCCAACCCACAAACCCCACAAACCCCACAAACCCCACACAACTCCAAACAACTCCACAACCCTCCACAATCCTCCAAAAACCCTGTAATCTCTCTCAAACTCGTCACAACTCACCTCCCACACCGCTCACTTAATATGAAGGATCAAAAGTTACTACAAAAATTAGGTGAAGGATGCGCTTCTCAGGGACATTCAAATATCACGGGCGGCACAAAGTGAGGATCTCAGCTTGCATTCAAAAGTGACAGTAAAGGCGTAAGTGGTAAAAGTAAAAGTGATGAAATGAGTGTTGCCGCCAACCATTCATGACGACTGCCTATTTTTGAGGATCCAATTCAAATCAAGTGGAATATTTGATCTACCCTGTAGCTCAGTGATGAGTAGCACCTCCTTTAATGTCAATCCGGGAAGACGTGAGGATGGTATGAAGACCTCGAGCAAGTGGAAGCATAAGTGCGTGAGTGAGAAGCACACCAACATGCACACACATACACACACACGCGCACACACGGCAAGACAAAGAGTGAGGAACAATGGAGTTTTTAGATTACTTTCAAGAGCTCTTACAAGTTCGTTTCAATTACAATCTAACCCCAAAAATGAGCTCTCTAGCTCCTTTTATAGTTTTTGACTAGCTTTGGCCCTGTTCAGACCTAGTGTCCGGCCTAGTTAAAAATTAGGTTCCAGGGCCAATTTGAGGGCTTAAACGGAGTCTAAAAAATATGAAAATTGGCAGGTAGATACTTCTAAAGCTCCTCAAGCTCAAGGACTCCTTGGCTTGCACAAAATGGAGCTACAAAAATACGAAATGATATTTACAATGGTTTTTAGTGATGAAAATCACTATTTGTGTAGGGTTTTCTCTATTGATTTGTCATACACCTCTTTGAGCTCCCTACTTGCTCTTTCTTCTTGTGTGTTCAACTCCTTGATGTCTTGAAAAATTAGATGGCCTACTTGCCAGATCTTCTTTGACTGCCATGTCTGCTTGTGCTGTCCCTTCGCTCTGACTCTCTTCGTCGTGTGGCTCCTTCGGTTCCCTGACTGCTGCCAACACCCCCCCCACTCTCGCGTCTGTCGCCCCTGACATACCCTTGTCTAGAGGATTTTTGAACATAATATTGGACGACATCGGAGGCTAGGTGGTGTTCTTCGAGTCGCAAGCCACGTGCTAGATCTGTGAGCAAGTCATCCCAATTCACAGGTCCGGGAACATCTGGATGAGGCACCCTCAATTGTTCTGAGTAAATAGTTCGCTCCACAGCAAATAATTGGAGGAGATGTGATGGTCTGGGTATAAAGATTTCGGAGTGATATTCCCAGAATCCTGTGATGAACATCTCCTCAAATGTCTGTTTAAAGCAGGCTAGGAGGTACTTGATTCTGGCGTGCCAGGCATATATTACTTCAATGGACGGGGTGGTACTCATATCGTACACCAGATCCTGGTTTCCGGTCACGAAGCCTGCTCCTGAGAAGTGAGGGTCCTTAATGTTCTTAAATATCCTGAAAGTGATCAGCATTAATTCAAATATTTTCATACACATCTGGGCCATCACATCAGGATTATTGCGTAGCCTAGTACTCCAGTGACGGATTGTAGAAATCATATAATTGACTGTGGGAGGTCCTCGTGGAGGTGCTAGATAAACATAATTCAACCACTTTGCACAGGCTTTGATGTCTTTGACAGCTATAGTGAATTCAGGCCAGGTGCGTCGTCGCAGAACTGGAATATAACAAGGGTTGTACTTAATAAACAACGGCATATTATTCCAGGTTCGGACCATTTCTGGATACGTCTCCAAAAGCCTGATTCTCCAGGTGGGTTGATGGATGGACCCACGCTGAGCACTTTCCGGTATATCATCTGGACCAAATTGTGTAGCAAAGGTGGGAGGTTTGCCACATTGTCGTTGAATCTCCGCGTTGTAATCGGCCAAAAGTATACAGAATGGCACATACTGGTCATTATTGGTGCCTATCCATCTATGGTGAGACATGCTTCTGAAGTATTCAGACTTTATGACGGTCTCTTCTAAGTTCGCTAGTGATTGGATCTGAATTGCCACCCGTTCTTCGTGAGTGTTCACTGTCCTTTCCAGTGTCTGAAGCCACTCGGGTGCTTCCACTTCCAATGTGTCTAATCCCTCTGAGGTTTGTCGCCTGCCTGGCATTGGCATAGGAACATACGGTTCCTCGTAAGACTCATCTACCTCAATAGGGACTAGCTCTTCTTGCTCTGGCTCTACCACAGGGGATGGCTGCCTCTCGTATGTCAGTAACCTCTTTTGTACTTCTGCTACCTGCTCGGTTAAGGCCTTTACTTCGTTTGAGGTGGAGGTTGATGGGACACTCTTCGGTTGTTCTTCCTGTTCCTTCAGCCTGCTCTGAAGTGTGTCACGCTCTCTTTCCAAGTCATCATGGGCTTCCAGGAGATCTGCATAGCTTTCCAGAATGGTTTTCATCGTCTCCGTGGGAATTGCTTTAAATTGCTCTGGATCTATCCCGTGAGGGGAGCCTTCCATTGCCGCTTCCAGATTCTCTTCATTTTGTTTTTGCAGTCTTTTGTTCTCGTCCAGTGCTGTGGCCATATGTTTTCGTAGTGGTGCCAAGTTGCGTCTGACTCGTAGGTTATCGGCCTGGTATACTTCGAGCAAAGCTTCTAGTTGTTTTACACCTGATTCTGTCGATGGTTGTGGTGTCTCCAATAGTGTTTGGTGAGCCTGCTCAAGCGTTGTATAGCGTTGATTCACCTCTGCGTTTTCCTCTTGTAGGATGTGAAATTGCCTTTGTAAGTTCTGGTGGTGTGTTGTCAGTTGTTGGTACCGGCCGTCCAGAGCTCTGTACTCATTCTGGAGCTGATATACACATTGATTTAATGCTAAAAATATGCTATTTACATTAAATAATGCTGGGAGGGGTGAAGATGCAGGGGAAATGGGGGCGGGAAAGGGAGTTGTGGATGATGTGGATGCAAGTGGAGATGTGGGTGGAGGGGGTATGGGAGATGAAGGTGGCATGGGGGGAGGGAGCGGTGCTGTGGCAGGTGATGTTTCCATAGTGTCAATTGTTTGAGTGACAGTGTAGATGGGGATCGTGGGTGGAGTGGATGTGACGTCAGTGAACAGAGTGGTGAAAGTGGGCATGGTGACTCCCCCGAAGTGGATCCCCGGAGAGAGTGGGATACCCATGACAATGGTGGTGGTAGTGGACGAGGTGGTGCTAGTGTCATGTGGTGGAGTGAAGTGTGTAGTGCGAGGTGGGGATGGTGGTGACAGTGGTGCTTCCTGATGTTCGTCTGCTTGCGTTGTCTCTCCTGGTGTTGAGACATTGATGTGAATTTGTTTCCCAGACCTCCTGGGACGAACGGGAACCCTCTTCTCAAATCTGTGAATGTAGGCCATTGCCTCATGGATGGCTTCATCCAATCCTACTGCGTCGGCATGAAGGTTTATGGACTCAATGAACATCTCGTCCACACCTTCCTCAGCTAGCAACTGGTTCATGAGTTTCTTGCCCGATTCCAGTGACATCTTATGCTGTTCTTGAACCAGTTGCATGGTTCGATATAGTCTTTTGATTTGTGCCGAATACGCAGGGGCACTTGCCAGCTCTGAAAGCTCGTCATATTCTTGTTCCTCGTAGGCTTCTTCCTCTTGTTCTTCCTCTTGTTCCTCTACGTCGACTTCTACCACTTCGGGTCGGGTGGGGGCTGCTGTTGTTGTCTGGGGTTGTGGTTCCTGAGCACCTTCTGTTTCCGTCTCGAGATTAGAATCATAGATCAGTCGGGCTACTTCTTCATCCGTGAGGTCATTTAGAGTAAAACCCTGTGGGAATTCCAGATCTGATGGGACGGGTGGGAATACCAGATTAGGCCCATCTGTGCTCGGTCGTGGTAGCCGGATTGTGAATGGCCTAACGCGTCGTGTCTGGGGAGGGGTAATTTCTGGTGTAGTGGTGGCTCCCCTTGGTTGAGCACATGGTAGTTGTACTCCCCCCCTCATCTTCTTTGATGGGGGACCTGCTGCTGATAGTCTTCTTTGGAATTCCTGAGCACGGGGCCATATGAGTGCCCGCTGAATAGGCACATCATAGGCCAGACATCGGTAGATTATTTTTGTGAGAGCGCAACATCCATGAAGCACATTTTTTTGCTTCTTGTTCCACCTCTGATGGGCTAGGTGGATCTGATCTATGATCCAGTGTGGCACATTGATGGGAAGGCTTTCTGTCTCTGCTAGATACAAACTGAACCAAATTTTCTTTGGGGGCATTGTGAATCTTTCCTGTGCGGGGAAAGCAAAATGTTGCATGATGGTCCGCAGGTGAAGCGCATTGGTAGGTGTCATCGCTACCATATCCTTCAGCTTATTAAGATCTTTGTGTTTCATTCGACCTGGCACCATTGTTTCCTTTTCTGTGGGGATGTGCATGCCATACATACCCAATGCTTCTCTTACCAGATTGAGGGTCAACTTGAATCTTTTAAGCTCATGACCCGGCAGCAGTGATGGCAACACAAAGGTGCTGTCGCCTCCCTTGGCCCTGCTTGGCGTGATGGTACTGATCAGATATGAACATCGTAAGAAATCCGGCTTTGGTAAGTGGGCCCTGAAATAACTGTCCACACCCGCTTTGATCCAAACTGATCGCATGACTTCGGCGTTTTGATAGCTTTCAAACTCGCGCGTGAAAAAGTGGTATCGACCCCATTTGCCATTAAATTCCAATTCTGCTTCCCAGAAGTAGGTTCCATCGCCCAATGGTCCAGCGACATCACTGAACCAATGCGCATGCTTACCTACTTGAGAAGTGTGCCCTTGAGGAGGATCCTGAATGGGGAGCACATGCACGGCTTGAAGTTCTTGCGGCCTTGCGGTGAGATGTGGCTCGAGGAGGAGTGTTTCTATGTCCACAATCTGGGCACCGGATCCGGCTTGAGAACTTGCACCTGCTTCTGCCATGGCCCTGTTTGCTGGTTGGTTCTGTGAGAATATAGAACCACGTGTTAACATCGTAATGGACAGAATAAATCCGTTGTGGTCCCCGTTGCAACATGAACATGAGGTTGATGGTGAGTTAATGGTTAGTAAGTGCACGAAGACAGTGTGTGGAGTTAGTTCGTGGGTAGTCCTCGGAGACTTATGCAGTTAGTAAGTGGGGATGAATTTACAAATTGGGGTCGGGGGGTTTATTACAGGTCTTAGGCTGCCAAATGCAGTGGATGGGTCTTTTTCTTCGTGTCGTAGAGGCTCTAGAGAATTTTATAGTTGTATCGGCTTGAAAATGAGGCCTTTTAGGGACCCATTTACAAGCGAGTATGTTCGTGCTCATAGGCCTTGGTATGTTCTTGAGTGTTGAAGACAAGTGAATGCTGGCCGTGCGAGTGAATGGGTTACGCTGTATAGGTTGTGGCTTCGGCGTAGCTATTTGCGCCCGCAAGCAAGCCTTAGGCACCCAAATTTGTCTTGACTGTGGGCTAGCCTTCATCGACTTCTTGGGCACCCAAATAGATTTCACGTTAGCAGAAGAATTTCCGAAAGACGTCTTATTAGTGACGTGTTGTTGGCTACTAATAAGAGGTTTTGCCCGTGTGGTTGTCTTGAGTGCTACCGGGTGTTCGCCTTTCCGCACCCATACTTGGTTTACTTGCTGAGATATTTTGCTGCGCAGGTACTTTTGATTTCCGGCATGGGTAGTACTCTGCTTCTTCTGCCTTTGATCCGCCTTTGGTTGCTGCCTCCTTCTGGCCTTTGGAAAAGAAGGGAGTTCCGTTTCATCCCTGACTCCTTTTTTGAGAATATCATTCCTCTGCAACACATAGTTTTGAACAAGAACCGCATGGTCATCTTCATGTGTACCCCTGGAGGGACCAGGAGTCTGTGCCTTTCCTAGTTCTTTGAGTGCTCCATTATCTAACTCTACTGTGATTCGGCTATGATTGACCCATACCTGAAGAAGTCCACTTCTTAGGTTTAAGTTGACTGCTTGGTCATAGATCCAGTCTTGACCTAAGACAAGAGGTTCAGTGAGATCCTCGTCTTGACACACTAGTACTTTAATTGTCATTGCCTCATCATGAATGTAGAGGGGAAGTTCCACCTCGCCCATGCAAGGGGTTTCCACGCCTCCCAATCCTATGAGATATGCTTCCACAGGATTGACAGTTAACTGCAACTCTTGACAGTAAGACACTCTAACAGCACTAGTGGCTGCGCCTGAGTCAATCAAGGCTCTTACGGTCCTTGCACTCTTTCCTTGTCCTATATCTAAGGTTACGAAAGGACGTCGATCAGTTATCCTATGTGAGCTTGTTCCTGCGACTTCACACATTGCCATATGATATCCTTGATCAGCATAGTCATTTGTTCTAGGCTGATCTCTACCTTGCCTTCATAATTTCATCCTTCTGATGCGTTCTAACGCTTCTGCCTGGGCTTCTTCTCGAATTCGCTTTTCTTCCTCTTTGCGTTTCTTCGCAATGTTGAGTCGACTTAGCATTTCCTCTGTGAGAGGTTCCTGATACAACTTGACTCTGCAACCGCTAATATAGTTTGGGAGAACATCGCCTTCTAAAGTGGCTAGTTGCACTGCTCCACTCGTGGAGATCCTATTGATGATCATAGGTCCGTAGCCTCTCTTTTCTAGCTTCCTTGCGTGTTGTTTCAATGTGTAGACTAAAACTAGATCTCCTGCTTTCAAGCCTTTATCCTTCACATGGCATCAAAGTATGCCTTCTGCCTCTTCTTAGCTGCATAGATTCCTGCAGCTGCTCTCAGTCTTGTTTCTCCTAATCGTTGAAGGTCAAAGATCCTAGAGGAGAGCTCATGACCTGTCCATTCGTACTCTTGTGCTACTTTCAACGTAGGAATCAAAAAGTCTAGCGGTAGCACAGCATTTTGACCAAACACCATCTGAAAGGGGGTGGCTTGGAGTACCGTTTTGTAGGTGACTCGGTATGCCCAAACAGCATGGTGCAACTGTTTGTCCCAATCAGAGCGTTTAGTGTTCACTAATTTTGTCAGTACATTGCATAGGATCTTATTAGTGCTCTCCGCTTGTCCATTAGCCTGAGGGTGATAAGGGGCAGACTTCTTGTGTATTACCAAGAATTCTTGGAGTAGATTTTCAATTACTTCGTTCAAGAAGTGTGTGCCTCTATCACTTACAAGCTCTATAGGTAGCCCATATCTTGTGAATACATTCTCAAACAAGAACTTAGCAGTTGTCTGAGCATCGTTCTTTGTCGTAGCTTTTACCTCTACCCACTTAGTTAGATAGTCTGTTGCAACAATGATGTATTCCGCATGAGAACCCTTAGCTGGGGGATTAATAGGGCCTACGAAGTCTATTCCCCACTTAGAGAACGCACGTCCATCCATCATAGGTTTCAATGGCATCTCATCTTTTCGTATAGGATACTGAGTTCTCTGACAGACATCACACCGTTTCACATAAGTATGTGCATCCATGTGAAGGGTAGGCCACCAGAAGCCCGCAAATAGTACTGCCTTGATCACCCGATCTGGTCCAAAGTGTCCTCCTGCTACACCTTGGTGAGAAGTTTCCAAGATCTTAAGATATTCACTCTCATGGACACACAGTCTCAGGTAACCATCTTTACCACGCTTATATAGATTATCACCAATGAGTGAGTAATCCAGGGCTTCTTGTTCCAAACTCCTTTTCCTAGCCAGAGTCATGTCTGGAGGGAATGTGTTTGTCCTCAAGAAGGATACTAGAGGTTCACTCCAATCTGGCACAATGGATACTTGATATAGAGTAGCGTGTTCCACAGGTGGTTTAGTGCAACAGATTGGGCATTCCTTGCACAACTTTTGGACATCAGCTTCCATAGTTGGCCAATGCACTCCGAGTCTCTTTAAAGTCTGTAAAGTTCGTTGCTTTGAGTAGTGTTGCTCTAATGCACCTACATGTGCTAATTGCAACCATTTAGTGTACTCATCCTCTTCTACGCAACAAGCCAAGATCCCTTGATCTATGTGCTTGTACATGCTTCCTGCCATGATATGGTACTTTTGGGCTTTCACAACCTCTCTATTCCGTGTGTTTACTACTGGATGGTTAGGTCCGTATGTCAATACTGGTACCAATGACTTAGCCCACTGTGGCACCACTTCTAAATTGAACAAGTAAGCATCAGGAAGATCATCTGATACTCCTTGTGGGGCTTCTCCAGATGTGAGCCTAGAGAGATGATCTGCTCTCAAATGAGTCCTACCTTTCCTCACCACAACCTCGAAATCATATTCCATTAGTAAGAGAAACCATCTTACTAATCTTCCTGTATTGCATGGCTTGTTTACGAGATCTAACAATGCTTGGTGATCAGTAAAAAATTTAAACTTATTTGCAAGCAAATAGTGTCTAAATTTCTTGACTGCATATACCATGCCTAAGCCTTCTCTCTCTGTAGTGGTATAATTTTGTTCAGCTGCATTCAGTTGTCTACTGGCATAGGCAATTGGAAGATCCATATTACCTTCGCCAGTAGGTTGCGTGAGTACACACCCAATAGCATAATTGGATGCATCCACATGAACATGGAATGGCTTATTCCAATCTGGTGTGGTCAAGATTGGTGCTGAACATAATCGTCGTTTAAGCTCCTGGAAGGAATTCTCACATTCATCCGTCCACTCAAAGTTAGTCAGAAGTCCATACATGGGCTTCGCTATGACGGCATACATGTGAATGAACCGGCGGTAGTAACCACAATGACCCATGAAAGCTTGTACTTCCTTGACATTCTTTGGCCTAGGTAGTTCTGCGATGGCTCTCACTTTCTCTTCATCAGTGGATATGCCATTCTTTGACACTATGTGTCCTAGAATCTTGCCTTGCCTGACCATGAAAACGCACTTTTCTGGGTTCAGGCAGACTTGATATTCTCTACATTTGTCAAAGATTTGTCTGAGTTCGGGAATGTGGGTTTGTCTGATGTTGGAATGAGCACAAAGGTCATCAACATAGACTTCTAAGTTCTTCCTCAGGAACTCTTTAAATACATGGCACATCAGCCTCTGGAAGGTAGCTGGTGCATTGGTAAGCCCAAATGGCATTACACGAAAAGCAAAAATGCCCCATTCTGTGGCAAAAGCTGTTTTATGTTGATCCTCTGGAGCTATGGCTACTTGATTGTAACCCGAAAATCCATCAAGGAAGCTGTACACTTCCTTGCCTGCCACTCTTTCTAAGAGATGTTCTGTGATGGGGAGTGGATAGTTATCTCGAATCGTGGCTGCATTAACCTTTTTCAAGTTAATGCACACACGCAGCTTGCCATTCTTCTTGGGCACCACTACGATGGGGATACCCATTCAGTGTGCTCAATTTCATAGATAAATCCAGCTTCAACCAGTCTATCTATCTCTTCTTTGATCTTAGCAGCGTAATTATCGTTATATGTGTAGGGCTTTTGCTTAGAGGGTTTAGCATCTGAGGTCATGGGGATGGTGTGTGAGCATATGTCAGGGTCAACACCTTTCAAATCCTTGTAACTCCAAGCGAACACATCTCTGTATTCTCTTAGCAAGGCAATTAACGCATGCTCTTCTTCCTCTGTTAGGTCATGGCCTATGTACGTGCATCTCTCCTCTCCTCCTTCTAGGGCCACTACTATTTTCTTGGTGGTTTCTTTGTTATCATAGGCCTCTCCTGCTTGAGCCTCTCGTTTAGGCATTCTTATCATGACTCTCCTGTCATCTATCTCATATTTCCTAAAATTTTCTGGGACCTCAAACAAAGATTCTTCCTCTTCTGGTGAGACTTTTCTCTTCTTCCGTTTCTTTCCTTCTTCCTTTGGGGTCACATGTGTGGCTAATCTTACATCATTTGTAAGCTCTCCATGCCTCTGGGGTTGAAATTCTACTTCATGGAAGTATTCTTCATCTGATGCAAATGGTGGGTCCATGATGATTGACTCTAGGTCGGAGTCACTTGCATCCTCAAAGGCATCAAGGCTAGGTTCGCATTCTTCTAGAACTGCCTCTCCCATGATTGGCTCTATGGAGAAGACTGAAATATCATAGCCATCCTCATCACAGTGAGGTGTCCATTGTTCTTCATTGATGGCTACGTCCATTGTTGCTAGGATTTCTGCCCAGCCATGGGGTTCAAATTCCTCATCAGGAAAAACGATAGGTGCATAGGCTGGGTCTTGAATTGATCTATGTGTTTCTATTGCACCTACCTCTCTGGCTTTCTCTCTCTTCTCTTCTTCTACTGCAACCTTGCACATCCATAAATGAGTGTCTTCATGCATCCATGAGGATCCAGACCCTATGGAATGCACAGATTCCGTGTCATCTTTGGCTCTATGGATGGGATTCCATTGGATAGGAGGGACATCTCTATGAGAGTAATCCTTGAGATTGACTTTGGTCGTAACACCCAAGTGTTGCAGGTACAAAGAATTGGTTCCCCAATCCTGTACCACTTGCAACTGTCGCATAAAAGGTCGTCCCAGGATCATTTCATAGGCATGGTTCTTGCTGAAGTCACATATGGCAAAGGTATGCTCGAACTCGACACCACAGGTGGTGAGAGTTATTCCTTCTAGCAATCCTAAGGGTCTCTCAATATGACCATCGGCCATCTGCAATTTCATTCTCGTTGGCCTGAGTGCTGGCTTGCCCCAACGCTTCCATAGGGAAGTGGTGGCAATTGCAACTCCTGCACCTGAGTCCAAAATTGCCTTAGTGGTGTACTCCTGATAAGTAATGGGAAGATAGGTGTTCCCTTCTTCACCTTCACACATATCTCCTATCTTATCCAAGGGTATTTCTGGCACTGTCCTATGTGATCCTACCTGGGAACGAGGTTTTGCTATCTCAGGTACTTGTTTGGCTACATGTTTCCATAATTCAGGTCTAACCTTGAGTAGCTCTTCTAGCTTGAGATTGCACTGCACGTTAGTGTTCTTCACTACCTCTGTGTTCCTAGGTATGACTGAATCTTCGTTTCTCACCATGACTGTGGGTGCTCTCATACACGTGGACTTGGCTTCCCATGGGCCCGTGAAATGGGGTAGCTCTTGTATGGAATTGGATTCAAAGTCCAATCTCTCGTGAGACTGAGTACTCTCATGTTCCCCGTAAATAGATGGGATGTCTTGTGGGAATTGGTCGTGTGCATCATCCACAAGTTCAAAGGGAGGGGCGACTTCACTTTCGTTATCCCATTTATCTTCTTGAATTTCTCGTAGGAAGTCTGGTGCAAACCGATTCATAGAAGAAGAAGTGTCTGGCTCCGTAGAATTAGGCACATAAGCAACCTGGGAAGGAGGGCTTATTCTATCATTGGCTCTTTCCTCGCTTTCATAGATGTTTGGAGCACAAGCTTCCTGGGGAGGATTACTTATTCTATTACTTTTCCGAACAGGCTCATATGCTCCCTGAGAAGGAATGTAGGTGACCTGTGGAGGTACGTGAGCTTTCGAGGGAGGCTCATCTGCCTTTTGGGGGGAAAGATAAGCTTCTTGAGGAGGCACATGGGCTTCCTGAAGAGGCTGGCTTATCCGTTCTCTTCCCCTTTCCTTTCTTTGAGGGGCAGGTTCCTTTTCTGAGTGTGCCATTAGATTCTCCATTCTTTCCAGAAAAGGGGGGTTGTCTGGTTCAGTGGAATTGGGCACATAAGCTTCCGGTGGGGGATGGGTCATGTTTTTGCTTGCTTTATCTCTTTCTTGATTTTTTTCTTCCTTGGCAGATCTTGCAATTATGCCCTCTAACTTCTCTAGAAGTCCATCCAGGTGTAGTTGCGTCTTGGATGAGCCCGAGTAATTGAATAGGCGACTAGCTTCAAACATAGTCTAAGCCAATGCGACCATTTTTGCGCAAAGCTTGGTTCTTTCTATCTCTAGGTCAGCTCTAGGGTAGCACTTGTCATGATCCGTTACGTTTGGCCCTCCTTGGATTCTGGCCTGATATGCTTTAAGCATCATGTCTATATCTTCAGGAGTGGGATCAGCTAATACTGATCCTGCTCTAGGGGGTGGTGGAATTGTATGAGATGGGTTGGAAGGTGGCGGGTCGGATGGCGATGGGAATGGTGGTGGTGGGGTAGTGTGAGAGGGAGTTTGAGATGTGAGTTCAGTTATCTTGGCTTTGGTTTCTCTTATGCTTTCCTCAAGTTCACTCATCTTTTTAGCCCATTGTCTTTTCATTCTTTCCCGACTATCTCTCCAGGCTCTAGTTCTCTTCTTGGTTATGCTCTCCGTTTCACTCACTTCTGGGCTCTTTCCCTGATCTACAGTTTGGTTTTGCTGCAATGCTTGAGCTCTTGTGACCACTTGCACTGGCGCAGTGGAAGTCACACTCCCTGTGGAGTCTACAACTAACCCAATCACGTTAATAGGAGTGATTTTTGGCATATTGTTGGGATTCTTAGGACAATCCCGTAAGAGATGCTCTTTTCCACAATCTTGGCAATGGCCTTGGATCGTTACTGACTGGTGTTGGGTAGGTGGAGGCAAGGGACAGTCACGAATGAGGTGATCTCCTTGACATCTGTAACATGGTCCTCTAGGGAATGGGGGTCTTACCTGCCTAGGTTGGGGTCTAGGGTTGGGGTTTGTGTACATGACATTTGCGTAATCCGATTCCCAACTAGATTCGTTTGGCTCTTCACTATAGTAAGACTCACCATGTTCAGGAGACTGCATGAAGTAAGCCTGGGGACTCTCAACATGCGTAGAATCGAAGCTATGGTCATTGGGATCATTTTCTGAAAGCAATGGTGTTATGGGGACTATAGCTCGGTTTAGGTTTTCTTCTGTAGCTGCATACTTCACAGGGATCAAGTTGGATGGAGCTGGGGGTTGTTGGGCTAACACAGGCTGAGGTCTTTGCTGGGCTTGGTATTGTGGTTGGTATGTTTGTTGAGGCCTAGCATACTGTTGTGGTTGGTATTGGTTCTGGTATCTGCCTTGTTGAGGGTATGGCTGAGGGTAGGCTTGCCTAACAGCTTGCTTGTTGTATGGGCAGTCTTGTGCTGTATGATTTGTGTATCTTCGTTCTATAGTGCAGTACTGGCTACTAGGGTTCACTTGGGGTTGAGCCATAATGGGACATACATTCGCCATGTGGTCGCCACCACAAGTGTAGCATCTCTTCACAGGGGCAAATCTCGGAATTTGTTTGCTAGAGACACCTAATTTCTGAGCCACTTTCTCTGCAAGTTCCTCAATTGATGTGGATTGCGTGGAAGAGAGGCTAGAGGCACCATCTGAATCTTTGTAGATTTTGGAAAGCTCTAACTCCTCCCCTAGGTTATCCTCAATGTCAATGCACATGCGTACACACTCTTCTATGGTCCTAGGGTCTTTCAAGTACACATATGATCTTAATTTGGTACTTAGCAATCCATCCAAGAATAAAGCCACTTGCTTAGCTGGCGTGGGTAGCTCGGGAACAGGGCATCTTTCAAGATATTGCCTAAATCTTCGTCCTGCAAGTCTCACGGTCTCTTGAGGGGTTTGCTTGAAGCTATGAATCAGCGAGGAGGTATTATGTCTGATGCCACTCTTAGAGAACTCAATAATGAAAGCCTCTAGGAGTTGGTCTATGCTCCTGAACTGTCGCTCATCCAATGGCTGAAACCATGTAAGTGCTGTGTTCCTAAGGGTTAGACCGAAGGCATTGTACTGCGTGAATAGATCCTCCACTTGCTCAGCTCTCAAGACTTGCTTGAACTCTGCCACATGATCATAGGGATCTCCTGTGCCATCAAAGTAATTCTTCATGGACTTAACTAGCTGGGTTGGTCTCAGAGTTCTTGTGTGCTCTCTAGGTCTCGGCAGAGGGAATCCATCCACATTTCTCTGATTCCTGTGAGCTCTAAGTATCTCAGGTTCTACTCTATTCGTCTTCGTCCTCGTTCTTTCCCTGCCCACGGGGTTGGCAAAGCTTACTTCTGGTCTATCTCTACTTCTGTCTTTTTGAGTTCCCTGAGCTTGGGATGTTCCAGCTCCAGGGTGACCATAGGATACATTCGATCTTGGTTGGGGGAAAATGAATTCACCCTTCCAAGTGTAAGCATGTCTATCATTTTCTGTCACCACAAAGATCCTTTCCGAAGTGTGATCTAAGTAGGTCACTCTACCTGGGCTATCCGGATCTTTAAACTCATAGATCATGACAGTTCCTATATCAGTTGGCTGATTAGATTTATATCTCCAAAAGGCTTCATCAGTTTCTCGATTGAGGAGCAACTCTATGCTCTTGTTGTCTTGGGGAACCCACTCAGGCGTGATAATCCTAGTGAGAACAGATTTGCCTCGAGGGGTTCTAGGTTCCGCACCCATGTTTCCTTGTTCCAAGTCACCTAAGTCCGCTTCAGAGATTACATTTCCAAATTCATCTGTCCTATCTGGGTGACTAGTGACTACGTATATGGTTCCTTCTTTGTCCGAGTATGCTCCATTTTCAAATTTGACTGCTGGGTGCTCTAGTCCAATGGATTGATCAGGATTCTTAATCTGTACCACAGATCTTCCTAAGCCGTCCTCATAGATGCTAGCACCTAATCGGTTGGTCCTAAGGTATTCCAGCTGTGTTTTGTAAGGGCCTTCTACCCTGTACAAGTAAGGCACTCCTGAACTTCCCGTAGGTCTGTCCATGCCTTGAGACATCTCTGACTCACTGGTCTCAGAGCTAGGGTAGTATGAGTGGTGGCTCAACTGCTGGGCCCAAGACCTAGCAGTGTGGTTAACACTAGCCTCTGAAGATCTAAGGCTTTGTCTCTCCCTTACTAGATGCCGCCCTGATCTAAGGTTCATATGCCTAGTTAAGTAGCCCAATTTTTGCCCAGAGTACAACCTCGTTGCCGGTCAATTGTTCTCAGTCACTTGATTCGTTTTTAGTGAGTTATTATGTTTATGGTCTTATCTGGTATTGCGTCGTCAGGAATACTTGAGTATTTTTCCGTACTTGTATTTGATCGTCCCACGTAAGGTTCTTTTCCTTTATGTTATCGATAGTACAGAGATTAGGTTTTTAGCTTGAACTTGAGTTTTTAGGTAGTCTTCAACTTGATACCTGCCTATCGTTGCCCTGACTTACTTCTAGCACTATTCGTACTTAGCCTGAGTTAAAAAATGACAGAGGGAGTTGAGAATATTCCGACCTTTTGTTTCCTGCTTGGTTGCCCTTGAATGCCCAGGAAGTGTGTTCCCAAGCTTGCACTTACACTTGCTTAGAACGCCTTTCGATGCTCTCAAAGGACCTGTAAAAGGCCCAAGATTAGCTCAAGACTTAAGTTCAAAAGACAGAACCAATCACTTTCATTCATGTGACACTTCACCAATTTGCACTACGACTTTTTTGGAAAATAATTCTAGGGATCCCTGAATTTTGTTCCCCCTGGGTATGGTCAACTTCAAAACACCCTATATGAAAATCAATGCATTATTCTTATAAAAAACAGTTGAGGGCGTGTAGTATATGCCACGAGCTTTCTGACAAGCCCTAGAGCTCAAAAAATGGATTTCGTATGAAAAAGTTATGACCGTTCAGGGTTTTGGAGTTAAAACAGGATTCAAAACAGGCTAACAGGTAAACAGGGATTCCCAAGTTGCTTGTGGCACGGCCTCGCGATGCAATACTATACCCTAGTGTTTGCCCCACACTTAACCAAAATTGAGACCACTATTTTTTCTCCAAAAAATTTGACCTAATTTGCCCTTCTAACGTGTTCGCAAAGCCTGTCAGTCGCGATTGACATGTCGATCGCGATTGACAGGTCCGTCGTGGCTGTCAGTCGCGATTGATGTGTCGATCGCGATTGACAGGTCGGTCGTGAAGTCAATCGGTCGTGGTCAAACCGTCGTTGACTCTGTCAGTCGCGATTGATGTGTCGATCGCGATTGACAGGTCGGTCGTGAAGTCAATCGGTCGTGGTCAAACCGTCATTGACTCTGTCAGTCGCGATTGATGTGTCGATCGCGATTGACAGGTCGGTCGTGAGGTCTGTCGGTCGTGGTCAATCGGTCGTTGACCGTGTCGATCGTTGACTGTGTCGGTCGTTGACCCTGTCGGTCGCGATTGATGTGTCGATCGCGATTGACAGGTCTGTCCGTCGTGGTTTGTCGATCGCGATTGACGTGTCGATCGCGATTGACAGAAATCTGTGGAATTTCAAAAAACTAAACACATTTTTGGGAAGCTCTAGGCCTGTAGGTCATGGATATGCACTTTGTTTAGCAATTAGTTCAACTTTTCTGTCGGTCGCGATTGACAGAACCCGGCGACACACAGACAGTTACTTTGAATTCCGTACCTGCGCAGCGTGCTGGGGATGGTGATACAGCCTGTACCTGCAATACAGCTCAGAAAACATGCAAAAACAGCACACACAATTTCGCTCTCTTGCTCTCTCTCACAAGTGAAATGAGGGAAATGAGGTGGAGATGGTGATATGGTCAAAAAAACAGAAATTTTCGCGATGATGGAGATGGAGGTGGGAGATGGTGATGATGATGATGGTGATGAAGATGGTGAAGAAAGTAAAAGAAAATCGATGAGAGTGAAGAAAATACCTACAACTCCAACGCGTCAACTCTACGTCTTACCATCACACGCTCGTCCTCAAAGCTCGATCCCCGGCAACGGCGCCAAAATTCGGTGTAGCTCAGTGATGAGTAGCACCTCCTTTAATGTCAATCCGGGAAGACGTGAGGATGGTATGAAGACCTCGAGCAAGTGGAAGCACAAGTGCGTGAGTGAGAAGCACACCAACATGCACACACATACACACACACGCGCACACACGGCAAGACAAAGAGTGAGGAACAATGGAGTTTTTAGATTACTTTCAAGAGCTCTTACAAGTTCGTTTCAATTACAATCTAACCCCAAAAATGAGCTCTCTAGCTCCTTTTATAGTTTTTGACTAGCTTTGGCCCTGTTCAGACCTAGTCTCCGGCCTAGTTAAAAATTAGGTTCCAGGGCCAATTTGAGGGCTTAAACGGAGTCTAAAAAATATGAAAATTGGCAGGTAGATACTTCTAAAGCTCCTCAAGCTCAAGGACTCCTTGGCTTGCACAAAATGGAGCTACAAAAATACGAAATGATATTTACAATGGTTTTTAGTGATGAAAATCACTATTTGTGTAGGGTTTTCTCTATTGATTTGTCATACACCTCTTTGAGCTCCCTACTTGCTCTTTCTTCTTGTGTGCTCAACTCCTTGATGTCTTGAAAAATTAGATGGCCTACTTGCCAGATCTTCTTTGATTGCCATGTCTGCTTGTGCTGTCCCTTCGCTCTGACTCTCTTCGTCGTGTGGCTCCTTCGTTTCCCTGACTGCTGCCAACATACCCCTTCAATCTTGGCAATCAAGCGGCGTGTGATCAGTGGACGTGAGGAATCGGCAAGGCCCTCTTGGCCTATTGGAGCCTATAAAAGCAATGGATTTGTGTTGATTTGGATACATTCAGAGATACATTGAGAGATACACACATTTACATACGTACGTACAGAGGTCCTCTCTTTGCACTTTGTGGCTTCAAGCCTACTGTAGGAAGTCACTCTGTGGTGTGGATACAGAGTGTGGGCTTCCCCAGTGGAGGGCTAATAGCTCTATAGTGTGAAGAGAGTGGCTTGGTTTTGTCATTCTGTGTGATTCAGTAGTATTTTCATGCTCTTTCTCTTAGAGCAAGTCTCCATACTTTGTACTGATCAGTACTAGTCTGCATCTAGTTGTGTTCATTATACGGATTGAATGAGTCTCTTGTATTGAGGTTGTTTAGTTCTGGAATGGCATATTAGCCCAGAGCATCAGCATTTGTAGCAGTTCCTTGGCTTATATTGTAATCATCTGTTCGAACTAAGGAATGGTTTGGGTCTCCCAGTATTGTCATTTGTTCTTAATCTTTTCTCTGAGAAATTACAATTCTGTGCAATCATTGTTATCTGCCTGCTCACAGAAGTGTTAAAGGGTATACTTCCCTAAGGAGAACCTCCCTTGAGTAGGTGACGTACTGGAAGTGATTATTCTCTGCTCTTGAAAAGGTGGATACCCCAGTACCTCCTCTACAGTTACTATAACGTTTGGAAGTAACATAAGCTATTTTTTCGAAACCAATGAAACATAGAATGTATTTTGTTGTAAAAATTACAAATATAATGCATGTTACATAAATCATATGATCACTTACATTAGCATTCAAACACAACAAGAAACAAGTATCATGTGAGCAATACTAAGTTCAAAATCTAGGACAAGTGGATTCTTTTCAATTGTTTTGTTGTCAGCATTGCCATTGTTGCTATATGTTCATCATTTTTTCATGCTTTGCACAAATTCTAATTTTTTATTAATTTTGTTCAATCCACTAAAAGATATCAATTTTATGTAGTTTGTTACATTCATACTTGGGAAAGTTTCATGTATTGTGGTGTCACAGACATGAAGATTAGGAAATTGTCAAAATGAAGCTCTACTCATTAGCTCATTGTGGTTGAATTGGTCACTTTCCATAGTGAATCTTGAGTGGGAGTTACAAATTATATAAACTTAACGTGTAATTTGTTAAAAATCAAGCATTGAAGATGAACAAAATTTATTTCGATGGTCACCAAAATTTATTTCGATGGTCACCAAAATTTATTCTTGTGTTTTTCTAGTGGTCAGGCAGTCCAATAGTTCGGTATGTTCCGGTGTGCAGGTGTTCTAAATATTTACCTAAATCATAGATAAAGTCTCAAAGGCATGGATAAAAAGTGGACCTATTATTTAGAGGCTTCATATCACAAATTTCAGCTATCAAGTAGCCTCAACCACTTTCCTAAATCATAGCTTATGAAAAATGTTAAAGAGGCTGATTGAGAGATTCTTGCAAAGTTGTAGGAGCACTTTTGGACAACCTATATATGTATGAACCCAAGTCATGAAATATGTCCATGACATGTACACTCTTCCTAGAGTTAGAATAGAGTGTATGGACGTTCCTACATGCAACCCCCTTGCTTAGTTAGTCATTTTGTTAGCTTATTCTTCCTTGTAGTTAGACATTGCTCACTACCTCTTTGAAGACTCAGCTAGTTTCCATCACTATTTTGTTTTAGGTTGTAACTCCTTCTCCTGGTATCCATTTCAAGTGATTTTACTTGGGTTCGATTGCTTATAGAGTCTATTCAATGTGATGCAAATTTTCTAATTACAAACAAGTAACCAAGAACGAGTTACTTAGTAATAGCTAATTGGCAACACACTAATTAGTCATAGCTAATTACAAACAACTAACCAATGAACCAACTACTTAGTAATAGCTAACTCATAAGAAGCTAATTAGTAATAGC
Organism: Ceratopteris richardii; assembly: GCA_020310875.1. NCBI lineage: Eukaryota > Viridiplantae > Streptophyta > Polypodiopsida > Polypodiales > Pteridaceae > Ceratopteris > Ceratopteris richardii. The sequence goes on along the minus strand of CM035428.1, from coordinate 107,997,563 downwards.
TAATTACAAACAACTAACCAAGAACCTACTACTTATTAATATCTAACTGATAAGAAGCTAATTACCTACAACTAACCAAGGACTAGCTACTTAGTAATAGCTAACTAGTAACAAGCTAATTAGTAATAGCTAATTACAAAAAGAACTAACCAAGAAATAGCTACTTAATCATAGCTAATTGGTAAGAAGCTAATTAGTAATATCTAATTACTAACAACTAACTAAGAACTAGCTACTTAGTAATAGCTAACTGGTAACAAGCTAATGCCTTGTAACAACCAACTAAGAACCAACTAGTTAGTAATACTTAACTGGTAAGAAGCTAATTAGTGACTACTATCAACCACTTGTTTGTGTAATGCAGATGGATCTAATTATATGCTTCAAACAATGCCATCCAATGATAAGTATCGAGCTTCAAATCTTTGAATCATTGAATCCATATTTTTTAAGAGATTGAAAGATAGATTCATATGTTGCTACATTTATCACGTTCAAATGTCATACCTTAAGGATGCAATCAATCTCCTATGTCAATCAAGTTGTGTCATGCATAATTGTCTTTGTAATTGTGTGTGTTCTATTTGTCAAGTAGAGAAGATGTCAAGGTGAAATGCTTCAGCAACTACATTTCAATCAATTAGCAACATTATAGAGAGTATTATATATCCATGTCAAAATAATACCATATTCCATCAATACAAATGTGTGATGGTGATTGCTCTGATTCTGGAGTAGGAAATTATAAGTATTGTCTGTGAGAGACTAGCATTGAGGAATATCATATTCCTATAAAGAACTTTGAAGATATTGAGTCAACGTATAAAGGAAAAGTTTGTAAAAGGGAAAAATTGCTAAAGAGAGACATGAATCTTGAAGCTGTAACATGATTATTTGAGAAAAATCTAAATAAATTTATCAAGCATAATTTCATTTATTTATGGCAAGCAAACCAGTTTAAGATGTGTGTCCTTGATTTTCCAGTTGATGTTGTGGTTTCAGTTGTTGATTTTGCAGAAAACTACACATTCCGTGAGCAAAATGAAATACAATCTATGCATTGGTGGTTTATACAAAAACTATTTTTTGTGCATATCGCATATTTTCATATGGAGGGCATCCCTAAAAATATAATCCACTTCCTCATATCTGATGATAAGAAGCATAACACCCTTTTTGTGCAACATTGTTTCCAATTACATTGGGAATGTTTGAGAGAGCTAAACCTTGACTTAAGACAACATTGGGTATGGGTAGATGGTGTAGCTTCTCAATTTAAAGCTAAACATCCATTTTACTTTGTAGGAAGATGTCCACAGCTAACATGCATGACCACGATATGGAACTTGTTTGAGTCAGGGCATGGGAAGGGATAACATGATGGTGAAGGTGCAGTTGTGAAAAGGGCACTGACCCATGAACAACGTAAACCTGATGGTGCAATGTTCAAGTGTGTTGGAGATGTTGTGGAATTTCTTAGAGGGTATCGGTCAAGATAAAAATAAAGAGATGTCACATGAGTTTTTTGGGAAGTGGAGATTTACAAAGTGAAGAGGAAGAAGGCTTGGGATTGTAAGGGGATATCTCAAGTTCAGTACTTGCATTGGATTCATGGCTATTCAAGGCTAGATGGAGAGTGCATTGGCCTCAAAAAACTAACATGTTATTGCTTTCATTGTATCTAAAGTCAGTGGAAAAATGCATCAACAAATGCCACCTTCATTGGAACAATTTGATAGCTTCAAGCAGATATTATGTGGTGCGTTTATTTTATGATAGACTAGAAGAAAATATGTACAGGTTGTCAAAAACAAGACCACTAGCTTATATGTATTCCCATCTTGTAATACACATTAAAATACCCATGTCACCAGTCCACAATTGTTCAAACTTATTTCCCATTAATGGTGATGTCTATGAGACTGTCAACAATAGTATGCCCTTGGATTTAAAATACCCGTGTGATGATGGACCATTTTTTAGTCTAGCACTATATAGTACATAAATGGACTACTAGAAAATTATAAAACATTTTCTTAAGTAACCATTTCCTAAAATTCTATAAGTGTACATGGTGTGACAAATAAAAACCAAGGTGTGACGAATAATAGCTAATGGTTAGAAATTGTGTGTAAACAGGTGTATGGAACATGTTGCAACTAATAGCTAATTGGAAATGGGTAAGTTACAACTAACAACTAATAAGAAGTAGCTAATGGCTAGCTAATCAATGAGTAGCTAACTATCAAGTAGCTAAAATACAAGTAGCTAGCAAGTTATATTGCCCTTTGAATGTCATCTTTCATATTGCATAGAAAACTTGAAAGTGTTGATTGATTAGAAGAATCAAACACTCTGATACTAGTGAATTATTTCGATGGCAATGCACCACAATGCATTCTCCCTTCTCAAGAGCTCCATGAAAATATCCTTAGAGTAAACAACTAAGCTCCTAGGGCCGCACAAGGTACTCCGCACAGAGGCTGCATAATATGCAGAAAAACACAGTACACAGGGAGCACAAAGATAGACTTCTCAAGTGTTACAAATGCGGTCAAACTTACAGTTTGTGATTGACCAAGCCACTTTATTTTTTATTAGAGAACATATACAAAGAAGTGTCACGTGGCCATTTGGCCTTTCACATGGACACTAATGGTAACAGATTTTGCATCCAATGGTGACAAGATTACTAATAGTAGATTCCAATGCAACTTTGAATGTTTTACTTGGGTATGCCATCAGGGTTGATGACTCTATAGCATTCATGAAGAAATTGTTGGAGTTTGAGGTATGTAGAAGCACGTGAAGATTACAAGGAAGAAGAAGAAGCTTGGAGCATAACACACAATATTTAATGTATTACCAAGAGAATGTACAAAGATAAGTGACCCATTAGGGTTATTGGAATATATACAAGCTGGGGGAAAAAACCTCCTAAAGAGGGAAAAATTTTCCCTGACAATCCTTGTGTGTTCACATACATCACTACCAAAATATATCAACAAATCCTCCGTAAAGTGATGTGTTGAACAAAGAACTGGCACTCATGCATAAGGAAGTGCCAAACTATGGGGAATCAATCCACAAAGGGAAGTACGCCCAAAGCTCTACGAAAAGCTTCAAACTTCTCCCTAGGCATAGCCTTTGTGAAAAGGTCTATAATGTTTTCTTGTGTCGGCCCATATGCTAAATTGATCCCTCCAACATAGAACCTCTCCCTAACATAATGATAGTGCACCTCAATGTTCTTAGCATGAGCATGGAACACAAGCTTCCTTGCAACTTCCAATCCCCTCTAACTATCAGTGAAGATGGTGGTGGCAGAAGATTGGCCAACACCCAAATTAATCATAAGGTATCTGAGCCACACATTTTGAATAGTCATTGTGAAAGATACCCTATATTCAGTGTCACAACTAGGAGTGGCCAAAGTAGGTTTCTCCTTGCTAAACCAAGATATGAATGAGCTACCAAGCATGAAGCAAAAACCATTGGTGGACACACGAGTTTCATAGAAACCCGCCCAGTTAGGTGAGAAAAAGCATGTAAATCTGGCGGTAGTGATCCCCCCTTGGGATAAAACAATCCAAGTATCCAGGTGCCACTCAATTAGCAAAAGATGCACTTAACTACTTGAGACAACAAATTGAATATCTAGTCAAGTAATGCATAAGTAAATCAAGCATCCAATAGCCTATTGATAGAGAACAACATCAAATGCATCTCCAACATCTTGAAGTATCAACCATAAACCTATCTCCATAAGAGTGGCACTAGGTTTGTAGTCTTCAAGGCCAAAATGCTACAATAATGTGTCAATATATTTTGTTTGAAACAAAGCTAGTCTACCATCAACTTGCATAAAGTGAATGCCCAAATAATGATGCAAATGCCCCAAATCTCACATCTCAAATAAGGAATGCAAATCAGCCTTAAAATCAGCAATATGTTTCTGATTAGGACCAATGAGCATCATGTCATCAACATAGACAATAATATCAAAAGAACATCATTTGCATGCTTAACGTATAAGGTGCTTTTAGTTCAATTGTTCTCAAAACCATGTGCAATCAAGTAGGCATGTATATTTTCATACTAAGCATGTGGTGCTTGCTTCAAACCATTAAATGCCTTTTTCAAACTACACACTTTGTTTTCATGCCCTTTCTGCACAAAACCACAAGGCTGAAAAACATACACTTCTTCATGCAAGTCACCATTCAAAAGTGTTGTTTTAATGTCCAATTGATGTACATTCCAATGATGATGAGCTACAAGTGCAGAGATTCTACGAATACTAGTCATTCCACATGTAGGTGCAAAGGTCTCAAAAAATCAATGCCTCTTTCTTGAGCATAACCGTTTGCAACAATCCTAGCCTTATAACTCTCAGCTGTTCCATCACGTTTATGCTTAATCTTGTATACCCACTTAGTATCAATGGCCTTCTTGTCAGGGGGCAAGTCACATAAAGATGAGGTACCATTTTTCATGATAGCAGCATATTTTGATTACATAGCAGCCATCCAAATTTTATAATTTTTTGCTTCATCAGACAAAGCAGGCTCATTCTCATCACAAAGACTAGAGACAGCCATAGCATAACAATTTGATGCAAAAGAAGCACTATGAGATCCTAAACAAGTACGATATGACAGAGGTGCATCTAATTTTCTATCTCACAGATCCTACACCAACCATTGAGGCATACTTTTTGCCTCCTCTATATCAGTTCTCTCATCAATAAGTGCATCTTGTAATCTACATCAGAAATGGAATGATCTGCATCATCATATGAAACCTATAAAGTCTGAGAAATTGCCTCATTTGGACCAACACTAGACTAGATACCTGTAAAAAGAGGCAACATAGTGTCATACACATCTTTGAAGCTAACTAATGTCGCCTTAGTACATGAAAGTAATAGCTGAATTGCATCTTTCACAAAAACAACATCACAAACAACCAAAATGTGTTTAGTATGTGGATGATACAGACGATAGCCTTTGCTTAGGATTGTACCCAACAATTAAAATGCATTTCACTACTTTATCATCCAATTTCTTGCATTGTTGTTCAGGCATTAATGCATATGCCAGACAACCAAAGACATGCAGGTGAGAAACAGATGGCTTGTGACATGCGAAGCCTCATATGGAGTGATATACTACAATGCTTTAGTGAGACACTTGTTAAGTACATATGCTCCACACATAAGAGCCTCAAGCTAGATACTATGTGGTAAAGCCTAACTCTTGACCATACACTTGGCCATCTCCATGAGTGACATGTTCTTGCTTTTAGAAAATCCATTCTGTTGAGGTATATATGATAATGTACATTGATGTTTTCTCCCACATTCAACCAAAAATGCTTTAAAATGAGAAGACATATATTTCCCCCCTCTATCAAAATGGAGGTTGCAAATTTTACATGCTGATAGATTTTGAGCCAAAACCAGAAACAGTTTGAAGCACATAAAAACTTTGGACTTTTCTTTCAATGGATATACCCGTGCATGCCTAGAAAAATCATCAATGAAAGTCATGAAGTAAAGATTGGGAAGGTGTTTGCATAGGACCACAAACATCACTATGAACAAGCTACAATTTTTTAATAGCTCGTACTAAAACATCTTTTGGGAAGGAGGAATGCTACATTTTGCCCAAAATAGAGCCTTCACAGTCATGTTTACCAGGTGCATCAAGTTTGGGTAGAGATGACACCATTTTTTATTTATGCAGGTGTAGGAAACTATCAAAATTCAGATAACCAAAGCATGCATGCAAAGCTTTACATCTAAGATAGCCTGAGAATCTTGAACTACACATGTTGAATCATTCACAGATTTTTCATAATCTATGAGCTTATAGAGCCCATGACATAAAATGCTAGAAGCGATAATGACATTGCCATTTGACATATCATGAAATGTACATCTATCATCAACAAATTTCCCAACCAAGCCAATTTGACCTAATGTTGAAACTGATAACAATTTCTTTTAGATCCGTGGCACAAATACAGCATCCGACAATGTAAAAGAACTACCATTAGTAGAAGTCAGAATGATCTTACCAACTCCCATGATAGGATAAGAGGAGTTGTTGGTGCATGTGACAGTATTCCTTGTAGGGGCAGGCTCAAGTGAACTGAAGAAACTATGCTATGAGGTATTTAATATATTTGCTTGCCCCACTATCAAAGTACCAAACATCTCATTCTACTACAGACATTGTTCATGAGAACATGGGTCATAACTGCACCAATAGTAAATGCCCATTCTGCATTATGCACAAGATTTGTAGACTCTGATTTGAGTGTAGAGGCTTCTGCAACAAACATTCTAGCCTTTTTTTTCTTTGCCTCTTTTGTAGCTAGTCTTCGAAAACTCTTTATGAAAACATTATCATTTCCTTTATAGTATTTGCAAAACAATTTTTGCTTTTTTTTTCTTCTCATCTCTGTCATCCTTCTTTGATTGTGTAGAATTAGCAAATTTCTACTTACTAGTAGATGAGCTCCATTTACCTTTGCCCTTCTGACTAGCCAAGAAAGCTTGGTCTATAACATGCATAATGGACCTTTTCTCCCGAGACTGATCTTTTTGCAACACAACTGAGATGAACTCCTCAAATGTTAAGGCCTTTCATCATCAATCAAAGAGTAGAAGCAAAACTCTGATATGCATCTTGAAGACAATTCAAAATAGTTTGCAGGAGTGAGCTGTCAAGTAAGACTTCATCAGCAGAAATCAATTGCTCTTTCAAATCTTTTATCTTTGTTAAAAAATTGTCCATGGAATCTCCGTCATTCATGTGCTCACTCTCCAATTGTTTTTGGAGGTAAGCAACAGGGGCCTCATTCCTTGCCTGATATAAAGTGGTAAATGTCCCAATCATCCTTTGCTATTTTTCAGGAGCAAATGTGAGGAATAATGGCTCCTTTGATAGACAAGGGTTTTTCTATATATCTTTGGCACAAAAAGACAAAATTGTTTGCACATGCATTGTGATACTACATTCGGAGGCTGAAACGAACTCTGATTGTGATTTTGACACCACAAAGCAAAGTAGCTTTAAACTAGTAATCACCTTGAGTATGCTCACCAATTTTCTTATGATTCTAAGACTTTGACCAAAGAGGTGTCGAAAATGCCTTAGATGAAGTGATGACCTACTCTAATACCAATTGTTGGAGTTTGAGGTATGTGGAAGCATGGGGACAACACAAGGAAGAAGAAGAAGCTTGGAGCAGAATGCCCAAGAATATGTAATTCGCTTGAAAAGGTTTTGGGAGTGTAGTAGAAATGTTGTTTGGGAGATGCACAGTCAAATGGTTTGGCGTAATATATGTTGTCTAATAAGATTTGTAAGTGCAAGGGCAAAATGATGGACATGGAGTGCTATCCTACCCCTCATTGTTACTAGTGGATTGGCCAAATATCCTAGCCATCTCCCCATCTCAAATAGTTTTTTCCTTATACAAAGAGGTAATGTTATGCCCAAGAATATGTAATTTTCTTGTAGAGGATTTGGGAGTGCATCAAAAGCTAGTGTTGTTTGGGAGAGGTATGGTCAAAAGGGTTGGCCTAAGGTATGTTATTTGATAGGAAGTGATTTGCACGGAGTGCACCCAATCTATCACCAAAAAGTGTATAAGGTCACATTGCTCCTGATATTTGCACACTACATGTGGTAGGGTATTGGCCAGTATTGTGTTCCATTGGAGATCTCACCATGAATATGGTACGTAAAAAGCTATGGATGCAAGAGCACTAAGGAATATGAAATTATCAGTTAAACTCAAGTTGAGGATGAAATGGAGCTTGAATCCAGAGAATGCATGCAAACAGTGCCACCAATCACTACTGTTTTGACATGTGAGGATAGAGATGGCAAGTCACATAAAAGATGATATGGGCAAAACTTCAAGCCATTGACAAGAGTTGAGAAAAAGATGTTGTTCAATGCCTTGATTGTAAATGTAGCAAGGCTGACTTTTGTATCTATGATGAAAGGACTCATCCACCTAATTTTGGATTTTCTTGCCTTTTGTATTAGTTTGGAATCAAAAAAATAATAACATATCCCCTACTTGTAGAATACGATTTCATAGATTTTGGTCATGCCACTTCTTTTCTCCAATTTAAATTTCTTGGAGCAACAAAAAATTATCATACCTATGTTCTTATAGATCTTGCAAAGTCTTCATTTGATCATCTAAGAACTTCTCTAGCAAAAAAATATGCCACATAACTATTCTTAGACTTGGGACTACCTAACCCCTCAACATGATGGCCTCTATTCTAAATGTTAATTTGAAAGGAGGAAAACCTACAGCCACCTTATAGATTGTTCCATATGACAAGAGTGTTGTCAACACATATGGATCCCAATTAGTTTGATGCTCTAGTATTAAACTTTGAAGAACTCCCAAAACTTTCTTTGTTCTTAGATCATCTTATGGGCTTGTGGTCAAATCAGACCTACTGTGGGCTCAACACGTGCTTCAACAGTTATATGTCATACTTGGTGTGACTATATATATCTACACCATGCAATACTAATATCCTAAACATATATTCGCCCAATTATTAATTAAAAATGTCTACTACAAATTAAACACGTTTGCTCAATAGCTTTGGAAATTCTTGTGGCATGAATCCATTATCCAAAAAGTTGAACATAATTTCATACCAATAAGTTATGTCTTAGTAATCTAATTCAATAGTTCCAGCAAAAAAATAAGCCAACATTGGGAAATCTATCCTCAATTCACTCTCGTAGTTCTCCTTAATCTAATCGTGATAGAAAATATGCTATTACGTGTAAGATCCTTGTTCTATATCGTACTTCAAAATCAAATTCTTATGACAAAAGGACCCATCAATCCAACCTCCCTACCAATGATTGTTGTTTGATTAGATTAAGTTATGTGCCAAATAATCTACATGGAAGATGAATCTTTGCTCTAGTAAATAATGACATAGTTTTTTGATCGAGTAAATTAAGTCCAAGCATTATCCTTAAATCATTGAGTAATTCATTCTATGATTGATAATCGCCTACTAGTATAATAAATATTATTTTTCCAAGAAGTATTTGTTACCACCATATGTGCATTGTCAATCATTAGGTTTGAAGCATCTGCAAACACATGAAACAATTCATCCCACTTTGGATTTTGCAAGATTGAGGCCTATGTTAGTGGCACTTGAGTCACTTGAAAGCCACTTCACATTCATCTTTCCACTGAAAATGATTAGGTGAAATATGAGATAACTTATTTAATGGAACTTAAATGTGTGCTAAATCTTGGAGATGCTTACAATGCCATCTAAACTAGCCTAAAGATCTTTCGAGATCTTTTTGTGATCATTGAAAAGGAGCATCTTGATGTCACCTTCACCTTTTTGGGGTCAATAGCAATACCTTGTTTGGAAATAATATGGTCAAGTAACTACCACATTCTATAGAATATAGATTTGGTTGAATTTATACAAAGATGTACTGATCTACAATGTTGAAAGTAGAGTTGAAGATGTTCAAAGTGTTCTTGTATAAAGGTTGTTACTAAAAATTCATTAAGGAACATTCTAGAGAGAAAATTATTGCATACACCTCTACAATATGTTGGGTGCATTTTGAAGTCAACAGCACATCACTTTACAAGCATAACTTCCCCAATTATCGATAAATTTTGTCTTTGCTACATCTATTTCATCCATTTACACTTGAGATCCAATAAAACCATCTATAAAGGAATACATTTCCTTGCTAGTTCATCCAATATACTATTTAAGAATGCAATCAAAAAGGGTCAAGAATGGTGGTTTTTGTTAGATTTTAACAACCTGTACAAATCTAGAATTTCTTGTTGTTCTTAGGTACAATTAGAATGGAGGATAACCGTGCAAGATTTTGCTTTGAGCAATTTTTCTAGTTTTTGTTTGAATAACTTAGCATAGTGATTCATTATGTAGTGATGCTACAAAATTGGGGTAGCATCTGGTTTTAATTGTATTATGTGATGGTAGGATCATGGGTCTACACCTTGCGTTTCCCTTTAATATGGATCATCCTCATTCCCTAGATCATAGGTTTTGAATTGTTCTTCACAAACTGTTTCTCTCCCTCTTATGTCTTTTTGCATTATATTTTGGATAAAGAATGTATCTTTGTGAGTGAGTAGATAAGTGGTATTTACCAAACTTGGAACCATATTCAATCCTAAATATTGTACAATTGTCTGATAAACATTAATTAACCATATTGATAATAAATCATTTTTATCTTGTAGAAAGTTTGCTATTCATCATCTGTCAATATGTTCATTAAATGCACTAGTTTCAACTAACTCTAGAGTTCATCAATGATTACATTTAGTAGTTTCATCAAAGGTTACTATGTATTTATTTGGTCCTTGATTGAAAATGATGCAATTTGTGGATCAATCTTGCATTATCTTTGTGCATGTAAGCCATGGATGGCTCATCAGTAGATGATAATCTTCTTCTACTCTGCTTAGATTCATCAATACAAAGCTCATCATAAAGGTAGCTTCCTATAGTGTAATTGGCACATCCCTAATAATCACCATGGGCTTAGCTTGGGATTTGTCTACCATTCTTCCAAAGAAAGGGGTTTGCTTCATGTTCGTACACCCCAAGGAAATACAAATTTTCAATTTTTTTATGTTCACTCTCGAGCCTCCATCCATTAATACTTTATTGATTGAATAATTTTTATATCATACAATGATTAAAGGTACCTCACGGTCCACAAGACTAATTTTTTTATATTACATTGTGCACTAGAGAAGTAGTGAATTGTTGTTGTCTGCTTCTAAATGTTTAAGTAGATGTCTGCTAAATAGAGGATATAGGGACACAACTTATGCAAGGAATTTGAATGGGAACCTTGATTAGATTCCATAGATGTATCAAGGATTATGCTTGTGCCCATGTACCAAATTTGGTCTCTTGGGTAAGTTCCTATGAGATGGGTGTAGATGTTCTTGGTTGTGAAGTCTGATTCAAGCATGTCTATTACGTCTAAAATCTCCTCAACTATCTTTAAAGTAGAAGCTACATCCTAAAATTTTTTGGACATAGAAAAATGAGCTCCTCCTCTAACCATTGAGTGGCCTTTTTCTATAAAGTCTCTTTCTCTTCCAATGTTGACTTCAACATTGTATTGACTTCTAAAAAAAATTGACCAAGTTTGTTACACTAAAATCTTTAGTGCTAACTAAGTTAATTTTACCATATTGGGACCAAGGGCTTCTTGTTTCCTTCTTCTTTTATCAAATTTGCATGCATGTTCACAATATTTTATGATATGCCCTTCTTCTAGATGGAAAATACATTGCGGTGGGTAGTGGTACTGAGGATTAAGGTTACACTACTCATCTCCATTTTTGAATTTAGGATTTTGATTAGTTCAATAAAACTAATTATTATAGATGAAACTATTTTGTTGATCTTGATTTTGTTGTTGTTGATCTTGAGGTTGTTTTCCATAGGAATCAAATGCTAATAGTGAGAATTATAGTTCACCATGGGATGCTCTTGGCTAGGCACAAGTCGCCCACATTGCAATTGTTGTACTAGTGAAAACTATTGATTTTGTTGTTGATAAATCAGATATGAAGGGTACTAATTCAATGGGTAATTGTTTGGATATTGTTTTGGGTTTCTAGTAAATTGGTTTGTTGGTTCACCTGCTCGCTACTAAGGTGAAAAATTCTAATAGTTTGCTCCATAGTAATCCACACTTACTTGGTGAGTGGTATTTTAGCAAGTTTGGGCATGTCCATTATGTAGACAATTGGTAGTAGAGTGGTTAGAAATATCAAAAATAGCATAATATAACTAGTTCAATGTTCATGATGCAACCATGGAGCCTAAGTTTTTTGCACCAAGTATAGTTAACTTGCCAAAGAGACTCAATAGAATCTAACCATATATTGGTTAGTTGTCTCTCTAAAGGATCTGAATGTTTGGTTAATTCACTAGTATCCCTTTTGGTAGTCGAAAAGTCCAATTTACTTTCTAAATTTAATGAAATAGATATGAATCATTTAAATTTGCCTCGTCAACATCAAATATGCACATAATATCATGCCATCATGGTGAAAGTTCTTTGATGAACCAACTTTTAACCACATGAGACAAAGATTGGTTGTCAATAGGAAACTGTTTCTAGGTGCTTCAAAATTCAATAGCATAACTTTGAACCAATTGATGTGACAGGTTTCCATTTGGATGTCACCAAAGACCAATTGTTATGGTGTTAAGGTTTTTGTTCTTGTAGTTAGACAATTGAAAGATCTTGTTAGTAAAAATATAATTCCACAGCTAATTTGGAGAAATGAAGAGCAAATTTTTCTTCATCGGCACTATTGTGTAATACTTAAAATATGATGGACTTCACAAAGGCTGGATTTTGATGGGATTTGGTTTCTATTCCCTTCAAATGAATAGGATTGATTTTATGAAAATTTTGTTTTGGTTTATTTTCGTTTGTAATTTCTACCTATACTAAGATCTAAGTGGTTGAATATTAGCATCATATTTGGTATTTGATAATACCCTTGCTCCTGACATCTGAAGGTTCTAAACATTATATAACTTATTGGATACTTCGAACTCTTAGTTAACATTATGCACTCACCTAAGATCACTTCATAGTACTTAGCTACTATTAAACATGATTGAAAATCACATACATAGAGATAGTTATTCACCACTTATCATTTGCATTTATTGAACTACTCACAAAGGAGGGTATCAATGCATGCAAGTGTATAAAATCACTTGTAAAATGAATTGTACAAAATCACTTGCAAACTGTAGTGCACAAAATCAATTGTGAAACAAGCATTATACACATACTAGAAAGGACAACTCACAAAACGAAAAACTATAATTCTTAACCATCAAATATAATCGTCATGTGTTTAACTTAGATACAGCTTTTGAATGAACATTTAGATATACACGTAGACTCCAAGCATTATAGAGTTAGCACTTTGATGCAACATACTGGATTCTCTCTCACTTGAGCACTTTAGCTTGGTTCTATATATAACCTCCACCTTGCCTAGTCATTTGTTAGGATGTCATGGTATGTTGTAGAAGATTAGTGGACAATCAAGTGCATTCACTATTAGGATGATGTTTTACATGAATTCATTGCTATCAGTATTGGATGTTTTGTTGAAATTTCATATACATTCCTTTGGGCATCCCATTTTGTTATTGTCATTACCTTCTTTATAAATATAAATTATTACAAAAATGGATTCCTTGTAAACAAGGGTTCCCAACAATGGCCTAACAAAAGCACCGCTATCTCTCTTTGAAAAATAAAATGAAAAATTAGTACCATTTCATGCAACTAATGGATCTATTTGTGTTTAAGAGTTTTATCCCATAGTTGTGAACTTATATTCGAGTTCCCATAGAATATAACTTGATGAATGTTCATGCATGATGTAATATTATTATACACAATCAATGTATCTATCTTCTTTAAGGATGTCATTCCGTCTTTATGTATTCAAAAGCTCAAATATAATATGGCTTGATTGGCTATACAACACAATGTATTGTCTTGTGTGTGAGTATTAGATTTACTCACTTTTAATAACTCTACCAATTCTTATGAATCTAGAAACTTTTGTACACGTTTCAAAAGGCATTACATGGTGATGTTATTTGAATTATACCTTTGCTTCAAGTTTAATTATCATCACCAATACATGAACAATAAAATAAGATATTGTATCACTCCATGTAAGTAATAGTTTTATTCATGTAAATGAATTCTCATAGCATTGTAGTAGACTTGTACATACATACATCTTTATAATATCAATCCAAGAGGATTAGACCACATATAGTTGTAATTGGAAGCTCTAAGCAGATGTGATAACTGGATTTTTATCAAGCACTAAACGTAACGTTATTAAATCCAATAATCAACATCAAGTGCACATGATCAAACCATATATGATCACAAGTGACACAATCACAAGTCAAACAATCACACAATCGTAAGCCACAAGATCATGCAATTGCATCTCCCATATGTTTGGGATGTGAGGCACTACACCCTTCAACTTTTATTTTTTACTATAGTGTAGTAGGATAGTGAGCATGTTAGCACTATGGCCATATATCCATAAATTATCATCATGTCAAACAATAGAATAAGAATGATCAAATAGATGGGTTCATATTTCCAAGAAGTTATAGATATAGGACAAGATTGCAATTGCAATTAGGACACTTGTAGGTGTAATGGTCCCTTGCAAACCAATATGTAGTGCTCCAGCTTGGTTTACACTCACTTAGGGATAATTTTTAATTATGTTATCTACTTTATTCATTGTTGTTTTTTCTGATGTAGTGATCTAGAATTGTATTGCTTATACCAATCTTTGGTGCTCCATTAGATACTGTTTTAACTCAACTACTAATCTAGTTTAAAGATATTTTTTTACCAATGTAAAGATCAAGACAGCCACCACATTTATAGAAATAATTAGAGATGCAATTGGTTATGATGTTGTTATCAATGATAGGATTTTAAAAATTAAGTTTTACATAATATTATCAAGGTTAAGTTTGTGATGAAATGTATTCTAATTGAGGCACTCTTTCATACCATGGGCTTCAAAATCAAGATTTATGATGTCCCCTCTGTCATGTACCAAATCTTACCCATACACAATTTTACTAAAGGCAAGGGATTCAAGATCTCACTAATGGCATGCACGGTAATGTAATTTTTTCAATATGCTTAAAGTTTGATTACTCCCATCTATTTGGTATACTAGTGATGCACCCTTGATGTTGCTCAAATAATGAGTAAAACTTATCAACTAATAGCCAGTTTCCTAGTGGATCTAGTACTAAAATGAATGTTTTGGTCATGTTTAAAACTTTTTGCATGCTATAGGAACAAGACGTGCTTGTGATTTCGACACATTCCCAACAATTGTCATTAAATAGTTAACCATTGATCCATAAAATACAGGATCGAGAAAGGAAGAAGTGTAGAAATACCTAAAGATTTGGGGTATGCAAATTATGTTCATAAGAGGTAGAATATTAAGCAACATCTTGAATATGGATGTCCAAATAATGAAGAGACTGTAAATCAAATCAGTATAGAGACATCCAAAGCATTTCTGCTTCCATATGACTTAGGAGACACAATAACTCATCATAGGAGACATGGTTGATTATACTCAAACTATAAATATTCAAGGCACATGTGACTTAGGAGACACAATAACTGATCATAGGACACATGGTTGATTATACTCAAACTATAAATTTGTAAGAGGTAGAGTATCAAAAATACTTCAAACGTATATGACCAATGCAAGAAGAGAGCACCCCACATCAATATAGAGACATCCTATGCATTTCTCCATCTATATTTGGAAAAAACATTTGATCATATGCGACATGATTGATTCTTATTGGAGCTCCAAATATGCAAGGATGAAAAGTTTTATGGAGGATATGAAAAGAATGAAAAATTCCATGTTCATTTCCTCTAAAATGAACAAGAGACAATGATGAGTCAACCTAGGGATCTAGAGAGCTTGAAAAATGATCTTTAGAAAAGATTACAAGAAAGGGCATAAGAATGATCTACTATCCTCTACTCAAAGCTCCCATGGATCAAGAAGAGGCTCTTCAATGGATCGAATCATATTATATATGATTGACAAAGAAAATACATGATCTGAAGCATTACAATGAAATTAATCATGCAATTCAAAAGATGTGGAGAGGATCCTTTTGATCTCTTATGCTCATACTTCTTTTATAGTGCATAATTTATCATTTCATTGAAGTGCTAGCCCTATGGATTGTTATATCACACTTCACACATGACTATCACATGCATTTATTTTATTGGCTTTTCACTTGTCGGTTATTCTTTTATAGCACATACTTTATCACTTCATTGAAGTGCTAACCCTATGGATTGTTGTATCACACTTTATACATCACTATCACATGTTCATCCTCTTATTATGACTATGTACACACAGCGTTATAGGCATATGCTCTCTCGCTCACAAACTAAGTTCTACCTTATGAAGATGTTAATCTCTCTCTCTCTCTCTCTCTCTCTCTCTCTCTCTCTCTCTCTCTCTCTCTCTCTCTCTCTCTCTCTCTCTCTCTCTCTCTCTCTCTCTCTCTCTCTCTCTCTCTCTCTCTCTCTCTCTCTCTCTCTCTCTCTCTCTCTCTCTCTCTCTCTCTCTCTCTCTCTCTCTCTCTCTCTCTCTCTCTCTCTCTCTCTCTCTCTCTCTCTCTCTCTCTCTCTCTCTCTCTCTCTCTCTCTCTCTCTCTCCCTCTCTCTCCCCCTCTCTCCCCCTCTCTCTCGCTCTCTCTCTCTCTCTCTCTCTCTCTCTCTCTCTCTCTCTCTCTCTCTCTCTCTCTCTCTCTCTCTCTCTCTCTCTCTCTCTCTCTCTCTCTCTCTCTCTCTCTCTCTCTCTCTCTCTCTCTCTCTCTCTCTCTCTCTCTCTCTCTCTCTCTCTCTCTCTCTCTCTCTCTCTCTCTCTCTCTCTCTCTCTCTCTCTCTCTCTCTCTCTCTCTCTCTCTCTCTATATATATATATATATATATATATATATATATATATATATATATATATATATATATATATATATATGTGTGTGTGTGTGTGTGTGTGTGTGTGTGTATGTATGTATGTATGTATGTATGTATGTATGTATGTATGTATGTAGGTATGTACATACGTACGTAGGTACGTACATACGTACGTAGGTACGTACATACGTACGTAGGTACGTACATACGTATGTATGTATGTATGTATGTATGTATGTATGTATGTATGTATATATATATATATATATATATATATATATATATATATATATATATATATATATATATATATATATATACCTTGTACCCCACGATGTGAGTTCTTTACCATTCATACAGCTATTCAATAAATAAATAAGCTACAACATGGAAGAGAAGTTGAATATACTAGTCTACAAGCAAAGCATATTATATATGCCTAGAAGTTCCTTGCCCCTAAGAACATTTTCCTCTTTGATTATACATTGGTTGAGGTTTTTCCACCACAATGGACTATGCATACTATGATCCCTATGCTATGAACCTTATACATAAAGGGGGGGCGATCCATGCACCTTAGCACCTATAAAACCATCATGAACTTTCATGCATTGGTCAAGCTATACGAGACAGTTACGGAAGCGTAGTAGTAGTTATATCAAGAGAGCAAGACTCACAACATGTGAGCAACTTGCTTTAGAAAAAGTTTCTCCACCATTGGCCTCATATTTGCACACAAATGTCTGATAAATCAATCAAATGTGCAGAGATATAGACTCTACTGATGCTTTTGGATTTTTTCAAAGCCGCTAACACAGTCCTCAAAGAGAGACTCTTTTGGAGACTAAACATTCTATAGGTCCAAGATGGAATGATTTGGGGTATATATGCACTATATGAGCTAAGCCTTATTCCAACTTATATGCCATTGTGGTTTATCAAAGGGTTTTGCTGGCAGAATTGGGGTGAAGTTAGGGTGCCCCACTTTCACCTACACTCTTGCATATATCGATGAAATCAAGGATACCAACATGACACAAGGTGTTGATGGTCTGCATTATATGCTAATGATATTGTATTATTATATGAATTCGAGATGGGACTACAATCTCATCTTTGTGCCCCAAGCAAGTTTTGCCTACAACATAAACTCAAGGACAAGTTTAGGTCATTGGCTCTTATGTGTACATTGGGATTATCTTTTTGTGCCCCAAGCAAGTTCTACCTACAACATAGGCTCAGGGACAAGTTTAGGTCATTGGCTCTTATGTGTACATCGGGGTTATCTTTTTTGCTCATACAGGTAAGAGTTTCTATGGCACAGGCTACTAAAGACAAATTGACAAGAGGATATGCATTGTTTACCCTAATAGAGAGATGATGCCGCTAGGCATTTTTTCGAGAGCCCCAAACTAAAGGATGGCTTTTTGACGTGATGGTCATCCCACCACTTATAAAGACATAGGGATGAAAGCCTATGGGATTCCCAACAAGCAAGTGGAAAATTACATTAGCTTGCCCTCACACTTCTTTCAAAGACAAAGTGAGGCTACAAACAATCCCCCTAGAGAACTAAGACTCACACTTGCAAAGGCAAAGGCACAGAGAGCATGTAGATGACCACACAAGTCTAAAATCCGAAGGATCAGACTAAGGGATACTTTTAAAACTACCACGCATACCCCTGACTACATACCCTGCAAGAGATGGAGCTAAGATTCCCTATGCACATACCATGTTTGTATCCCCATAGCATATAGATTCACTCTCTCTATCCTATTATTCTTTTTCCTTGATCATGATAATGATGTATCTCCACACATATCAATTTCATCTTGTACATGCTTTTTGCACTTTTGTTGATAACAGAGTTCTTTACCTTTTACGACTATATGATATGTCTCATGGGTCAATTTCCCCCCTATAAGATGTTAAAAATGTCCCTCCCCTTCATGCCCCTCTCCTCCCCCTCCCCCCTCCTCCCTTGTTAAAAAACAATGTCAGAATGTCCCAAAATGATCAAAAATCTAGCCACCCTAATTTTGGTACTTCGTTAAGATTTGGTCAAAGATGGTCAAAAAAATTTATTGGCTCATTGGAAAGTAATCCTTGAGAGCTTTCTAATGATATATAAAACTTCACCATCTAACATCATCATTTCAACCAAAATTCAAACCCTAATTTTGTTTCGGACATGCTTTTCATGCAAAAACATACTTTTCAATAGATTTTTCGTAGCTTTTCATGCTCATTTTCGTAGGCACTTCAAATCCTATATAAATAGCATACCACTTCATTGCTAGAAGTGACCATTGTTGCTGTTCTATATCAAAGAAGACCTTATTTCATAATTAGGGTTTGTTGTAATAACTATTTTAAATAGTTCATTTAGTTCTTTTTGCACATACTCACTCACATAAAACCTCTTAAACACTCACACTATTCTTTGTACCTTCAAAGATCAAGGTATGGTGAAGAGTGTGTCTACTTCTACTTTACCAAATGATGAAGAATCATATGAAGGATGTCTTGAAGGAAAATCTCACAAGCTACCATTCAAGAATCAAGGACATATCACGGCTACCATAAAAATAAAAATCATACATTCACATGTTAATGTACCTATGAGAGCACATTCCATTCAAGGATGCAAGTAGAAGTGATATCCTACTTTCTCACAGTGCTTGTGTTGCAAAAAATCAGATTTATGATAAACATGTAGATATTCTTGAATTTATTAAGGAAGATGATTATGCATTTTTCAAGTCAAATTTAGATGCTTACATTCAGTCGTATTGGGGGGGGGGGGGGGGGGGGGGATCAACTTCTCAAGCCCCTGAGATTTCAGTTAATGGAGGTAAAGAGAAAGTTGTTTCTCCTAAACCATTACTATTTTCTTCATCATCTCCATCTTTTCCTACATCTCTTGACATACCATTATTCAAGAACCTTCCAATATGGTTCTACCATACTATCAAAGATAGTGGGATAGAAAACTTCAAAACAAGAAGAACTAGAATCAAGACAAGGAAAGAGAAAGATTATTCAAATCATGTAAATTACGTAGAAGATTTCAAAGTTAATAGTGAAGACAAACCTGCTAGTATCAAACATGCTTTACAAAATTATGTTTGGAAGAAAGTAATGCAAGAGGAAATTGATTCTATACAAAAGAATCAAGCATGGAAGCTTTGTGAGAAAGCAATTGGTGTGAAGTGGATCTTCAAAATCAAGAGAAAAATGGATGGTACCATTGATAGGTATAAACCCATAGTAGTCATTAAAGGTTATTCACAAAAGAAAGGCATTGTCTATGATGAAGTATTTGCACCTACATCTAGAATGACCATACTTAGAATAGTTCTTTCTTTTGCAGCATTTTTTTGTTGGAATGTCTACCAAATAGATATCAAAACATATGATGATCTTAATGATGTGTCTATATTCAACAATGAGGAGTTTTTGAAGAGCTAGCTAAAGATCATTTGGTATGAAAACTTATCAAAGAAATTTATGGTTTGAAGCAAGCAGCAAGAGCACGGTATGAAAAGATACATCTGTACCCTTTATCTTGGTTTTGAAAACTATGAAGCTTATCCAACCCTCTATATTAAAGCACATACAATTGTCTTGATTATCATTATCACCTATATTGATGGCATGATCATGATACGTCCCAAGGCTCCCAAGGATTCTGATCTTCAGTTCTTGAAAGCACAATTTAAGCATACATTTGATGTTAATGACTTTGGATTTTACATTACTACATAAGCATTGAATTCAAATTCAAGAATGATTGTATCTCTATGACACAGCAAAAGTACATTGAGAAACTTCTAGTTTCAAACATATTATAAACATATACAAATACCTATGGATGTTAGTGTTTCATTATAGGCAGGTGCAGATTCAGAACCTTTTGATGCTATGCTATATATCAAGCAATTGGATGCTTGATCCATCTATGTAATACACATACTAACATTCAGTTTGTAGTCTTTCAAGTATCAAAGTTCATGTCCAAACTGCTCCAAATTCATTGGAAAGCAATTAAATGGATATTTAGATATTTGAAGGGAACTTTGAGTTATGCAATGGTATTTCCAAAGTCACTACACTTTCTACTAAAAGGTTTTTCATATTCTGATTGGGGAGTTGACAGACACAAGAAGAAGCACAACTAGAGTTATTGCTTTTATGTTGGAGATTGCCTTATCTCATGGCTATCTAAGAAACAAACAACAATAGCTACTTCTTCAAGTAAAGAAAAGTTTAGGGCAACCTTTATAGCTACACTTAACGTAATTTTGTCACAGAAAATTAAGTTATCTTGATGCTCATGTTTATCTACCTATGCAAATATTTTCACATAGTCAAAGTGCTATAGCTATTGCAAAGAACCATGTTCATGATGCAAAGACAAAGCATCTTGAAGCACATTATCATTATATTTGGTAACAAGTATCTAAAAAACACATTGAGCTAACTTATGTACCTACAAGTCAAAATGTATCAAACATATTTATCAAAGCATTATCTAGAGACAAACATCAAAAGTTATGCAGACATATGAACCTTATGCAATTATGATATTGATGGGGAGATTGTTAGAAAACAATGTCAGAATATCCCAAAATGATCAAAAATCCAACACCCCTAATTTTGGTACTCAATCAAAATCTGATCAAAGGTCATCAAAAATTTTGATTGGCTAATTGGAAAGTACTCCTTGAAAGCTTTCCAATCATACATAGCACTTAACCATATCGAAGGTACTCCTTGAGAGCTTTCCAATGATACATAACACTTCACCATCTGGCATCACAAAGTCAACCAAAACTCAGATCCTAATTTTTGCTTTTCACACAAAAACTTTCTTTTCGATAGATTTCTCGTAGCTTTTCATGATGGTTTTCATAGGCACTTCGAATCCTATATAAAGAGGACCTAGGAAGCATCATAAATCATCAATTCTTAAAGCACTCCAGACATAAGCTCTAGGGTTAAGAGCTAGGAGGAGTTTTGGAGGTGTATATGCACATTTGGAGGAGTTTCTTGGTAGCTTCCCTCTATTCTTCTTCACACTACCAAGTGTGCATGCTGATTTTGGAAAGTTGTAGCACCAAATTTAGGGTTTCTTAGCATACCATTGTTGTACCAGGTGTTTAAATACCACTACATCACGAGAAGTGACCGTCACCATTGCTCTACATCAGAGAATATCTAATTTCAAAAATAGGGTTTGTTGTAATAGCTGATTTCATTTCCTTCTTTTTGCATATATCCACTCACATAAAACCTCTTAGATACTCTCACACTATTTTTGTACCTAGAATCTTTAGATTCAGCCTATATTCAGATTTTTGTGTCATACACATATTGTGTATTGATATTTTTCATTTATTTAGTGTATGAGGTAGCATTAAGTTGCTTCACTTTAATAATTATCCCCTCATCTCTCTATACTATCATTTATTCCTCTTGATGAAGTCAACGTGTGTTACATGCTAAGATCAAGTGTGGAAATATCTTGGAGTAACCAGTTATTATTGTTTGGGCTACTACACTTCCAACATCCCTTCCTCCCCTCCATCCTCCCTCCCCATGCCCCTCCCCCTACCCCCTATTCACAAGTCTGGAGATATGCGAGATCCTAACACTTATCAGACCATCATGATTAGCCCCATTTTGGCCAAATTATATGGAGAGATACTTGAGGAGCAGCTCAACACCTTGATTGGGCTCCAGAGCAGGCTGACTTCCAATGTGATTTTTCCACCATTGACCACATCTTCACTCTTAGATGTTTGATTGACCAGACAAGGGTGAGGAAGAGGAAATTACACTACTACTTTGTAGACTTCTACAAAGCATTTGATAGATTATCCATAAAGCAACTTCTCATACAAGTACTTGATCTTGGGGTTACATGTGACCTACTATGGGGGATCTATGCTATATACAAGCAAGTATCTAGTAGGATCAGCTATCAAGGTGGGCATTCAAATCCCCTTGTTAGCACCATAGGTATGAAACAAGGATATCCATTATCTCCTACTTTGTTTGGGATATACATTGAAGAGATTGTAGATTTCATAAGGCAACATGATGGTGAAGGTAGAGAGTTGGGGGACGTTGTATGTATCTTGTTATATGCTAATGACAGTGTCTTCATTTCATAGTCAACAAAGGGTTTACAGAACCGTTTACATGCATTATATAATTTTTGCTTACAGAAAAGATTCTTATTTTTGGCACATCTGCACATATACAGAGAAATTGTGTATTTACAATTCTCAGAGGGCCCATTGAGGCCACTAGTTCATGTAGGAGTTTGAGGTTTGCCGGAGCATGCAAACAACACAAGGAAGAAGAAGAAGCTTGGAGCACAACACACAATACTAAATGTATTACCAAGAGAATGTACAAAGATAAGTGAGCCGTTAGGGTTATAGGTGTATATACAAGCCGAGGGGAAAAAACCTCCTAAAGAGGGAAAAAAGTGCTTGAGAGTTCTTGTGTGTTCACACACATCACTACCTAAATATATCAACAAACCCCTCTTGGAAGTGATGCAATGAACAAGAAGCTCACACTCATGTATAATGAAGTGTCAAGCTATATGGAATCAATCCACAAAAAGAAGTAAGCCCAAAGCTTTGTGAAAAGCTTCAAATGTCTCCCTAGGTGGAGTCTTTTTGAAAAGGTCTTCAATGTTCTCTTGTGTGGGCATATATGCCAAATTGATCTCTCGAGCAAAGAACCTCTCCCTAACATAATGATAGTACACCTCAATGTGCTTAGTGCGAGCATGGAACACAAGGTTCCTCGCAACTACCAATGCACTCTAACTGTCACTAAAGATGGCGATGGCAGAAGACTAACCAACACCCAAATCAGCCATAAGGCATCTGAGCCACACACACTCAAGAGTCGTTGTGAAAGCTATCCTATACTTAGCCTCACAACTAGAAGTGGTCACAGTAGGCTTCTTCTTGCTCAACTAAGATATGCATGAGCTACCAAACATGAAGCAAAAACCACTGGTGGACACACGTGTCACAGCAACCAGCTCCATCAGAGTCAGAAAAAGCATGTAAATTTGGCAGTAGTGATCCACCCTTGGGATAAAACAATCCAAGTAGTCGAGCACCACTCAAGTAGCGAAAGATGCACTTTACCACTTTCCAATGCTTGACACCTGGGCAATGCATAAACTTGCTCAGCTGTGAGATAGCAAACTGAATATCTAGCCAAGTAATGCATAAGTAAATCAAGCATCCAACAGCCCACTAATAGACAACAACATCAAATGCATCTTCAACATCATGAAGACTCAACCCTAAACCTATTTCCATAGGAGTGGCAATAGGTTTGCAGCCTTCAAGGCCAAAACATTGCAATAATGTGTCACTATATTTTTTTTTACACAAAGATATGTCACCATCAACTTGCATAAATTCAATGCCCAAATAATGATGCAAATGCCCCAAATCTGATATCTCGAATGATGCATGCAAATCAGCAATATGCTTCTCATGAGGACCAATGAGCAGCATGTCATCAACATAGACAATAATGATTAGAAGCACATCATTTGCATGCTTTACATATAAGGTGCTCTCAGTTGGATTGTTCTCAAAACCATGTGCAATGAGGTAGGCATGTATCTTTTCATGTGCTTTATCAAACATTCTCATCACAAAGACTAGAGGCAGCCATAGCATAGCAACCTAAACGAGTACGATATGATAGAGGTGCATTTAATTTGTTATCTCACAAAGTCTGCACCAGCAATTTAGGCATAGTATTTGTCTGCTCTGTATTAGTTCTCTCATGAATAAGTGCGTCATGTAAATTTGCATCAAAAATGGAATGCTTTGCATCATCATGTGAAACCTGTAAAGCCTAAGAAATTGCCTCATTTGGACTTGCACTAGATTTTCCATCTGTAAAAAGAGACAACAAAGTATCATACATGTCTTTGGAGCTAACTGATGTCTCCTTGGTACATGAACGTAATGGTTGAATAGCATCTTCCACAAAAACAACATCATGGCTAACCAAAATGTGTTTAGTCTATGGATGATATAGACAATAGCCTTTTCTTTTAGAATTATACCCAACAAAAATACATTTCACTCCTTTATCATCCAATTTCATGCCTTCTTGTTCAGGCACTAATGCATACGCCAGACAACCAAAGACACACAGGTGAGCAACAGATGGCTTGCAACCATGCCAAGCCTCATATGGAGTGATAGACTACAATGCTTTAGTGGGACACCTGTTAAGTACATATGTTGCACACATAACAGCCTCAAGCCATAAACTATGTGGTAAATCCTAACTCCTGACTATACACCTCGACATCTCCATGAGTGACATGTTCTTCCTTTCAACAACTCCGTTCTATTGAGTTGTATATGGAACTGTACATTGATGTTTTATCCCATGTTCAATCAAAAATGCATTAAAGTCTGAAGACATATATTCCCCCCCTCAATCAGAATTGAGGGTCCTCGTTTTACATACTAACATATTTTCAACCAAAATCAAAAATTGTTTGAAACACATAAACACTTGGGACTTTGCTTTTAGTGGATACACCCATGCATGCCTCCAAAAAACATCAACGAAAGTCACGAAGTAAAGGTAATTCCTAAAAGAAGGTGTCTGCATAGGGCCACACATATTACTCTGAACAAGCTGCAATTTTTTACTAGCTCAAACTGAACCATCTTTTGGGAAGAAGGGATGCTGCATTTTACCCAAAATAAAGCCTTCACAAACATGTTTACCACGTGCCTCAAGTTTGGGCAAAGAGGATACCATTTTAAATTCATGCAAGCATAGCAAACTAGCAAAATTCAAATGACCAAAGTATGCATGTCAAAGCTTTGCATCTGACATACCTGAGAATCTTGAACTGCACATATTGAATCATTCATAGATTTTGCATAATCTATGATCTTATACAGTCCATGATATAAAATGCCAGAAGTAATAATAACATGGTCATTTGACAAATCATGAAATGTACATCTGTCTTCAACATATTTCACAAGCAAGCGATCTTAGCTGTGCTAAAACTGATGGCAGATTTTTCTTGATCCTTGGCACGAATAAAGCATTTAACAATGTAAAAGAACTACCATCATTAGTAGTCAAAATGATCTTACCAACTTCCATGACAGGATAAGAGGAGTTGTTGGCACATTTGACAGTATTCCCTATAGGGGCAGGCTCAAGTGAAGTGAAGAAACTACACTGCAAGGTAATATGTTTGGTTGCCCCACTATCAAAGTACCAAACATCTAAGTCTACTGCAAGCATACATTGTTCATGAGAAGATGGGTCATAACTACAAACAGTAGTAAATTTCCATTCTTCATTTTGCACAAGATTAGCAGACTCTATTTTGGGTGTACACGCCTCTTTACCAAACATTCCAGCCTCTTTCTTCTTTACCTCTTTTACAGCCAATTTTGAACTCTTATGACATGATCGTTTTCTTTACAGTATTTGCAAAACAATTTCTACTTTTCTGTTTTCTTCTCATTTTGTGACCTTTCTTTGATTGTGAAGAATTAGCAGATTTTTGCTTACTAGTAGATGAGCTCCATTTACCTTTGTCCTTCTGACTAGCCAAGAAAGCTTGATCTGCAACACACATAATGGAACTATTCTGCCCTAACTCATCTTCTTGCAACATAATAGAGACTAACTCCTCAAACGTTAAGGCATTTGGATTGCCTTTCATCATCCATCAAAGAGTAGAAGCAAAACTCTAATATGAATATGGAAGACCATTCAGAACTGTCTGCACAAGTGAACTATCAAGAAAGACTTCATCAGCAAAAATCAACTACTCCTTCAACTCTTTGATCTTTGTCAAAAAATTATCCATGGAATCTCCTTCATTCATGTGCTCACTCTCCAACTGTTTTTGAAGCTAAGGAACCCCTCTCCCTCTTCCCCCTCCCTCCCCCCTCCCTCTCTCCCCTAAGTGCCACTGTCGCTATGCATCGTTGTCTGCGTGCCCACATGTCGCCCTCACTACACCTTGTTGTCCGTGCATCCTTGTATTGTCATCGATGTGCTCCCGTGCCATCGCTATGCCCCATCATCGTTATACGATATTGCCTATGTGTCCACATGCAATCGTCACTATGTCCCACCATCAATGCACCACGCCTTCCATCATCATTATGCCCTACCATTAGCGTGCCCGATTACCATCGTCGTGTTTTCCCACCTTCACCATGCTTTCCCGCCACCATCGTGCTCTCCTGCTATCATCACGCTCTCTCGCCACCCCCGCACTCTTCTGTTGCCGCCATACTCCCTAGCCATCACCGTGCTCTCTCGCGATCCTCGCACATCGCTGCTTCTATTTCCTCATCCGGTTGCCACCATTGGGCTCCAGGTCATGATAACCAAAAATTTTGAGGATGGCCCGATCGATATGCATTTAGTGGCCGACCACAATCCAAATTTCACTGAATGTGACACCACTAGGCTTAATGAGAGGCCATCAAAGCCAAGACCAACGGGCTCCTCTCCAATGCCGATGTCCATGAACGCCCTCAAGAAACCAAACTGAATGCCAAATCGAATTCCCACCCTGTTCCACTCCGTCATGACAATGTATCTGATCGCATCGATCGACTGAAGGATTCCCTCACTTGGCTAACCGACCTAGTCAAATGACACATCTTCCAAACCGATCAACTCGACCCACAACCTAGCCCATAACCGAATGCAGAACCAAACCCTCAACCGGATCTAGTTCCCATCAACCCGTCCCCTATCAACCAACTTTAACTAGAGGATACTCATTACTTAGACTCCCTTGGCCTCTTCAAATTGAATCCTCTCGACAAGTATTGAGGAAGTTGCAGCTCTATCGTCATCAACCTGTGGATCGATGCAATGGAAAACTACCTCCAAATGCTTCACGTTGGCCACAAGAACTCGGTACGCATCACCGGCCAGTTCTTTCAAGATGAAGCCTCAGCCTGGTACATGGTGGATCAGAAGAAGCAAGCATGGTCTAATTGGAACCAGTTCAAGACCTCCCTCACTAACTACTTTGTTCCTCGTAACAAGTCCTTTCATGCAAGGGATGAATGGCGAAATCTACACCAAGAGAGATACATCGTCCCATACATCCCACAGTATCAAAAGATCACACTTTGCATTTTCGGCATGTCGAAGAGGGACGGACTTCACGGGTTCCTCTATGGGTGCTCTCCCCATTATTATAAGGAGGTCCAGAAGCAAAACCCATAGAACTAGGAGGAAGCTACCCGCATAGTTGAATGCCTAAATGATGCCTACTTCAACCGAGAGTCAAAATCCAAGGACCAAGGGCAAGTGAACCCTCGTGACTCCAATGCCTCGTCCAATCAAAGCCAACGGCAACGTAAACAAATTGAATATCCTTGGGGTCATGGCCAGACACAGAGCACTAGACAACGTGCCCTCCTTACACCTCAAGATGCTAGAAAAAGCTCTCCAAACAAGACCAACGAGGCTCGTCGCCATCTTTGACCCGTGTGCCGCTTTTGTCGAGGCATGCACCCATCTAACCTATGATGACGCCAACCTCATCACACAAGGGTTTAGTCCACATAGGGCCTCACGCAAAGAGACATCAGCATGCAGACCAAGGATCACAGAGATTGATGGCAGTGACTCGGATGAGAAGGGCCCACTTCAAACAACATCCCCACCAAGGCGAGGCCAAGTGCAACCCGATCGCACTACTGATTGTGTACCAAGTATTCATCGTGAGCAAAATCAAAGGCCTAGACCTCCCTATGATGCTTGACATCAAAGCAACACATAACTTCATGACCCCTGACTATGCGAGATGCCTCCAATTAGAACTAAGGAAACCACTTAGAATGTCCATTGTGTTCGCTCAAGGTCAAGATAGCAATGTTCTCCATGCTAAGGGGGTACCAGTTTTCTTAGGCCAATGGTTTGGGTACCTTGATTTCCTCATCATTCCCATGGAATCCTTTGAGGCTATCATCAAAGTCTCCTTCATGGATCAACACATGATTAATTATTTTGGGAAAGGAGCAGACAAGGTTCTCTTGGATCAAAATGGACAGACCATTGTGGTCGACTATCATCCGATCAACTCACCCAAAGAGGAACCAGAACCCAAGCAGACATACAATCATGGGCATCAACACAAGGGCGGCCACAATATGCACCATCACAAACAGAAGCATGAACTGGAGGCTCAAGCACATGCCTCTTCATCAAACCATGCATCAAAGCTACTCTCACATAAACAATTCAATAAGGCCGTTTATCAAGGTGGGATCTAACATCTATGCATTATACGCCCTATGGAGCAGGCAGAGGAACTAGCCCATATCAATGAGTCAAAGATTGGCCATCCACGCAGATAGACCTCAAAGAACTCAAGTTCACAGGACCCAAACTAAGATGGAGCACTCATGACAAGGAGATGCCTGCAATTGCTCACTGCTTGTGCAAGTACCATCACTATGTGCAAGACAAACACACAAAAGTCTTTATGGACAATATCTCACTCAAGTACTTCACCTCGCAACCAAAGTTCAGTACAAAGCAAGCCAGATGGTTGGATTTCCTCACAGAGTTTGACATAGAGATCATCCATAAACCGGGAAAATAGAATATTATGCCAAATGCCCTTAGCAGAAGGCCCGAACTCCAAGCAATGGCATCAATTTCATTAAATTTGAAGGGCCAGATCAGATCAGTGCAAGAACGAGATCCTAGAGTTCAAGCGATCATGCATGAAGTACAAGGGTAAGCTCAACCAGTTCGATACACAATTCAAGATGAGATCCTATACCAAAAAGGCCGCATCTATGTCCTAGATGACTTCAAACTACCTAAAGAGCTAGTCTGGGAAGCTCATGACTGCAAAGTGGTTGGTCATGGAGGCCAAAACCATAGTTACAATCTACTACACTACTACTTCTATTGGCCGAAGATGAAGGCACAATTCATAGATCACGTGGAGACATGCCCGACCTACCAGCTAATGCATTAGGACCGAGTGAAACCTACGGGCCTTCTACAACGATTATCAGTTCCAAACCGACCTTGGTACATGATTAACATGGACTTCATCACAAATTTTCCACCATCCTAAGGATACACAATCATCTTGGTCGTACTGGACTACTTCACAAAGCAAGCCCACTTTATACTAGTTAAACCTCCACTTAAAAGACAATAGCATACTTTTTCTTTATGCATATAGTCAAAGATCATGGGCTGCCCATTGCCATCATTTGGGATCAGGATGGTCGCTTCCTAAGCAGAATTTTGGATGGATCTTTTTTGGTTGCTTGGCACACAACTCCGATTCTCCTCTGCTTACCACCCGTAAACCGATGGACAAACAAACGGCTCAATCAGACCATCGAGTATTACATCCGCAACTATGTGAAAGTAGATCAGAGGGATTGGACCCAACACTTAAACATCCTGAAGTTCCACTATAGTGCATCTGTACACTCAAACACAAAGATGACCCCTTTCAAGCTAGCCATGAGAAAGGAAGTGATCATGCCCTTAGCCCACACGAAGGATTCTACCTTAGCAATGAATGATCCAAATTGCAGACCCTTCATAGATCAACGAAAGACGAAGTTAGAGCAAGCCAAGTCCAATTTACAAAGGAGCAAGGAAAGGATGGCCAACTATGCAAATCACAAATGCAACCGGGCACAGGACTTCAATGTAGGAGACCTTGTGCTCGTCAGTTCAAAGAACATCACACTCCCTCGAAACTTTATTCACAAGTTCAACCACAGATACTACAGGCCAGACAAGATTCCCAAGCGGATAACCAAAGTTACATACCAACTCGACCTCCCAGACAATGAGCAACTCCACAACATGTTCCACGTATGCTTACTCAAAGAGTTCAAGCTTGATGCCAAATATACTCCAAGATGGCGAGAACGAGTTTGATCAAAAGGCCATTTTGTGCGAACGTCTCGGACGGGAGAGCCCGAAATTCCTCATCAAATGGCATGGATGTCCACATGGAGATGCAAATTGGATCCCGACCAATAGCTTTGGTCCAGATCATCCAATTCTACAAAAATATTATCACACTTATTGGGCCAAGTATGGCCCTTAAGCTTATTGTAATGTTCCCAAATTTTGTATCATTTTAAGTTGTATCAATCCCAAATTTTGTAAGTCCAAACCCGATTGTTGAGGGCAGCAAGCTCTCCAAGCCAGGGAGGATGGCAAAGCCCTTGTATTTCTATCTAGGGTATCTTGGTGCGTGCACAGTTTGCCTTGTGCCAAATTGTGTCCAACTATAAAGCGTACTAGTGCACCTAGATGCAACCTCCCCAACCAAGCTCTCTATGTCGTCCCGTTGTAATTCGGTTATGAAAGTAATTCAAAACACTTTTTTGGCAAACACCTTGGATTTCCGTGTTCTTGTGTTCTTGTGTATGCCTTGGGTCCTCTTTCGGTCCTTGGGTATTTGGGGTGGTC
The DNA here is from genome assembly GCA_020310875.1 of Ceratopteris richardii. Classification (NCBI taxonomy): domain Eukaryota; kingdom Viridiplantae; phylum Streptophyta; class Polypodiopsida; order Polypodiales; family Pteridaceae; genus Ceratopteris; species Ceratopteris richardii. The sequence continues at coordinate 107,966,386 of CM035428.1, read as the reverse complement.
CAAGACATCTTATCTCCCTCCATTCCTCCCTCCCTCCCTCTCTCCCTCCCTCCCTCCCTCCCTCCTATCATAGCCCCTGTATTTCTATCCCGGCTATTTTGGTGCATGTACAATTCGCCCTACCGCACTGAATTGTGCGCAACTATAAAGGGTAGTAGTGCACCTGGATGCCACCTCCCCAGCCAAGCTCTATTTTTCATCCCGTTGTAATCCTTTTATGAAAGTAATTCAAAATGCTTGCTTAGAAAAAATCTTGGCTTTTTGTGTTCTTGTGCATGCCTTGGGTCCTCTTTCGGGCGTTTGGCGCGGTCCAAGACGTCTCAATCGGTATCAGAGCATGAGTCTAGGGGAAGCCTTTGGATGGGCGAACTGTCACACCAGTGCTGGCAATGCCATCAATGTCTCGGGCCCATCTTGGGTGAGTCCTCTCAAAATCGAGCATACATTTTTCCCTCCCCTCCCACCCTCTTCACGTGTGGCCCCCCTCCCCCCCCCCCCCCCCCCCACATAGTGTGACCGAGAGATTTAAATCGCAAGATTTAAATCAAGATTTAATCATTTAAATCGTTAAGACCCAAAATAAAAATCGAGATTTTTATCCACTCAGATTTTTTATTTTTTTCCCCATAAAATACCCTGCCATATGCAAGCCTAGGTTACCCTCCATAAAATTGAACAATGTGGTTGAAGGCCATATTGCTAGAAATCTCATTGTAACTTCAAATTTGAACCCTTATATGCTTTAAAGGGGTTTGTTAGTATGTGAAAGGCCATGGAACATGGGAAGTTGAGGGACAAAGAGGAGGATACATATAGACATGTATCAAGGCTCCACTATGTTATACATGTGCACATTCAAATGCAAATCATATTGTGCACATTCAAATGCAAATCATATTGTGCACATTCAAATGCAAATCATATTTCTCCCTCTTGTTCTTGTCACATATGAACTTTGTTCCATCTCTCTCTCTCTCTCTCTCTCTCTCTCTCTCTCTCTCTCTCTCTCTCTCTCTCTCTCTCTCTCTCTCTCTCTCTCTCTCTCCCTCCCTCCCTCCCTCCCTCCCTCCCTCCCTCCCTCCCTCCCTCCCTCCCTCCCTATATATATATATATATATATATATATATATATATATATATATATATATATATATATATATATATATATATATATATATATATATATATATATGCCTAGGAATATGAACTATAAGGCCAAAAAAAAAAAATCGTCCAACATGATATTAAAATTAATCTGAACGATTTAAATCGTGTTAAGGTTTAAACGATTTTTATTATAGGCAAAAAATTGTGATTTGGTCATACTATGCCCCCCCAAGTGCCACCATCGCTACGCCTCACCGTCAGTGTGCCCACTTGTTGTCCTCACTATGCCTTGCCAACGATGCACCCTTGTGCCGTTGTCAGTGTGCCCCTGTGCCACCATCGCTATGCCCCACCATCAGTGTGTCCACGTGTCGTCATCGTTACGCCCTTTCGTCAACACACCATGCCTTCGACCGTCGCTATGTCCCACCGTCAGTGCACCCCGTTGCCAATGCTGCACTCCTCCGCTGTCACTACGCTTTCCTGCCATCGTCGCGCTCTCCCATAGCCGCCGCACTCTCCCGCAGCCATCACACTCTCCCGTCGCCACTGCGCTCTTCCGTCGCCGCCGCACTCCCCATCAGTCATCGCGCTCTCTCGCCGTCGTTGACTGTGTTTTCTCACCCGGTTGCTGCCATCGGGCTCTCGGTCATGATGGCCGACGATTTTGAGGATGGCATGAGCGGTATGCATTCGAAGGCTGACCACAACCCAAACGTCACCGAACATCGTAGACACCACCGAGCTCAACGAGAGGCCCTCGAAGCCAAGATCAACTGGCTCCTCGCCAATGCCAATCTCCATGAATGCCTTCAAGAAGCCGAACTAAACACCGAACCTGATTCCCACCCAATCATGACAATGTAACCGATCGCATCAACTGACTAGAGGATTCCCTCACTCGACGAGCCAACCTAGTCGAATGACACATCTTCTAAACCGATCAACCCAACCCACACCGAATGCGGAACCAAACCCTCAATCGGATCTAGTTCGCATCAACCCATCTCCTATCAACCAACTTCAACCAAAGGATACTGATGACCCTGACTCCCCTGGCCTCTTCAAACTGAACCCTCCCGACAAGTATCGAGGCGGTCGCAGCTCTATCGTTGTCAACCGGTGGATCCATGAATGGAGAACTACCTCCAAACGCAACACCAGGGTGCACATCACCGGCCAATTCCTTCAAGATGAAGCCTCAACCTCATACATGGTGGAGCAGAAGAAGCAAGCATGGGGTAACTGGAACCAATTCAAGACCTCCCTCACCGACTACTTTGTCCCTCACAATGAGGCCTTCCAAGCAAGGGATGAATGGTAGAATATACGCCAAGAGAGATACATCGGACCATACATCTCACAACACTGAAAGATGATGCTCCACATTTCTGACATGTCAGAGGTGGACAAACTTCACGGGTTCCTCTCTACGGGTGCTCCCCCTATTATCCTAAGGAGGTCGAGAAGCAAAACTCATGGAACTAGGAGGAAGCCACCCGCATAGCGGAATGCCTAAATGACGCCTACTCAAACCAATGGTCAAAATCCAATGACCAAGGGAAAGTGAGCCGATATGACTCCAATGCCTCGTCCAGTCAAAGCCAACCCCAATGCAAACAGATCGAATATCCTCGCGGTCAAGGCCTGACACTAAGCATTGGGCAACGTGCCCTCCCTACACCTCAAGATGCCAAACGAAGCTCTCCGACCACGACCGACCAACCTTGTCGCGATCCTCGACCCGTGTGCTACTTTTGTCGATGCATCCACCCATCTCATCTCTGTCGACACCAACCTCAAGACACAAGGGTTCAGTCCACACGGGCCCTTCACACGAAGAGGCATCATCATCCAAACCAAGGATCACAGAGATTGATAGCAGTGACTCGGATGAGGAGGATCCACTTCAAACAACCCAATTGCTCTACCGATTGTGCGCCACGTATTCATCGTGAGCAAAATCAGAGGCCTAAACATCCCTATGATGCTTGACACCCAAGCAACACAACTTCATGACCTCCGAATGTGCCAAACGCCTCGGGTTAGAACTAAGCAAACCACTTAGAATGTTCGTTGTGTTCGCCCTAGGTCAGGACAACCATGCCTGCCATGCTAAGGGGGTACCAATCTTCTTGGGCCAATAGTCTGGGTACCTTTATTTCCTCATCATTCCCATGGAATCCTTTTGAGGCTATCATCGGACTCTCCTTCATGGAAAGGAGCAAACAAGGTGCTATTGGATCAAAATGGACAGGCCATTGTGGTCGACTGTCATCCGATCATCGGATGGCTCACGCACATGCCTCTTCATCGAACCATGCATCAAAGCTACTCTCACATAAACAGTTCAACAAAGCCGTTTTTTCAAGGTGGAATCACACATCTATGCATCATACGCCATGTGGAACAGGCAGAGTAATCAGCCCAGATCGATGAGTCAAAGATCGGCCATCCGAGCTTTGACTTCCTTCTCGAGGAATATGCAGATGTCCTGACCAACACACTCCCACCCCTCCACAATGTGCAACATCACATCGACATGCTCCCAGACCAACCAGCCCCTTCACGAGCTCCATACAAGATGAATGAGACAGAACTCAAGAGACAGTTACATGAACTGGAAGAACAAGGCTACATTCGGCCCAACAATTTTCCATTCGGGGCCCAAGTTCTCTTTGTAAAGAAGAAAGACGGATCAATTCGCCTCTGCATCGACTATCGGGCCCTCAACAAGAACACCATCAAAAGCAAATACCCTGTACCGGTTATGGAAGGATTACTTGACTGCTTTGGCAAGGCCCGTTACTTCACTCAGATAGACCTTAGAATAGGCTATCATCATATTTGAGTTACATAGGATCACATCAAGAAGACGGTGTTCCGCACTCGCTATAGCAGTTACGAGTGGCCCGTCATGCCCTTCGGTCACACGGGAGCCCCCGTCACCTTTTGCAGAGAAATGAACGATGGCTTTCAAGACATGCTAGACCTCTTCCTCATCATTTACATCGATGATTTACTCATATATAGTCGGACTCTAGAAGAGCACTATGAACATGTCTGGGCGGTGCTACGACGACTTCGGGAGTGACGCCTCTTCGCCAAACCGAGCAAGTGTGAATTTGCTATGAAGAAGGTAGAATTCTTGGGTTTTGTCCTCTCCAAACTTGGACTCCATATCGATCTCAAGAAGGTGGAAGCCGTACTCAAGTGGATCCCCCAACATCGGTCAAAGAGATGTGGGAGTTTATCAGATTCTACCAATTCCCATGCCGATTTATGAAAGGCTTTAGCAAGATCGTGGCTCCACTCCTCGAGGTGATCAAGGATAAGGAATCTTTCCAATGGGGCCAAATGGTGCAAGAAGCGTTTGAGGAACTCAAGGTAGCTATGTGCAATGCACCTTTGCTCAAGCTACTCGCATTCGACAAACCGTTTGAGATCCACACCAATGCGTCAGGATTAACGATTGGGGGCATACTTATGCAAGATGGCCAGCCCGTTGCCTATGAGTCCCACAAGTTCACAAGACCCGAACTCAAATGGAGCACTCATGAGAAGGAGATCCTTGCAGTTGTTCACTACTTGCACAAGTGGCATCACTATGTGCAAGACAAACACACAAAAGTCTTTATGGACAATATCTCACTCAAGTACTTCACCTCGTGACCAAAGTTGAGTTCAAAGCAAGCCAGATGGCAGGATTTCCTCGCAGAGTTTGACATAGAGATCATACATAAACCGGGGAAACATAACATTATGCCAGATCCCCTTAGCAGAAGGCTCCAAGCGATGTCATCAGTTTCATCGTAGTTGAAGGGCCAGATCAGATCAGCGCAGGAATGAGATCTTCGAGTTCAAGAGATCGTGCACGAAGTACAAAGGCAAACTCTCTCCCCCTCCCCCCCCCCCCTCTCCCCCTCCCTTCCCTCCCTCCCCCCCCCCCCCCCCTTTCCCTCCCTCCCTCCCTCCCTCCCTCCCTCCCTCCCCACCACACACATGCACACCAAAGAGAGAGACAGAGAGAGAGAGAGGGACATCCAAACCACTTATCCAACATGGAAATCCCAAAACAATCTTCAAAGCAATTCCAGCCTGCCTTTCCCCATTATATATAATCATTCACACACCACACACACACACACACCCTTTCCCCGGAAAGAAAAAAAAAAGGGGGAAAGCTGCAAAACAGATTTCAAACCATATTGTTCTCATTTGCATACTTATTATTATCTTTTTTAACCTGAAATAAACGAAGAGAATCATACACAGCAACATCAAAACTCCTCAGCAAAAACCAAAACTCATCTTGCACATTTGAACTTCATCGCAAATTTATTTGACCACTATGGTGCTATGGTCAAATCTACATTATGAATATAGTCAATAATAAAAAGGTCCAGTCTGAAGATCAAAGTAAACTTCCTTCACACAAATGTAAATTAGCTTTGAGAAGTAAAGAATTCAAAACTGCATAATTTCCAGGTCAAGAATGTAGGCCTTTTCTCACATAAGCGATTAAACAATGGTGCTTATAAGATGTCTCAATGGAACCATATTGATGGTGGTGACTAAAATAATGTATAGATTCATCCTTCAGAATTTTTTTCTTTAGGTATTTAAAATAATTACAGATCCACATAAAAATTTAGGGTATTTTAGAGCTCGATCACCATACTTCAGGACCTCAAAAAGTAAGATCATTTACTTCGGTATTTTAAATGATTACAGACCCGCATAAAAATTTAGGGCGCTTCAAAGATCACCTTGTTTTAAGACCTCAAAGACTAAGATCTCTGAATCTTCAGCAAAAGCATGCAATAAACTTCCCGTAGCTCAGAAAAATGAACTATCAAGTAATGATCTCAAATGAAGTACCATTTAAAACTACAGACTGGACATGAAAGCAGAAATGTTTTGAAACTAGAAATAAAGGTGAGACCAGGAACTAGAAACTTTACACAGTACTATAAACTATGTAAAAGTTAAAACTAAGCATAATAATGAATCTATGAAGTAGACATGAGAATTAGATAAAGAGATGAATCATAAATAGGCCCTAATATGTGGACATAATAATAGAAAAATCAAGCAGACTTGATTATGATTAAAGAGATGTACATGTGCATTCTTGCAACAAAGCTCTTTGACATTAAAAATGGTGAAACTCCATTGATATTGCTGCATACTAGTTCAATTTTTTTATTTAAAGAGAACAGAACTCATAAAAACCAGTAGCAAATGTAAAAACATAGATAGCATCACCTTCGCCATAGCTAAACATTGGATCCACAGCTATCTGCAAGATTAAATAGTCAGTGACTAGAGCCCCTAAAAACTTCAATGTAAGCAAGCATCTTGCTAAGACTATGAACAGACAGGAACTAATTGCAGCCATACAACAGATGTTGTTTTTTGCACTTTAAAAAGGGTAAATTTATGAGACAGTTTGCTTGAAGAGATATACACATCGATCATTCTAGCTTGATTTTTTTTTTTGAACCCTAGATTACCTTTATCTGGAGACATCAAGAGTAAATTCTATCATGTATTGTTACAATTCAAAGGACGAAAATGACTGGCAATTACAACATGGTCCGCCCGATGCAAACCAGGTAAGGTGACACATTGTCGTATGCTCTTCTATTTGACTTTCAACCAAGCCACTGCTCTGCTGATCTGTCTCCATCTGCTCCTACTGAATGGCGTATGCTTATCTTGGCTCGTGAATATTGACTTTGCAGCCGTTCAAAGCCAGTAACATCCAGCTTACCAGTAGCAGTTTTGCCTTGTTTTCTTCTGATCTGCTGTTCTTTAACAGAGCTCCATAGATTCTCAACAGCACTTCTCTGCTGAGATGTAAACCGTGAGATGTTGTCAAAGGCATGCTTGGCCAAGATGTCAATTATGGTCTGTGCCCTACAGACAAACAATGCACCACATATCGAACACACTTCTACCAATACAAGGAAAGAAAATTAAAAGAAACTTGTAAATTATTATTCTCACCACTTAACCCTGTAGCGCCCTGCAGCAATTTCTAAGCATGTCATCAAGGCCTCCCTCCGTTCTTGAAGCAGTCTGGATTCTTCCTCACATACCCTTCTAGTTGCAACTTCCTCCTTGTGGATCCTGTCTTCTTTCTTGGACGATTTTGACATGAGTTCATTTAAGCCAAATGGATCATTGTCTGATTCATCTCCTGTGGAAGAGTTATCCATTCTGCAGCCCTCGCCTGCCTCAACAATTTCATTGACTGAAACATCCCCTGCAGCCTTTTTCATGGCCTGAAGAACATCGTCGGCCGCTGTAGCCTCCGGAAGTGCAGAAATATGTTGCTTCACTTTGTTAGCTGCTTTGGAAAACTAAAAAAGGAAAAGATAATAATCAGCCAATCACATTAACAATACCCCCCCATCATCTTTAGTTTCTCAGAGCAGCTTAAACAGTGGATTTCATGGATAAGTTAATGCACCTGTACATCAACATGAGTTGCACACCAGAATTTTTAGAGTCCAGCTTCATGAGTTAA